>JAUMJL010000308.1:600000-1087500 GCA_033558185.1 Dromococcyx pavoninus | reverse complement strand
ATTGGGGCTTTTTCCAAAGAGGCAACTTCTGAGGCAGAGATGGATTTGAAAATGGTTTTATTATTAAAGATGAAGAAAGCATTTTATTATTTCTTTTTAACCCAGGCCTAATATACTGAAGGGCTGGATACAGTTTTATTTCAAGTAGGGGCATGCTGCAAATTGTCATGAAATGTCTCTGCTTTCATTCTGGAGAGGTGTTATGTTTCAGTAGCTATTACAGGATTACAATGTATAAAGCACTGTCACGCGGGAGACTGAATGCAACAACTTCAGGGGGGAGCATTTTCATCTTCTTCCATTCCACAAATTCTGTTGTATCCCAAGCTGAAGATTTAAATAGTTAATTCATGTAAAAGTAAAACCAGATAATATTAATGAAAAAATATCATTTTAGAGATTCCATTACATTTTGGATTTTTAATACCTTTAGTTCTTCACTACCTGTAGCGATGCTCTTTAATAGCTTGATTTTGCAAATTAACAGGGTCATTATAGAACAACTGGTCTCGGAAATTAAGCTTGGCTGTAGTAGTACAATTCAGATCTGTATTTAAGATTCTTAATTCAAAAAGGTGAAATTTGTAGACTGAAGAAGGTGGTTAGTGAGGTCAGAAAGGTTAAATGGAGTTGAATCCTAGGATTTCCTTAGCCGTAACTATTTCTGGAGTTTTTCTCTTGATCATGAAGGATGAGTCTGAGCCAGGCTTAACTTCATGAGCGGTTTCTTCAAGGAGAAAGGGAGTAAGTAGGGAGCCTACAAATTTTGAAGGGTAAAATGTCTTACCTGTAAACAAAGATGTCTGAAAACGTTTTAAGAATGTATTAACACAATATCTCAAAGATTAAAGTGAAAACTTTGAAAAGTTAAACTGCATTAACCTTCCAGAGCAAAGTAAATAAATATACAAGGACTGCATTTAAAGATTTACGACAACACGGAAAGTCTTGATGCTCCTGTGAGACAATGTGGAGCAGGGATGGAGGAGCCTTGAGCTTGTCCATATTGTGGCTCAATTCTTTTTTGATCTATTACCTTGAATTTGTTTCAAGCATTTACTGTTCTGGTCTTTGTAATTCCATTTGTTGAATTCACATACTCAAGACTTACGAGCAGTAGTGGATAAGTGGCCGAGTTCACAAGATGTTCTTCTGAGCCGCCCGTACAACTCTGGAGGCACTGTGTCTCCCTTACTTCTGTAGTGATTTTTGTATGATGTGAACCACTGGAAGAGAAGTTAAAATTGGCTGTGGGCCTTGAACAACACATTGTCTCCAACTGAGGTACCTGCAGAGCTAAGGTTTTTTTTCCTAGTGACAGACAGAAGTCTTTGTCTTGTGACCAACTGTAAGTTTTCCTTGACCATATGGAACCATTTCTTTTCTTTCAGGTCCTGCTGTAAATGAAGGTGATTAAGATTTCCAACTAAATAACTGGTGTGATAATATATGTTAAGACATTTTAGTGAAGAACTTCTTGCTCCTCATGAGGACAAGAATCATTTTGATGCTTAGCCATTAATAAGCTCATGGTGTAGGTTGCTTGCCTGTACTGTGAGAAGGCCAGGATGTCAAATCTCCCTTTTACTAAGAACAAACTTAGGAGTTTGGGAGATTTTTCTCATAGGAGAGAGATAGTAGGTAGTTTTTTCTATTGGAAATCAGAGAATTGAGGCAAGAATTGTTTTCATTTTCCACAGCCTACATCAGTGCTCAGACAGGAAAATGAATTGCATATGCAAACACAGACACTGAAGAGTTTTTACTGGGGAAAGAACACAACATCATACAGAGTTCCATAAGGGTTAGAACGAATCCCGCTTAAAAATATGCAAATGGAATTTCTTTAGTTCTTGTATGCAGAATACACGTTTTCATCTTTGTGACTCAGTTTTTTTTCCTGTGCTCAGAGAGGAGTAATAAGCTTACTTATGTTCATTGTGCAAACACAGAAATACTTTCTAACAGTACAAAAATTCTGTAATCAAGATCTTGGGAGAGAGAACAGAAAGAAAGGATGACTGCACATTTTGAGGTTGGAATCAGATATCCATTTTAATGTGGATGGTCATTGAGAACAAAGTGCACTTAATTCTGGGCTGTTTTATGGGAAGGAACTAGTTTTGACAGTGGTGGAAGAGTTACAAATGACAGAGAATGGAAGATAAATAGAATCATAGAATCATAGAATTATCTGGGTTGGAAGAGACCTCCAAGATCATCAAGTCCAACCCTTAATCCAACACTATCATGATTACTAGATCGTGGCACTAAGTGCCACATCCAGTCTTATTTTAAAAACCTCCAGGGATGGTGAATCCACCCCCTCTCTGGGCAGGGCATTCCAATGCCTGATTACTCATTCTGTGAAGAACTTTTTTCTGATATCCAGCCTAACCCTTCCCTGGCAGAGTCTAAGCTCGGGCCCTCTTGTTCTGTTGCTGGTTGTCTGGGAGAAGAGTCCGACCCCCACCTGACTACAACCTCCTTTCAGATCGTTGTGGAGAGCGATGAGGTCACCCCTGAGCCTCCTCTTCTCCAGGCTGAACAACCCCAGCTCCCTCAGCCTCTCTTCATAGGGCTTGTGCTCAAGTCCCTTCACCAGTTTTGTTGCTCTTCTCTGGAAAATTTGGTTTCAGAAATGTTTACCAACAGGACTTTGAAGAGTTGGTGCCTGGGGAAAAAAAATGGAGCTGGGTGGCAAGAGAAGAGGATTGCAAGTTAAATCTAGATATGCCAACATGATTGTATAGGTGAGGGACATAAATGGGAGAAATACAAAACTGAGGTCTTTGGAGGCACTGCAGTGTGAGGAGAGTAAGTAGTGAGAGAAAGTATAAAGTGTAGCCTGAACAAGAATGGGTTTGCCAATGTGGCTATAGTGACTAATCCTCAAAATGAAAAGGGGATGGAGGGGGATCCCATCCCACCACACAAATATAACAAAAAATACTTCTCAAATGAAACGGATCATGCCTGGGGTCTTCTTTTCCCCCCTCCCCTCCTAAATTATATCCTTGCATCTGCTGCCTGCGGTTGTAGAAACGACAGTAAACCAACCCCACCCACCCCCCTCAGCTGTTATGCTCTCAAAAAGCCTCACCTTGTTAGCACAAAGGTGAATTTGCTGATTTGCTCAAACTGGTATAGGGAAATTGCTTTTTATGGATATACAGTGATAGAGGTACAGTGTAATTATGCAAAATCTTTGAAAATAGTGTAGATGCGGTGCTGTTAAAGTGTAGATGGCAGAGATGAAATTGTGCTGGTGGAAGACATGGTGATAGTTAAGGTATTTTTTCTTCAACAGCTTGAAAAAGGGAAATCATAATATCCTTTATTATTTTTGCAAATGAAACTAGTTAGATATCTTTTCTATATATTACTAACATACAATTGCTCATTCAATAGGTATTTATCAGCAAGAGCAAGCAAAGTTTGATGGGTGCTTTATGTATCTGTGACATGGGAAAGGCAAGTTGTATTGTTCTATCCATTCAGAACCCCCGTGCCTTCACCTGCCTGATAGTTTTGCTAGAATAATTTTGTTGTATGAACCTATCTGTAGTTTAACCAGAAAATTGTCTTATATTCTTGACTAATGTCGATCATCAGAAGCATTCAAGACACTCAAACTGTGCTTTGAGTAACAAAAATCACAGTTTGTTGGTAGATGTGTAGTCATACTTATGCACCAGTTTATGGGTACATCTTTTAAGTGTGATAAACTTAGAGAAAGGTGAGGAGGTGGTATCTTGACAGCCTAGTGAGGATAAGTATAGTAAACATCAGAAGCCCTGGACCAGAGTAGAAATAGGTGTTTAGTTTTAGCTTTTCTGGAGTTTATGTTGCTGTATTGGTTTAGAATGGTTACTTAGAAATTATATCCTCTGTTGTTTTTTACTTTTGCTTTAACTAGTTACAAAATTATTTAGAAATGAACTGTAAAATAAGTGAAACTAGAAAAGAATGATAGATTACAATAAGGAAAAAAAAGTTTCTAAATTTAAATTTTGAAAAATTCCAGTTGACTAATATCGTCTTCAGTATAGAAGTAATTTTCATGCTGAAGTACTGCCTGATGTAGGCAACTCCAATACTGCAAAGAGGATCTGAAGTGATAAATCTGAAAGAAAATGGAAGCGTTGTGCAAAACATTAGTGAGAGGAATCATTACAAAGTCATTTTATGGTAACATTTACTTTTCAAAAGCTAAACATTGTTGTTGAGATTAACAAGAATATCAATAATGTGACATGGATATGAATAGCTGAATGTGTAGTAGAGTTGGTAAAGTTTTCCACATGCTGTGGTACTGCTTGGCTATGTGACCTTCCAAACGCTCCAAGGTTGAAGTTTTTTGAGTTCTGTTAAAATACACACGTGTATACTCACAAACACACACACACATTTTTTTCAGCAATTGCTTAACAAATCAAAAACTTCTTTAGGGCTATAATCTGACTTGGATGATTTCCATGTGAAGCTTTAGAAAAATCTGGTTTATTACTTAAGTAGTGAAAGAAAAAGAATCTGGTATTTTAATTTTTCACACACTTTTGTTTTTGCCATGCTCTCCATAGCCCTGGTAATTTCCCTCTTCAACCTCATACATCTAAAAAAGCCAAACAACTCCCGCCCCAAAGCCACACAAATTAAAAAAAGAACAAAGACAAACTTTTTTTGAGGCAAGAAAGTTCTTAATGTCAGATGTTCTGATTCAAGTTCAGATCTAGAATTCTTTGCTGTCCTAAGATTTTGGGGGTTTGTTATGTACTTAGTAAAGTCTGCTCAGTAGAATTGTTGATGTATCCTAGCTAAAGCGTGAATCTAGACAGCTTTTTTTTTAGTGGAGCATTGGAGAAATTTAAAGAGAACACAAAGGTAGCTCAGATTTTATTAGCCACATAGCAGTCCGTGTTTTCTGGATGTGTGTATATATATGTGCTAGAATTCACTTCAGTCAGTACCCTCATCTCAACTGGAGGAGCTGATTTTCAGTACATTCTTTTGGATGAGCTCATTCTCGTTGCACGTTCTCAGCGGTGTTTGGTGCTGTCTGCCTTTTTGGTTCCTGTGTTATCGACATACGAATGGTCTCATCCTGGTGTGTGTTCCCTACTGTGTGAATGTGCCTCCCAGGTTGTCTTTCTCCTATTTATCTACTTATTTCAGTAGAGTTGTGTGTTTTCTCCTTGTAGAATTCAAGTGTTTAGTCCACCTATTATGACAATTACGTTTATAAATAAAACCACACATGTTCCCAGACAAATGTGGTTTTGGCTCAAGTGGAGAGTGTGTCCCTTCCTTCTCCAGCCTTGTTGAGCCTGGATACCTGTTTAGGGTCTTCTCTTTGTGGTTACTGACAGGTGTCAACCATAGAGGTCAAAACTCTTCATTATGTACAGACAATACTTTTCCTCTTGGATCTTGAAGCCAGTTTTGGTTTTTTCTCCTTACCAAGACGTGTGAAGCAAGAAGAGTTCAGTGTATTAGTTTGTCACTTCCTTTGGAGCAACAGGGACAGAAACAAAGAAAGGAGGGAAAGCTGCTCAGAACTAGCAAGTTAGGAGTTCCCTTAGTGGTTTTTCTGTGGGTACCCTCGGGTACTAAAGGAGCCATCAATGTGGACAGAGAGCAGCCTTGGTCTCTGCCCTCAAATATAGTTTGGGTTGTCTTCTTTTTTTCTTTTTCAGAATAGCAGCAAATTTTAATGTTTGGTGGGTTTTTTTTTAATGTTCAGCACTTTTCTGCTTCCTGCAGCATACTTTACTAGCAAATTACAGCTACACAAATTGCACTTCCTTAGCTTTTCTTTCTTTGGACTTTTTTGTTTTTCCTTCGTACTTCCCATTTGTAACCTGGAAACGTGGACTCCATTTGCTATTCCTCCAAATCTGAAATTATGAAAAAAAGTACTGCATGTAGCTGGAACCAGTGCATTCTTTACTAATGTATTGTCACATGAAAGCAAATTTTTTATCAGTTTGTGTTGTAATTTTCACAAATGTAAATAAATATTAGTTAGGAGGATACAGAGTCTCCTGTAAGATGAATCTTATAACGTCTCTAATATAAGTAAGATTTTTGGTATTTCATTATTAGATTCTTATGAATGAACAGTGGCATGGTGGCTTATTCATATTACTCTTTGAATTTATTTTTAATACTAAAGACAAATTCTACAATTTTTTCCTTCTCAAAGAGGTAAGATGGGTAAAACGTGAATGTAGGTGAAAGATCTTTTTTATATTGCTATTTTATGTTCTAGGTTGATATTGAATTAAAATAATTGTTTCATAGGTCTGTGTGGTGAATTTAGTAATGAAATTGTCACGAAGATTAAATGCAAAAGCTGTTACTGAGTTATTTGGTTCATGACTTAACCTACTGTTTCTTCAAAATGCAATTTGGGGTTATGTAACATGAAATACTTTCGTATCCTTCACGTATATGTAATCTCTAGTGTTTTTGAGGTAGGTTGCTGAACAGTACTTACATTCTGATAAAATTTCTTGTGGTTGGGGGAAACAGAAGTCAGTCAAACATCCTCATAATTCGAAAATTCCCAAACTATGGCTTCCATTGTTGCTGGGGGGTTTGTAGTCCAATTTGGACTGGCTCAATTTGGTTCAAAAAGTTGGGGTTTTTTTTCCTCCCTTAAAAAAATCTTTTCTGTTAGTGTTGAAATTCCTAATGTAATCAAAGAATAATTCAGGTAGAAAGGGACCTTAGGAGGTCTCCTAGCTGCCCCTTGCAACAGAATCAACTATGAAATCAGACCAGCTTGGTAAGGGCTTTATCCAGTTGGGCCTTGAAAACCGGTTGGGGGAGGAAGGCTGCAGAGCGTTTTTGGGTGACCCCCCCTGCTTGACTGTCCTAATGGCTAACAAGAAAATAAAATGAAAATACTGCTGAAACATCTCTACCCACTTGTTTCTCATCCTGCCACCTCCTACCACTCTGCAGAACCTACCTTGATGGTGTTGGCAGGTGCTGTTAGGTCCTCTGGAAGACTTGTCCCCTCCAGCGTAAGCGAGCCCGGTTTCCTCAGCCTCTCCTCACCTGGCAAGTGCTCCCTCCGGTCCCCAGCCACCTCGGGGTCCTTGTACTGGAATCATTTCAGTTTACCCATGTTTTTCCTGCTTGAGGGACGCAGAATAAGTGGGGGTGAGAATTTCTCTCTGTCTCCTGGTTGTGCCCCCCCTAAGTGCAGCCCAGGGTGCTGTCGGCATCCTCAGGATTCCCCAGGGGCCCTTGGAGCAGAGCTGCAGCTCAGCCGGTCATTCCCAGCCTCTCTTCTTACGGGGGTTATTAGTGCCCAGGTGAAGGGCTTTGCATTTGTTCTTGAGTGGTCTGAGGTTCCCAGTCAGCCCATTTTCCTGTCTAGGTCTCTTTGAGGAGCAGCTCTGCCCTTGAGCACGTGGATGGTGCTCCCAGTTGTGTCACGTGCAAACTCGATGAGAGTGCACTCCCTGCAGTACTAATGCGTATTTTGAGAGTCACTGTTCTCCCAGCTAGAAGTGTTATATTTCTTTCTATCTATCTATCTATCTATCTATCTATCTATCTATCTATCTATCTATCTATCTATCTATCTTTTTTAACCTGAATAGGGCAAAATAATATTTTCTGTAACTGTTACATGCCCTGTGTTCATCCCAACAGGGTGTAAGTACTGGCTGTTAGCTCAGGGCAGGCTGGGGGATTACTTAGATCCTCACAGTCCAAGCTCTCTGCCTTCCTATTATGATTGGATTTCTTTATGTTGTTAATGAGAGATGCAAAACACGTAAGGGCAGGCTCATTCTCAGTGCATGTGTGCTTCCTTGGCTGTTGATAGGAGTAGCTCCTCCAAAGAAACAAATAAATAACACGGAAATGAGCTCAGAGCAAAACTCCTGTGTGTAAGAATGCTTTTCAGGACACTGAAGGATTTATTTGTTCCATATACCTGTTTAAGAAAGCATTGCTTTTCCAGAATAAGGTCAAGATGAGTCTCTGATCGGTATCTGGGAGGATAGGAGGAATCTATTTTCAAACTTTTTTTTAGAACTCAATTGTTTTTTTGAGAGAACAATATCTGTGGAGTATCGATCGCCTGTGTCCAGTAGTTAGTCAAAGGCTATCTCCTTTGACTAACCCCTTAGCGTGGTGTCATCCTCCTGCGTGTGATAGATTGTTACAATCTCAGCCAGTGTAATTACACACTAGCCAAGTGGGTCATTTATTTCTGTACCTTCACCATTTACCAAAAATCTCCTTTATCTTTGGAAGCCAGCTCTTCCTTTTGCAGTAAAAGCAAAATAACGGCACATAAAACATTAGAGCCTAAAACTAAGGGCTTGAAAAATAACTCTAAGACTAACTTTAAAAAACTGTTCTACCTTTTATGAACACCTAGTGTACTTTTTATCTATCTTTTTGTCCTAGAGAACAAAACACACAAAGCAAATTCATTGTTTTTCATGTGTCTGGTAAACACTATTTTTTATTTTTGAATGTTTTAGCTTTTTTTATTTTCTCTGTTAACACTGGATGCTTTCACTTGCGTGGCTGTACCCTCTCCCCTACCTTCCCCCGCATCAGCTCTTAATTTATGAAGTGCAAAAGCTCCTAGAAGCACTGCTACTTTTTTGCTGATGACAATAACTGAAAGTATGATATATCTTTTTGAGCACAGTTTGCATATAAAGAAAAAGTCTGTTGTTTCGACTTGCATGAAATTTTAGGTTAAATTTGAAGAGCATGACAGTGTATTTATGTGTTGGGAAAATACATTTCCATTGTATTTTCTCAGGACTGGTTTTGAGAGAAAGGTCTGTAGGTTAGCATTGTTAGTATCTGTTTTTGTTCGGGAAGGACACGTATTCCTACTTTGTTTTCCCAAGATGAATGATTTCTTCTTGGGACTTAGCCCTAAAACTAGTGAAAGTCAAAGGCTAGGCTGAATGCCACGTGCGTTCATTTTCACTGGCTCTGAATCTACATTACTCCAGTTCTTCCTGTTGTTACCATATTATCGTAATATAACAAAAATAATTGTTTGCAGTTAGGAAAGGAATCTAGAGACTTATATTTTCTGTAGCATATTTTTTCTATTGTAACTTAACATGTTTCATCAAAATGGAATCTGAATTTTATGCTGAGGAGAAAAATGTGTAAATTTGAGATTCTTCTATTAATATTAAACTCTCGGGACTTTATATGATTGCCACTTTTTGGTTTATATTTATTGCTTTCGCTGTCCCTATATATTTTTCAGAACATGTCAAGGTACTAAATCTTTCTGGTCTGACACGCAAGCCAGTTTATGTTTATATTTGAAACCTGTACTGAGACAGCTTTGTGACCTACAGCCTCATTCTAATCTCAAATGTATGACTTACATCTCAAACTCAAACATATTAGCTGGGTTTTTTTAAGGGTAGCTGCAAATGGATTTTGAATACCTGAGCTTGTCCCGTAGTTTGAAATATTTTTAAAAATTAAATGCAGTTTGGAAATGGATTTTCCTGCTTCTGTTAAGTTACTGATGCAGCCCTTTGTCGTATGTCCTCTGCAGAGCTCTGTTCTGGGATTTAGGATAATTTGCTATATATTTTTGTATAAAATTTTGAGCCATCTGTAGAAGAAACCAAACCTAAAACTAAATATTCTACCTCCTGTTCCCCAAATTAGAATTCAGTAGCAGAGCGCCTGTAAATCTGCACAGATAAGTAGCAATTTTTTTCAGACTCTTCCTCCTGGCCTTCGTATCTCTAACCCCTCTGTTCTGCTTTGCGTCCCGCAGAAGGGATGCACTCTGACTTTGTGTGCTGCAGGTTATCCAAGAACCTTCTCCAAAGGAATATAAATTGTGTATTAAGAGTGTGTTGGGTAGACTCCATGTGTGAAAGCAGCTAATCATGGCAGGTGTGCCTGCAGGCTTTGTTCAGCACTCCTAACGCTTGGCCTGGTTAGCACACGAGAATGGTCAGGTGTGTTAAAAGGAACATGGGTTGTCATAAAAGAACGAAGAGATGTTGTCAGGCTACTGTTTGTTCTCTTCCGAATCTCCTGCTCTTTAAAGCTTTTAGCTAAATACACATGGAAGAAGATTTTTTCACCCACAAGATGGGTTCCAAAATACCATTACTTGCAACATTAAGACACTGACCAGTACTACAAAAATAAAGTGGTGTGACACATAGGGCCAGGATGGGAGAAAGACAGCCCCATTCAGGCACTCTCCAAGAGACAGTTCTTCCTAATGAATCCTAAGTAAGGTAATAATACCTAACTTTTTGAGAAAAATTGATTTCTGCTGTTTCTGAAGTAGTGGAGAGCAACTGGTGCTGACTGAGGGATGATGATGTTAAGAGGTGCTTCCAAGTATTTTTTCCTAACACGTGCTCTGGGTGTGTAACACATATGGTTTGGCTTGAATCTCTGCTGCCTAATCCACAGTTAGCACATGTATTTCCTGGTCACTACCCTCTTCTTTACGTCTTTCTTTAGTCTCACACTGGTTTTCTGGTTTTGCTTTCTCTGCCCATGGGTGTTCGTGCACACAATACGTTACTTCACTCCCAGATGATTTCTTTTCCTCGTCCCTGAATGCAGCTGCCTCGTGTCTCTTGCCACCCTTTGCTGGGTCAGTCTCTACGTGTTCATTTGGGAACTATTTGTTTGAATCCATGAGGAAATCCTGCATTTAAGAATAATTATAAACATTATAATAAATGTACGATTTTTGTGATATTTCATGGTGTGAAAACCTATGCAATTTAACAGAAGGACAAAATGAGGCAGTGAAGTGATATTGAAGCCCTCAGTTATCAGTGATTGTATTCTAGAATGCTGTTCTGGTTTCCACTTTTCTTGTTTAATCACTTGGTCAGTGTTTCCTCAAGATCTAGCATAAGAGAGTTATACTGGTACTCATTTAAAATTTAGATTCACAAATGTCAAACCTTCTTTGATTCCTGTGGAGAAACTGAAAATGTATTTTCTTAAAGGAGAAAATGCTGTTTTATTCCAAAATGCTTCCCCAAAAATATTTAACTATTTGGGTAAACAGAGAATATTTTTCAGCTGTTTGGTAGCTTAGAAACAGGCAAAATTATTTATGATCTAAATACTAATTTCTTCATTTTGTTGTACTGTTTAGTGTATTCTGATAACCTTGCAATAGGATAACACTGACAACTGCAATTTCTTATAGGACTCTTTAATATAGTTTAATGAGTGTTATGAGGTTTTTTTGCAATAGGAAATCAGCATGTTGCATTTTTAAGTTGAGTTTCAAGTTACAACGTGTACAATATTCAGTTATTTATTGTGTCTGTAGTCAGAATGCACACTCTGCATGTGCATTACAGTACAGTAATTAGCATATAATTTTCAACGTTTCAATGAACTTTTGTCATAAAATTTAAGGAGATTTTAATTGCTAGTAATCAGGATTGCATGTTAATAGGCTGTAGATAATTAGGAAGCCATTTGCATTTCTCTTCCCACAAATTTTCTCAGTATTTAGACCCTCACTTAATCCGTGACTTGCTCTCAAGGGGGTTGAATAATCCTACTTATTTGCAGGAATAATAGATACCTATTTTTTTCCTTAAGGTTTTCTTTTAGTTCTAATGATTTTGCAAGGATTATACCTTTGATTAGTAAGATTTACTGATACTGGATATACAGTATTTTCCCTCGGACTCCTAATAGGATAGAGCAATCTGTTGTTGCAGTAACGTTGCTTGTGAATTTGCATTCCTCTATGGTAATGAAGATCCTTCTGTTTCAATTGCTGCAAACGTTTGGAAGAATATTTAGCAAATTAGTATGTGCCTGGGAAATTCTCTTCCTGACATATTTGTGAATATTGTGCTGGAGACCTAGGCTGGCTGCACCCTCTTTCATGTTTGTGGTACACAAAGAAATACTGTCTTCCGTGTCTGAAATGGTTTTAATAGCAGAAAGAGTCTGTAATAGTGTCACCACTTGATTTATTAAGGTGTTTTGGGTAAAGATATATTGGTAGAAGTTGTGCAAATTTATGAAGCGAAGACGTAAAATTGAAATAATTAAGGTAGCTGTTTGTTTGGTGTAAGGCAAATAGAGAGATGTGTGATGGTTTTAATGTTCTTGAAGGAAAAAAGAATAGACCATTACAGGGTTGGCAGTTATAATAGCACCTGAATTCATTAACAGGAGGTGGGTCAGAAGCCACCTCTTGAGGTTTTGTATGAAATTTTTAAAGAGACTATAGAAAACTGGTCATACAAGGAGAAAATGCAGTAAATTATTCATGCTAAAAGTGTATTAATTTTACAATTTATTGTAGTATATTTGGAAAAGTGGTCGTAAAACAAAAGCGTTCAGAGAATTGTCTGAGTAAATCCAGTGCTAGAAGGAAATGAGATTGTAGGATCTACTATTAAACTTTGTACTTTCTACTGTAGACTGCTTAGAAACCCCATTATAAGTAAGAGGGAAGATTCACTGAAGAAAAGGAAATGCTGCAGGAAAACTATTACAAATCTATGTTATTCTTGTAAGAGAACAGGTTATTTTGTGCCCAGTATCAAGAATTTTAAGTGAAGGACTAAGTAACTAAAAATGTGATGGCTGTTAATGCCTTGTGCTACTCATTGTGTGTGTTGCACAAGACGAACTGGGGGAAAAATTAAATGGCTGACGACAGGGATATATGAAATTTTAGCATTGGGCTTCCAGAGGAAGCTTACATCATTCTATGATTTAAAAAAAAAATCAGTAATACTGAAATAATGGTGTGTGTGTATATTTAGATTGTACAATGACAAAAATATTTTACAATAAAAATTATTAAAAGTGAAATCAGATCGATTTCCCTTCCGTTTTAGGGGTATGAGCCAAGTATCTGTGTGGTGAGACTTGTATGAAGGATAAAAAATAGAAAATCTCCAAAGGACAAATGTTGAGGCTGTCTTGTCAGCACTGAATTCACTTAGTTTTCAGGTTTTCTTCTGTTCCTCTCTTTCTGTCCATTCAGGTCAGTGGAAGAGGTGATTCTTTGTCTGAAAACATTTCCAGTGTAGGATTTATTCCAATCTATTTCGTGTCGTTCTCTACTTATGAGAAAACACTAGGAAATTTGATATTACTCAAAATAAGTCAGCATGGCAGCACTGTGAGGTGTTTGGGGTGTTTTGTGGGGAAGTTGGAATCCACTTAAATAAATTGCAATTGTATCATTGGTTGCTTCAAATCATTATTTTAGCTATAAGGACTATATTCCGAAAGACAAAGAAAAATAATTTGATTATTGATAGCATCACACTCTTGGAAGAGCAGCCACGAGTGTAAGTGGGTGTAGCAAAGCCATTTCTGAAGATCAGCATTTCACTGGACGAGCCCAGATGCCGTTTCCTCACTCAGAATCAAAGTATCAGTGGTAGCTTTAAAATGTGGTTTTTACCCAGCACGTTGCTTGCCAATTGAGAAGTTGCAATAAGATCCTTTTCATCACAGCGTTAGAGCATTAGTGCCTGAGGAATCTGGAAGAATAGTGAACACAGAATTAGAACAACAGACTAAAATACTATCTTGGGCTGCCATCCCGACACGGGGGAATATTTTAAAAGCTGCTTTCTTATTCTTTCGCTTAACTTACATAGCTTAATATATCAGCAAAGACTTCTAGGCTTTACTTGAATTTGGAAGAGTTTTCTTTATAATCTGGTACCAGAAATACACAGACAGTCTTAAAGATGCTGTTGTAAAAATACTGAGCAAAACACGGCACCCCCTGAGAGGGCCACGTTTGGAGAACTCTGTCAGCCCTCTCAGCGTGTGCCCACGAGGAGAGTTTTGCTGTCTGTCTGGTTCAAGTGAAAATAGAAGCCATGGCACTTGATGTTAGAGCTACTGGGAGCTTTCAAGCTGAACCTCTTTCTACTGGAATTATTGCTTAATAAAATAATGCAAATGAGAGGGTTTTTTTGGTGCAAAGAACAGCAATGAAGCACTCTAATGATTTAATTAAACATTCTGTTTGTACTTTCAGAATGGAGTATTTCTTTTGATTTTGAAATAGGTTTTTAATTTTTTTCAAATACTATGTCAAGGTGGTAACAAGATAACTTGGTTGAATCTGGTGTTTTGAACAGAGTTCCTTAAACAGTTTTTGCAGAAAATGTTAATTTTTAAAAAGTGTGATTCCATTCCAGAAACTTCTTGAATTTTTGAAATTGAAAAAAAATTGATCTTGTTTCTGCCAATGTTTATGTAATCACTTATTGCAAAACAGACTTCTTCCCAATCATTTATTTAGTGCTCCAGTTATAATCCCTGGGGGTGATAATGAGCAAAATATGAAGACAACCTATTTTGTGTCCCAAACAGTTTGCAAATGAAGTTAAAACAGATCAGGCAGTAACTGAGACCCACGTGGTTACACAAATCTTGCAGCTGTTATATATATATTTTAAAAGCATTATTTATTTCAATTTTTTTCCTTTGGTTGATTGTTCTTGCAAGTTTATGAAACCCTGAAACCTAGACGTGCTTAGAGATTAATTGCTTAATAAAATTATTTCTGTTTTGTATTGCAGTTGAGAAGAATGTATAAAGATGACTTAGAAGTAAATAAATCAGATTTTTAAAAATGTTTTGCAGTAATAACCAAAGGATGTGCCTTATATCTATCATTAATTCAAGCTTTTTATTAAAAGTCTTTGGAAGTTGTCAGTATTCTTTTTGAACTCATCACAAATTGACCTGAAAGCTTATATTTCTGGAAAATCTCAAATATTCTCTCCCCACCTCACCCCGAAGGTTTTTTTATTGCTTGTGAACTGTTTGGTGGAAGAGCAGGATTTGCACTTAATTTCTCTTCACTAGCCCTGTGTGTTCCGTATACACGTGGGTTGCAGCACGAGGGCTGAAATGCTTTTCCAAACTATTAAATAGTAGCCTGAAGAATGTTGCCTGTCTGTAACCTTTTACCTGCAGGGCTCTGCCTGTCAGGCTGTGCCTCTTAACACGGGTGAGACAGTGATGGGAAGAGAGAGAACGGAGCCTCTCCAGCCTGCGCGGCCGCGGCTGTTGCTGACGTTCCCGAGCTCTGCCCATCGTACCTTTCCCCTGCCGGAGCAGAGGTGGTCCCTGCTGCTCAGCAGATGTTTCTCCTTTGCGTGGTTATCTTCTGAGTGCCTTTATATACAAAAATCAGATTGCACTGCTACTGTCACTTTTATCTGATGAGAGGAAATCCCAGACGAATGAAGCTGGTTTTCTTTTCAGGCAGCTGAGCAGAGTCGCTCAGGGGCATGTTCTCTTTCCTTGCTTCTGTTGCTGCTCACTGTAAATGTTTTCTTTCTGGCATGTTTCTTCTTTAATCCCTCTTTCCCTCTTTGACCCATATCCTTAATCCCATTGGGTTTCTTTTGAACTTGGTTGTTTCTTAGTCTTGTGATACATCTGTCTGCTGGAACTATGGATCGTTTGCCAACACCGCATTTTCATCATATCCCCTGAATATCTTTTTCCTCCCACAGTTTGTGTTGGAGCACTTGAAGAGATACAGGGAAACTTTCTGGGACTGGTCATTCTTCAACTTTGCGATACTATGTCATTCCTTACTTCATTTCTTCTTTTTCTTCTTATCTTCTCCTATTTTTAGTGTTCTCTTTCCTTTTTTATTTGTTTAACTTTCTTGTGCAAATGGTCATTATTCTCTCAACAAGGTAGGAAACTGTAATGAAGGTATCTGATATCGATTATAGGGTTCTACATGTTAAATTGACTGAATACACATTTAAAATGTCCACTTTCTATATGTCTGAAATGAGTAATTTCTCTATTGCTCTATAATAAACAAGATTGCTTTCTTCCCTGGTTTTCTTGGTAAGCTCTTACAAAAGTAACAGTTGTTTATCACATCTTGTAAAATCCTTCTATGCAAATAGCTATGATTTCTTCTTTCTGGTAGCTCCTGTTGAAAAATATCTATTGCACATATATAATACAGAGAAATTTGGAAGAAACATGCAAGTATTATATTTTTGAGGTAACATTATCTATGTGATCATCTTTGTCATCAGTTTGCTCACTGGTATCATTTTCAGCTGACTTTTCACACTGAATAACTTCAAGGGTAATTGTAAACGCAGTCCAGTACTCCAGTATGTATATATTATATATATATAATACATATATATTATATTATATATTATATATATTATACATATATTAGACTACTAAAAAAAGTAACGTTTTCATTATTGAAAGCAGCCGAGTGGCTGTGAACTCTTAACTGAATTATTTTATTGTGGGTAGTTTCTGTTGGTAAAGTAGATGCAGACAGCGTGGAAAAATAAACCAGTTGGTTTTCTGAATTCATGTTTGCCTGTGACAGTAACACAGCAATTCAGCAAATGCAGCATCTAGCAAAAGTGGTGGTCAGTGATATCAAAGCAAGTGGGCCCTGCTGTTTTGTGTCATTTACTGTCTGCTATGGTTCAGGGACACGTGCATTGATTTAGGTTTCAGGGCTGGGCTTTCATCCCTCCCTCTCTGCAGACTGCCAAACCAAGTTTAGCTGTGATCTGTGCATCCTCAGTCCTACTGTTAATTCAGGTCTGAATAGTGGGATAGTTAGATATTTTTTCCCACTTCATTTGATTGCTAATGCCAGGTCTTTCCACTTCGGAATTTATTTATTTCTTATTCATACGTGAAATTAAATACATACTTTTAGTAACAGTGTTGGTGGTGTTAAAGGATGTTGGAAATCACACATATAGTACACGTGGATTGCAGATAAGTGTTTATATTAATAAAAAAAATAACTGCTGAGGAGCATTAACACACAAAGAAGCTGTTAACAACATGTTCTATTAAATTTTGTCAGATAACTCTCTCTCTTTACCTACAATGTGATTGACTGGCCAGACCACGAATAAAGAGAGGATCTCCATAGAAGCCTGAGTGCCAGCCAAAACCTGAGGTGCACCTTTCCTGTGCATTGCCAGAGTGGCACTTTTTTTTTAGGTAGAGTAGTGTTTTCTCCAAGAGAGTATTTCTTCAGGAGATGACTACTACATCCAGAGAGCAGAGTAGGAAATTAAGGGGTATTTGGTTTTCTGCTGTTCCATTAAGGGGGCGCTTTTATACAGTGTGTATGCCCTTGAGTTTCCACTTTTTTAGTGGATAAAAACAGCTTTGTGAGATAGAGGCTGACTGTTCTTCTCCTTATTGTAGGTACAGTGAGGCTTAATATTCTCTGTTGTCACTTCGGTCTTCATAGTAGTGCTGCTTATTTATTTATTTTCCTATTCTCCTATTTTAACACGTAAAAGTTTAAAAACTTTCGATAGATTTGTTTTTTAATAAATTCTAGCATGAAATACAAATTTCAGTGCAATTCATCTTCTACTTGCATCCCTTCAGCTAACCCATAGTTATGAAAAATACTGGTTTAAAACAATTTAGTTTCCATGCATTCAAGAGGATTTCTTCTCACTGGTTTGATTGATTCTGTGTTGCTTTTTTCTCCATTTCTCATGTAGCACATCTTGCTAAAAAGTGCTGAATTTTTAACTGGTGGACAGCAGTAGACAGCCCTTAGTGTTATAATGCTGAGGTCAAATGTAGAAGTGGTCAGAAATTGAGACTAGCAATACAACTTTGAAAAAAGACCCCGGAATTAGAAATATCATGACTTTAGGTGTCCTTCATGCTGGTTTCCTTAGGTTTTTTGCTTATTCATATGCTGTGGAAAGATATCGTCGCATATTTTAGTAAGCTTATATTACATAGAGAAGATTGTTTTGCATTATTTTTGTGACTAAATTTGTCAATAAACTTTGTGGAAGTAGAAGCTGTTCTCGTTGCTGCAAGGGGTAGTGTTACTTGAGGTATTTTTTGATAATCTAGCGCTCGGTATTTTGAAAGCTCAACAATGTTAGATGGTTTGGAACAGTAATCCTAAAAGAACAGCATGCATTCCTTATGTTCCACTGTTTTAAATAGTGACAGTGTCAGAAAGGATTTCTTTAAATGAATGAAGTTTATACAGGACATGCCATCTATAGTATGACTGAATAAACATTGATTCTAACCTTTATTCGTGAAAGACGGTAATCTCAGGCTAATGCCACACTTAACTCTGTACTTTCAAAATGATTTGCCTGATCTGATAAATTATGCAGTCTTTTATTTTGACCTTGTAACCCCGTAGAGTTTACTCAAACTGACTCCACAGTGTTTGCCACATTAGCAGTATAATGGCTGTAACCAGTTCTTGTACTACAGTTCATTCTGCAGCAAAAGGTAAACACTGGGCCATGAAAATTTATTGATTCAATTACATGATATACACACAGTACCATTTGAAAAGTGGTTTTGGGATTAAGTCATTACATGTCTTCTGTTTGGTCAAATCTGAAATATATAAACAAAGAAGCAAGTGAGTATTGAGAAATATAAACTCCTGTTTTTACTGTATGGGAGAATGTGATGTTAGACATCAATCTAAAAGTTGTTTAGGTCAGAGAATAAGGCACACATTGAACTCTCATGCCTTTGTCCCTGACCAAGGTAACTTTTGCCCTCAGTTGTTCCTACAAGTATGTTATGTAAATTATTTTTGTGTTCAAAGTGTGCAGGAGTCTAGGCTTTGCAGTTTTTCTGTTTGGACAGAACTGATGAGAGTATAAGTTTTTACTTAAGCAGTAGAAGGCAAGGCTTGAAAAAGAAAAAAGTAGAAGGAAATTGGTTTAAGCATACTATCATTACATGACATCATTACTTTATTTCCTACTGTGTGACCACTTCAGTTTCAAATAACTATGCTTTTAAATCTAACATAATATGGTTTTGTCTTGCATTGGAATATCTGATGCCTTTATTTGCCCAAACTGAGGAGCAGGGATATTTTGATACAATTTGAAGACAAGATACAAAAATAGTTATCTTTAATTTATCTCTTACTGTACTCCCTTTGAGTTTATAATATAGGCAAGGCAAATTCTGCACAATCTCTACTAAGTAAGTTACCCAGTGGCACAGTAGTATTAAATATATGTACAATTATGAGGGATTTAAAAGATCAGAAAACCACCTGAAAGAGGGCACTAAAGATTTGGCATGCTAGTGAAAAGGAAAATATGAAGAAATCATTAAGGGAAAAAATAAGCACAGCTCAGAAATAAAACTATTTATTTTCCTTATTTATACTTCTTTTGTCTTTTGCGCTCCATCTTTTGGGTGTGGATTTGTTTTTTTTCAGGTGCATGTGTTAGGAAATTATTCTGATCTCCAGCTTTGAGGGCATATTTGCATTTGCTCTGGCTAATGCAAACAGGACAGCTGCTGGGATCTGCACTTGAGAAATGAAGGGAAAATATGTCAATGCTTTATGCAGACATAATTTTGGAGATTTGCTTACTCTCATGCATTCAGAACATGGTTGGGAGAAGGAAGACAAAAAAGAAGGTTGTCTTTTTTCACAGGGGTTGAGTCAAAGTGTATTTATAACACATAGTGCAATCCTCAGTATTTGGTCTGTAATTGTAGCCCTGCTGATTAGCTCATGTCTGGCACTGGAGGGAGATTTGTGTTCTTCCCTTGGGTTTGTTCTTTGGGTGCTGTTGGTCAGGGTAAATGGTGTTGCCACTGGTTCAACTGCAGATCTGGCAGGATGGCTAAGATTGGTTTACGGAGGAGCGTGATGGCTGTGACTGATTACAGGTAGTTGGGAATCTGGAGAGGGGAAAATGAGTGGTACGTGGATCTCCTGGTGTCTGATGAGCACATATGTCAACTTCAGATGACCCACTAAAAGGCAGAAGAGGGCATAAAACTATTGGGGAGTGTCCAGAGGATGATCCTTTTGGGTCCCTTCCAACTCAGGTAATTCTGTGATTCTAAATCACATGTTTCCACACTGCCACACCTCTCCTACTCAACTCCACAGGACAATTTTAGAAAGAAGTGGCAAGAAAAGTGGGAGCAGGAAGTGTGTAAAGGCATTCCCATCTTGGCAGAAGAAGATGACCAGAAGGACTCTTGACTAGGACGAGAATGGGAAATGTGAAATGGATGAGATAATTATAGAGGGCTCTGGAAACTAAGAGCTGCAGCTGATTAAAGCAATGGCTTCAGAGAAGGGTTTTTTGGTATTGTTTTTGCTGAGCTGTGTCCTGGCTGTGTATTTATGTCAATGACACTATTGGGAAGTCTGTTAGGACAGAATTCCTCAGCGGTTCTGGGGTGGGTTTGATAAGGGTGCTGGCCTGCTAAAGAGTTCAGGAGAAGGGCCACAGCAGTACAGCTGCAGTTCTGGTGTCACACAGAGGTGACTGCTCTGGCTCGACCCTACTGGCTGCAGGCAACTGCTCCCTTAAACAGGTGGGAATTGCTCTGTGATAAAATCCATCCAACCAGAGCTTATCTTGTTTCATAAAGCTAATTTTTTTGACGACGATTTCTACCAACATCTAGACTGCCTGTGATTCCCCGGGTGATAGCTAATTTGTATTATTTTTTACCTTTTCTGTTTTCTGCCCTTGTTTCTTTTCTGTCTCTCCAGTGGAGGAGGGACAGGTGGACAGATGCATCTACTCCACACTCCAGTTCCTCAACAGAGTTTTTAAAGTTATAAAGTCATGAGCTCGAAAGTTTAGTGAGGGTCTGAACTTACTGTTCCGTGCTGGGTCCAGTCCTGTTCAATATCTTTATTAATGGGCTGGACAAAGGGATCGAGCGCACCCTTAGCAAGTTTGCAGATGACACCAAGCTGGGTGGCAGTGTTGATCTGCTTGAAGGAAGGGAGGCTCTGCAGAGGGATCTGGACAGGCTGGATCCATGGGCTGAGACCAATGGGATGAGGGTCAACAAGACCAAGTGCCGAGTCCTGCACCTGGGACACAACAACCCCTGCAGTGTTACAGGCTTGGGGAAGAGTGGCTGGAGAGCTGCCTGGAGGAGAAGGACCTGGGGGTGTTGGTTGGCAGTGGCTGAACATGAGCCAGCAGTGGCACAGCTGCCCAGGGAGGTGGTTGAGTCGCCATCCCTGGAGGTGTTTAAAAAAACGGGTAGATGAGTTTTTAAGGGACACGGTTTAGTGGATGATGGGTGCGGTTGGACTTGATGATCTCCAAGGTCTTTTCCAACTGGAAGATTCTATGATTCTATCTATATTTTGGCTGTGCATGTATTATGAAGCAGTTTTTAATTGGAGAGTTTCACACTGTTGCTCTCGGTGACCATTTTAACATTTTGTGCTGTCCTGGTTTAGCCCCTCACCCCTTCGCTAAGGACAGCTTTTAGTCCCAGCATCCCCCCCCAAGAAAGGGAAAAGGGAAATGGGAGAGGGACACTTGCGAGCTGGAAAGTAACACTAAACCAGCTTTAATGAAACAACAATAATAAAAAGAAGATAATATTAATAGGAGAATGGTAAAATCTATATGAGTATGCAAAAAGCCATTCAGACTCCCCAGTGACCACACGTCAGCGTTGGCGCTGCAGGGCCTGGGCTGGACCCAGCGGTGAGCAGGAGCTGGGCTCGAGAACTGAATCCTGAACACATGGATGTGATCAGGGCAGACAGACAAGATTGCTGTAATCCCTGAACATCAGCCATTGAAGAGCCTTGTGATCTCCAAAGGTTTATACTGAGTGTGACGTGTATAGTGTGGAATACTTCCTTGGCCGGGCTGGGTCACCTGTCCTGTCCACCCCTCCCAGCAGGTATGATCACCTTCCACCAGCTCTGGGATGGTCTTAATTTACATAGGAATAGGTGTGAGCAATGGCCTCTGCACGCCAGTGGCCCGTTGCCTCGTGGTAACTATCAGGCTTATTAATTCTAGAGGCACGGGAGCTGAAATTTTGCAAGAGGCATAGCTGAAAAGTCAGAGAATGTGTTCTGCTTTAACCCAAACCACAACAAGTGCACAGAATGACAGCTGTGAAGCAGCTATTCAAATGTTTTTTGCACTTGGATTTCAGTCAGTAGCTGAAATCTTGCAGTAGCAATCACTCTTGCTTGCGGAGGTGAAATTTTCTTCTTCACTTTAAAGTTTTATTTTGTTTCTAACACTGTGAAGTAGATTTATATTCTATACTGAATATAGAAGCCCAGGGCTTTTCTAAAAAGTGCTTCTGTTACAGCATCTATCTTCACAAATCTTCAGAGTGATTTCTTTATAGTGACTCATAATTATTCCTATTTTATAGTTGGCAAACTGGGGCACAGAAGAGATCAAAGTCATACGTGTCCTCTGCCAGGTTTTCAGGTTATCTGGCTGTCGTACGCTGTTCTTAAGGAGTAAAACCTCTGTTGACTTTCAGCGTTGCTCTGGTTACTCAGCAGTTCTTCAGTTCAGAGGCCAAGATTTCATACTTGGTACTGAGAAGATGAGAAATACAGTATCAGTGACCACCTGTGAAAAGGCAGATGAGATACCCGGTGTCATTTCTGTTTTGTACTGTCTCTGTTTCTCTTCTCTAAAGACTGCAGAGACATCTTGTCCAGCCACCTCCTCTCTTAAGTGCCTTCAGATGTCTTCAATAAAGGGATCGTTCACCCAAGTGGTCTATTGCAGAAAAAGGCTGTGGAGGTTTGAAGACAGGTGTTACAAGTGTACTTGTACTGGAGAAGCAGTACCAGAGTGTGAAATAAATTGGAGATGTGATGAAATCCTCTCTTGTTATTATTAAAGCATTGTGTACGATCACTATCTGATGCCGTAACGTGATCTCGTAGATGAGCAGAAGCTACTGAACCTGTCAGAGAAACCTGACTCTATTAGGATTGGATGAAAGAGCCAGTAGAGAGAAGGTCTGAAAGTAAGAAAAACGTTGAGAACTAAGAACAGGCAGACTGTGTGGCTCATTATACTTCCTGACGTAAGAATAACATGCAGGCAATTTAACTGAACTTTTCACTTTATTGTTTGCTTCTACCAAAGTCTTGGTGTTTTGGAATAGGCACTTCTTTATAGTTATATGCCATATATGGTTCTTTATAGTTATATGCCATTCCAATGTGTATGTACATAAATGTAATATAGAAAAATTAATGATTACATATAATTTTATAAATATAATTATTTAGATTTTTTTAATAAGGATCCTTAAATACTTAAGAGCTGTGTAAGTCTCAAAATTAAAAAAAAAAACAACATTTTATACTCTTTTTGTTTCTCATAGAAGCAGAAAAGAGAAGCCTGGAACAAAGCAGTGTGAGCATGGCTTGGTTGGCTATGGCTTTCCTTGGGTTTGTCATTGGTTCCATATGTGTATCTACTGTCTAGCCTTCACGGTGAATGATGCCTTTTATCTTTGGGAATCTTTAAGCAATTTAACTTTGCTTAGCTTACTGTTCAGTACTAAGGAAATAACATAAGAAAAGTGATGAAAAATACTGTTTTCATAAAAAATGGAATTATTACTTCATTCATTATATAAATATACCTCTATGTATTACTGTTAATTCAATATCATTGGCCTAAATGGCTATTATCGGCATAGTTTAGTCTTGAGATAAATGACCTTTCTATCAAGAAACAAAATTCTATTTTTCTAGTAAAGAAGCAGGGGTATGAACTTTATTTGTTAGTTCTTGTATGTTTAGAGCACGTAAGTAACAGGTTAAGGGGAGGAGTAGTCAGAAATATCACAAGTACTTCATATCATTTTCTTGCAACCTTAGCACTTCACCATGAACATTATAAATGACTGATTCTCCTTTAGGTACTGCCTTGCTTTAGAATGATGTATGAAATAATATGTGTTTTGCATGTCCTGTTTGTAATGATAAAGGTCATATAGTATCATTTACATAATCTCTAGCCAGAAATGAACTCCGGCAATATCTTCTGTATAACATATACATTATCTGAGGTTTAAAACTCTCATTATTCATGAAAGTTAATTTTACAGTGGGTGTGAATGATCTATCTTATGGCTGCTTTTTTGATCATTCTATAAAATAATATGGAGCAAAGCCTGCACAAATAGCAGGAAAACCAGTAAAGAGTGATGCATTTGCTTGACTCTCTGTATACCCGATTGGATCTTGATTGATGGCAATCATTTGTCTTTGTCAAAAAAAGGAGAAAAATTCAGACATTGAAATAAGAGTGCTATCAAACTTTCTACAATGGCAGAAAGATTCTATTAATGTAGGCTGAGAGTATTAACTGTCTCTGCTAGAAAATGATAAAGAATGTTAATTTTTTTCTCGAGCATGTTTAAGTGTAAACTGCATTATTTTGTCTGTAGGAAGAGAAAAAGGGGCATGCTACAGATTTATGGCATGCTGAAATTGGAATTAAAAAACCAGTAAATTACAAAAAAAAGAAAAGAGAAACAAAAAGCCAAATACAAGAACTTAATCCTTCTGATTATGATTTCGCAACAAAACAATAAAAGTTTAAGTAGCAGAGTGTTGTAAAATCCTTAATGCTGCATTCCAATTGATATTGAAGCTTTGAAGACTGACTTCAAAGCAGGGTGAGCAAGAGCAAAAAATAGATACAAAATAAACAAAAAAAAAATTGACAGGCTTGGTTTTAGAGGTCCTTTTGTATGTCAGATCTAGGAATATTGACCTGTGACTTGAGTGGCCTTTAAGGGGTCTTCCTTATAAATGATACTTAAAAACGCAAAGCATATGCCTGTGGGTAATAGTGTATTGAAGAGGAAAAATACGATTTCACAGTACGGTAATGCTGCAATGCAAGGAAACTTCTTTGTAAATAAAGAAATATGTAATTTTATATATTAAAAAAGAACCAAACAAATAGGAGAACAAACCATCAAACCCCCAAAGTGCTAATCACTGGATTTATCATGCTCTTTGTATCTGTGGTTTGTATTGCACAGCTCTTACGGTCTCTGGTTCTAAATAGCAGCATTAAAGTTTGATTACTGAAACAATATTTTCTAAATTATGAACACAGCAGATGGCCTCCATGAATACTCTCTTTACTGCAGTAAGGCAAATATTTTTTGTTCCTAAGCTTTTGAAGAATAAGAAAGCTGTAGCATTCAGCTTTGTTGTTTACCAGTCCTGATGCACCCTTAAAAATAACTATTTAAGATTTTAAGGACAGCTAAAAGAATAGCCGTATCAAAACTGAGAGCCAGGTAATGCAGTTCCAGTACCTGTGCTAATGTGCTTTGTGGCCCTTATTAAGTAATGTTAAAGTAGTTTTTGTTGTTGTTATTGGGTTGGCTTGGGGTTGTTTTCCACAATTTCTGCGTTGTTTTCCTACACAAGTTTCCCAGCTTTCCCTTAGTGCCGTGTGTGTCTGGCTGTGGCGAAAAGGGAACATAAACACGGGGTTATCTGTCCTTGCGTAAAGAACCTTGTAGTGACATCATCAGAAAGTCCACAGGCCTGGATGGGTTTGTGTGGTAACTTCCATGAAGCTGTTCTGCTGCTGCTGAAGACACTAAAATGTGTTTTCACCTGGGTTGGTTGCTGCGTGTTTATTTTATTTGTTTGATGGTAGAGTACGTGAGACATGATTTGTACAATCAAGATCTTTGCTGGTTTGAGGAGCAGCTGCAAGATTACTTCATGACAGGGAAATTTTGGAATTGGAAACACCATGTGGTAAATGGACACACTGCTTCACCCTCTCTCTTCAGAAAAATAACAAAAGAGATTATAAGGTCCAATTTTCAGGGAGCAGTAGAATCGGGATCACCTGTAATGTCCTAATAACAACATTATAGAAGAAATATTTTCTCTCTCTCCCCTGTCCTCCTCCCCCACCTTCTTTCTGCTCTTGACTACCTGCATTTTCCATTCCCATTAATTCTTCATAATTTTTCATTTTTGACCTTCTACTGCTTTTCTCAGGTTTTTTGTCTTAGACAGACCTGGTTTTGTGTGGCCCCATCCCTACTCTACCACTTATCCTACTGATTCCCAACTGTGTCCTCTTTTCCCTGCTTGATCACCAGTAGATCATGTATGCATAATCCCTTCCCTCTCACATGTTTATCTTCCCTGGCTTCCACATCTAGATGCTTTCTTTGTTGCCTCATAAGCTCTTTGTCTCTTCTGGATCTAGATGAAATAATTTCCTCCTTTGTGTTGCTGTTGTTGTGGACATAGAGAGCACTGGTGAAAGACAACTGCAGCTTTCTTTGTCCCAATGCCTCTTGATTTTTCTGGAGTAGGCTTTTCAGAGAAAATTTATATTTTTTTAGTAGATAAAACTCTGGACTGTAGGAATTGTTCTCTGTTGGTCTGTGGCAATAATGCAATATTTGCCATGGACAGGAACTAAGGCAGTTCTCGATGGCACACGAGGTCATAATCAGGGCATGTGAGAAGTGTGGTGGGGGGCGGTATGAGAGGCACATTCCGGGGAAGGATGGCAGTATCTTCAGAGGTGGTTTACTATTAGCAAACACCTACTGATCTCACACAGACTGTGAACTTCTGAAGCCTTTTGCATGGCCGTATTTGACAGCTTTGTACAAAGATAACCAAAGAAATACTTTGGACAACAGCTTTTAGGTGCAAAAAGTTAAAGTTCTTTTGACATAGCTGAATTTGACTTGTGAAATTTTATTAAAAATTATTAATACACAATAAACACAAATTAAAATAGAACCTTAGAAGACTTTTGGGCAAAATAGAATTACCTGCAAACTTCTTTCTTGTGAAACATTCAAAAGCCATTGAATTCACGTCACAGAATAAATTCAACCAAAGAATCTGTTACATTTGTTAATGTGTTAATTTCTAATCCCCAAATCCCATACGGTGTGCTGTAATCTCTGTGGTGATTGTCAGTCTCTTCTCTTCTCTTTCTCTTCTCTTCTCTTCTCTTCTCTTCTCTTCTCTTCTCTTCTCTTCTCTTCTCTTCTCTTCTCTTCTCTTCTCTTCTCTTCTCTTCTCTTCTCTTCTCTTCTCTTCTTCTCTTCTCTTCTCTTCTCTTCTCTTCTCTTCTCTTCTCTTCTCTTCTCTTCTCTTCTCTTCTCTTCTCTTCTCTCATTTGCAGCGATTAGTATCAAAGATTGGTTGCTTCTATCATACAGTTTGGTAAGGAATCCGTAGCATTTGCTGTGATTTGCTGCTTGCCCATAGAGCTTCACACATGTATTTCATTTCCAAAGTTTAGCAAAGTTATTCCCTATAAAGAGGGTGAAAGTCTAGATGAAAGCCATCCCTTTTGTGAAAACCACATTCTCTATCCCTCTTACTGACTAGTACAACAAAGTAAATTTTAATGGTGCATGATACTGAAAATGAATCCTGTGACCTTGAGAAGTTGTAGCAAAGGATCAGGTTTTATTTGAGTCCTTTTGACATTGTTTTCATTACTGTATTTTTAATTTTTAGTTGAAAACTATAGTACAAGTAACAGACCAAATTAAAATTCATGTCACTTTAAAAAACCAAAACTGGTTTGCATGTAAAATTAATATACTATATTCTTTTCTAGGGCTCTGTTCATTTCATTAATAACCCAATTCATCTTCCTCCCAAAATGGGAAAGAATGGTTTCTCTTCTGAAAACATTAATGTTTTTGCAGCAATGGAAAGCTTCACTTTATCTTATCCTTGAAGTATGCATGGTTTTTATTTTGAAGAGGAAAGTGAAAACATTCGGTTTTCATGATGAAATGAAACAGTCTCTTCTCAATTTTGAGTGTCAGTCTGAATTGACTCCTCTGTCAGCAGGGAAGCTAATTGCAAAAAAATATACTTTTCAATTCTTTTCCTGTGATTTTTTTCTTTGTTTTCTGTGATGGATTTATACTTTGTAAACAAGGTTTCTTGTAGAAGTTGTGTTACGGCTTCAAAATGTTTGGGTTCTTTAATTTTTTTTAATCATAGACTACTGAAAAAAAGAAGTTAGCTTGGTTGAGCAGGGATAATAGATGTTTATTTCTAAAGCTCAGTAATGGAGAAAGGTGTGACTTTACAGATAATTACAGATACAGTTTATATATGCAGGAGGAAGATTATATTCGAGGAAGAAAATGTGCATTGTGAGGCAGTGTACCTAAATTGTGCTTATAAGTGTCTGCACAATAATTTAACAATGATCTCATCTTAAGTAATCCTCTCTGAAGAATTTACATAAAACAAGAATTAACATCTCAAGCAAAAAATGTGAATTGTGTGGACAAATGTCCTGCTCTCACATTTGCATTCCAG
This sequence comes from Dromococcyx pavoninus, assembly GCA_033558185.1. Lineage (NCBI taxonomy): Eukaryota > Metazoa > Chordata > Aves > Cuculiformes > Neomorphidae > Dromococcyx > Dromococcyx pavoninus. The sequence goes on along the minus strand of JAUMJL010000308.1, from coordinate 1,059,335 downwards.
ATTTTAAATATGCAATTTATAGTTTTGTTAGGAATTTCTTTAGTACCTCAAGGATTTTTCTCTTCACTGATCTATTGTTTTTCATAAAGGTTACCAGTATCACATACTGTGCAGATACTTGATTTATGCACACACAGATAGAATTCTGTAGTCCAGAAACTGAGTTTTGCCTGTGCCGCTTAAAACTCTTGACCTTAGAGCCCAAGTGACACGTTGGAACAGAAGTTCCCAGAAATCAGCACGGTTACAGCCTGTTCTTTTTCACTGCAGTAATTCTTCCCAAGCTCTGAACTTGGGGGTTGAGGCCACTGATACTTGGGTTTGTTTGAAGTCTGTTTCTCCACTGTGGATGAGTACTTGGAAGAGACACACATCAGGAAGAAGAAGGAGTATAAATAGACAAACCAGATTAGACTCAGGAAATCCCCTGAGCTGAAAATAGTTGGAAACTGGCAGAGTATTAGGGGAGCAGTTGTACATGATCAGTTTGATCTTAACTCTTCCTTAAATCACCGCTTAAGCCACTACTGACGGTTTTGGATGCAGAATTTGGGGTTAGACTCTCCGTGTGAAAAGGTGCAGCTGTTGCTGTGCTCTGTCTGTCCAGCGAGTGCATTCCCATCCCTCCTCTGCGGGAGCGGGGGGTCCCTTGGGCGCATTTCTTCGTGCTGCTGAGGGGCTGTGGGACAGGGGTCCTGTGCTGCGTGTGGCTTCGCCTCTCCACTTGTGAATGAGCATTGTGACCGTTTCATTCTCCTCTGTGACGGGATTGCTGTGTTGGGAGCAACTACTTAATATTGAGAAAGTTGTTTCAATGTTAGGAGAGAACCTAAAGAGGTTCTTTCTAAAGAGGAAAACCTAATTGGTTTCAATATGCCAAATCATCAATTTTGATAAAGATACGAGTAGATTTCCTTGTTGAAAATGCTCAAAAAGCCTTGTCAAGCATCTTAGCCAAAGAAGCTTATAAGAGCAGGAGGAATGTCAGGTTCCCTGGTGTTGTCCCCTTTAGAGGCTTGACAGCATCCAAAATTGCCCATTTAAAGACAATTCTGCAAACTGGATTAGAAGCAGGGCTTGGGTTCTCTTGCAGCTCTGCCCTTGTATCAATGAGACCTAACCTAACTGGTTTTTCTGCTGTTTGTTTGGGGGTTTTTTTTCTCACATTTGACTTGAAACTTGGAATTATTGGTGCTGAGATGGCCGGTAAATTTGTCTTAAAAGCAAATAAAAGGGTAGCTGGCTGAAAAGACAAAAGTTGGAAACCCGGTTAAGAGAGATAATAGCCTTCTTGAAGAAAAAGCTTCATTGTCTTTTAGCATGTGTCTGTGTGGATGCTAACGCATCTGGAAGAGTTATGCTTATTTTTAAATAATGGAAATGAAACAGGAAACACTTCCTGGTGGTTTGTTTCTTAGCTTTACTATTACAGTCTTTGTTATCAATCTTGTTCTATATCATTGGATTTAAGAGCTAACGCTGCTAGTCTTGAGCATAAAGTAAGGAAATATGGAGTGTAGAATATTGCAAGTCTCTTGTATTGCTCAGTCTAGATGTTGATTACTAAGTGCTCTGTTACTAGATTTCTCTCTTAAAATAGACACAGAGAAGAAGTTTCCATCTTCTCAATTACCTGTTTCAGATTTGTCACCATACAAGCTTTTCTCCTGGACTAAGCCATTCAGTTACTGTATGACAGGCACCCTGGATGGTTTAGCACTCTGATGTTGCTTATGCCTTGCTGCAAGTAGTCCTTTGGTAACTTTTCCAACACTACTAAGGGTGGCTTCTGCACATCTTCTTTGTTAGTGTAGCCAGAGGACAGGTGTGATTTTCAGGGGGGGCTGGTAACTGCTGCCAGAACCTGTGTGACCCTCAGAGCAGCAGGGGATCCTCAGGAAGCAATTCAGTAGTTTCAGCCAGCTTTGTTAGGATGGCTGATGAAAGCTGCAGATATTTAGGTGAGCTCAAAGTAGCACAGAGTAAGCAGGCATGAAATAGTGCCATATTTATCTAAATACAGGGTGACAGTGATGAGCGTGCGCCAAAGAAAACAAATGTAACGCGCTTCCCTGCCACTTGACCTTGGCCCTAAACGTGGACCAAATGGAGAGGCCAGCTTTTTGTTACCTTGTTCTCCCACATCAGTCCACCATCTTGGGAAGGTTTTTCCTACCTGTCCAATACCTTTACTGCTGCTTCTCCATCCTCAGCAGTGTTTTGTTCCTGCTGTTTCACGCGGAGGTCTTGCAGCAGAAAGGTGTGAAGCGCCGCCTGTAGCTGATGGCTACCACCTTGCAAAGAGCTGTTCACAGGCAGCATCTGCACTTGCAGGCTGTGGCAGGTAACAGTTTTGAACTTGCAATGCAGTGTCTGTTGCCAGCCTTTTGTCTCCTGGTTCTTTAAACACGTGTAACAGAAAATAAGCTCTATTTTGAGGCTGCTTTTCCCTTCATTTAAACTTGAATAAACACAGTAATCTTTGTGTGCTCCAGGAATTATGCTTCATCATAATTCAGTGCTGGTTTTTGATTCTTAGACAACTTCTGCAGGGCTTTCAAAGGAGAAATATATTTAATAAGTTAAACCTTTTTAAAGATTTTTGTGTCCTATTTTTGTTTCCTGGCTATGCTGTGCTGGTACCGTAACAGGAATTTTGCTCCATGTGCTACTCAGTGGTCTTGCTGCCTTGTACTTACTGTTTCCTGTCTCAGAGAGCAGGACAATGTTTGCAGTTACTTGAACTCTTTCTTACATATGTTCCTGCAGTTATCACACAATGAAGTAATTTCCCAGATTTTTGCACTCGTCAGATTTTTGAATCCTAAATTAAATCTCTGACAGAAGTTTTAGCCTTTAAATCATGCTTGAAGGATGGTTTTATTTGGTTTTGGTTTTGTTGTTAAATTTGTGTTTGTTGTTTTAATATAAACTTTGGGTTTAGTTACACCAGAGAGTAGGAGAAATGCAGGTGATGTTGAAGCTGGGTGTTTCTATAACTTTGTCTGTAGGACTGCAATCCAAACTGATAATACCTTTTCCAAGGTATTGTTTAACAGTAGCCGACCATGCTGTGGACCTGAGAGAGTTCCCTGTTCTTCCTAATGTTATTTGAAGCAGAAGGATAAGGGTGTTCGAATTAGTTTGTGATTAATTAAGAGGTTGAAGGGGGGAATCTTCTTATCTCCTCAGATGCACTCAAATTCTGTCCACAATAGAAAGATAAAATGTATATATTTTTGATATGTAGGCATTTAGAGACCTCAGAGAGGACTTTCTTCTCTTGATTATTGTCGGTTTAAAAATACTAAAAAAAACACATGTCAGGAGGTCAGACTTATTCCATCTTTCATAATTTGGAGGACAATATGTCCTATCAAAGGAACTGACAGATTGGTCTCTCTTGAATGGAAAACTTACTTTGGCAAGGTTGGTTTGAAGGCAAGTGATCTTTAATAGACCTTGCACTACCTTGAAGGGGTTAATTTGAGACTGGAAAACTGTAGGTGTTGTACCTAAGTCTCAGTCATCTTTCCTATTCCTCTCTTTGGTGTTTGTTGAATTACTGAGTTAATTTAGTTATTAGATACTTCTTTTTTGGGATTAAAAAAAAAAAGATTAAACAATTACTTTAGACCTTTCTGACAGAGGACATTGAGAATATATTTGCAAAAGAAAAAAATTAACTTCCTTTAGAAGAATAGAGAGCAGAAAAGCATTTGCTGAATCAGAGGGGTGCACTATTACATTTTTATGGAAGCAAGAAAAGTATCCAGCTGTTAAGAGAGCTATAAAAGAGGATTCAGGTTAGCCACAGCTCTTAAAATGCAGATATGTGGCAATGTGATTTCATCCTGTTTCTTCTGGAAGAGATGGCAGAGAAGCTGAAATGTTTGGGTCAGGTCAAATCTAACGTTTTTAGAAAAAGCTTTACTGTAATTCGTGTGTTTGATACTTCTGGAGTCAGAACAATGAACAAACGGAGTCACAGATCTGAGGAGCTTTTCTTGTGTTGGTCTAAAGTTGATGTGTGTATTCAGAAATGTTGAAAGATTTCAATCTCAAATTCCAAGCTACTGAAAATAATTAGTATGAGTCATAATATTTCAAGGTACTTTATTCCTCACAGAACATCTGCTAGTGCAGTAGTTAATGAGAAAAGACACAGGTCCTTTCTATGCACGTGCTTAAGGGGAAAGCATCAGACCCAGCAGGAAGGGCTGTGGGGACAGAGATTGAGGTGGCTCCTTTATCGTATATCCTCCAGCTGATATTCTTATATTCCACTGTTCATTTTGACAAAGGAGGGATTTCCAAGTACCGCAGACTAAATTTCCACATCATCAGACAAACAGCAAAAAAACTCCAGTGAGATGCAGTGTACCTTTTTTTTTGTATATTATAGTCATTATTATTATTATTATTATTCTCAATATGAATAGCAGTTTAGGGGATCTGTATGGGATGAACTGTAGGTATTTTGAAAAACAAAAGTTGTTGACTGTAATCAGGTGTAGGATATGTGAGATCTGAAAAGATTTATGAGCAACTAAGCCAAAGCAGCCAGTTGCAAGTTTGGAATACGTTCATTCTTCCGTGTCTGAGTCACATCTGAACTAATTTTTCTCAAAGAAGAAAGTTTTCATGTTAACTTCTGATAGAGGAGTTGGAGTAGTTTTAATTTCAGTTAATTCATAGTTAATCTTCGGGAAAACGCAACAAGAATTGAACTGTGTCTTAGGGTGACTACCTTTTAAAATGCAGCCTTATTTTGGACTGATAAAAATAAGATCAGTCTAAGATAAAATAGTGGTTGGAGAATACATGATTAGTACTGTACTGTGTACTTAAGTGAGCCTTCTTTGAAGTATCGGTGTGCACTGGAATGCCAGCACTTCAAAGAATGCTGCCTCCAGAAAAGCTGGGGCTGTGGCTAGACAGCAAGGGGTTAATAAAGATCAAAGAAGAGCATACATAAACTCATACATAAGCAGAGCTGGTTTCAAACAGGAGGTTAATAACACCATCATCCAGGAGAGCAACACCTTAAAGGAGGGCTTGTCTTTACCCTGACATGGGGCTTTGTGACGCGTGGAGGGAGACGGAAACAGTTACAGTCAACATTTTTCCTTGATTGCTTTTTAAATGAGGAATTCAAAGCTTGTCAGTGCAGAAGAGTCTCTGTGACACCTGAAATTGGCATCGTTCCTCTAGTTTGGTTTTGCGTGCTGGTTAGGTGAGAGTGGGGTTTTGGTATGATTCAAAACACAGAGGTCGAAGGCCTGGGCAGGGAATTGTGGCTGCAGTACTCCATGGGTTGTTGAGATGAGGATTTAGTCTCCTAAGTATTTGCTGTGTAAAAGCATAAAAGCAACACTTCTACTTGGTTTTTAAATGCAAATCTAGGAATTACAGATCTGTGCTGGCTGTACTTTATACAGGGAAATGGCCTGTAATATCTGTTCCGACATGCTTCCCGTGCTGATGTTGCCAGTTTTTATCTCCATGCTGGAACTACCTCAGGTTTGAAGTGTACAAGGGCACCTTACAACCATGCAAAGGTCCTCAGAGTGACAGTTCCATGCTAAGTCCATGCAGACGTGCCTGAAGCTCATACCCTGCGTTTCACATCTATTTCTTCTGAAAGGTGTAAAGAAGAGTGGCACTACTTTATCTTCTGGAAACAGAAGAACCCCCACCACATTGTTTTGATAAAATTGAAGGATAGTTAAAGGCAAAAGTCACTTTAGGAAAAAATCTTTTACAAACAAAGCCAAATGTTTTCTTGGATAAGGGTTAGAAGAAGCAAATAGACCATGCTAATTTAATAAACTGCATTAACATTCTGAATAATTGATATTATAGTGAAGAAATTGTACTTGGTGGCATTGGGCCTTTGTTATAACCAGTTTCTGTTACTACAGCAATGGCTTGTGGTGGAGATGAAGAACCTGCCTGTGCATGTTTTGTGCTTGAGAGTTCCCAGTTATTGCCATTTGAAGTCTGAAACTGTAGAATATGAATGTCTGTGTGTGAGGAAATAGAATTCAACATGAGAAGGCACAGACTGCTAATATTAGAGCATGATTACATGATGTGTCTCTTTTTTTAGTATTGAAGATGTTCTTTCTCATCCTTTTCTTCCTTCCCCTCACCTGCACAATTCTTTCCCTCCTTTTTTTTTAGTTACATAGTTGCTGGCGAGACTGCAGCATAAAGAGGTTATTGGTATAAACCAGAATGAAACCACTGAACCCTAATAAGCACAGATTGTTAATGGGATTCGATTTAGTGTGGCCACAGAAATGCTTACGTGAACGCAACTGAGAGAGGGAGGGAGAGTAGAAGACCTTTAACTGCTTTTGCCATTTAAGAAAATAGTGGTAATATAGGTTGTATTTCCAAAGATCTCAATGCACTTACTTTAATTAATCTTTAATGTTCTGAAATAGACAGTTAAGTGCTGTGAAATACACACCTTGATATAGAACATATCTGGCCAAGTAATATTTAATGGCAACTTTGACTAGACAAACCTTTTCCTGTGTGCTTTCTTTGGTAATACAGGCAAAGTTGGGAGTCAGATCAGGAACCTGATTTACTAAAACACAGTCATCACTGTTCTGATTTAGGTTTACCACATGGCAACATGAACACTTTTGCATGGGATCTCTGCATGAAATGCTAAACTTGGTACTGCTACTGAGAACTTCTTGTCAAGATACATCTTCAGTGTTTGTTTTACCACCATTAAGCTCAATGTTTTATTTTCCAAAGTTAGCTATTTTTTATCATGTTACAAATTAATAATACAGCTGGATGTGCACAAAGTTTAAATTAGTGCTGATAGACATGTAGATAATCATATTAATGTGTTCTGGTGTAACTTGGCTTTTTAGATCATGGCTTGTGAAAGCTCTTTACAAGAATATTGAAAGGCTTCAGAAAATGTTTTACTTGCTTTCTGAAATTGCATTTTATCAAGTCAGTTAGTGGAAGATATCTTGCATTTTATTATAACGTGCAAAATATGAGAGGTTTTAGTTAATATTCTGGACATCCAGCTGTGTGAAAATGCTGTAGATTTCAATTTGCAAGATAAAGCAGTCCCTTACATTACATGATGCCCTGCAGTATGCTAGCAGCACTCCATCAAGTTTTCTGCGGTACTTTCTAGAACTTCAGCACTTTTATCTTTGGATCGACAATCAAATGTGAATGTTTATTGCTTCTTTCCTTTTGAGAAAAATGTTTGTGTATCTTGCAGCAGATGTCTGGCTTGAGTTCTTGAAGCATTTATATGGAAGCAGAAGTTATCTAGATACAGAACACGAGACATTACTGAACAGCATTAAAATAATCCAGTGTATTTTTCCTCAAAAATTTGTCATCACTACTTGTGTTTGATGATTGCTCTTCCGTGAAATTTAGAAGCAGCACCTGCTATTGTACATTTGATGAGCCATTGCAACCAGAGTGCCGAATAAATTGAACCCAGAAGTTGTGGTAGGCTTGCAGTCAGTGATGGAGAAATTGTAGAGCTGCCTTCTTCCAGATTTCCTTTCAAATCTATACTGTTGTTACTGATGAATAAGTGGTGTTGCTGCTCTGTGTTTGGTTGTCTATGAAACTAAGCCTGAATCTCTGCCTTCGAGCACTTACATCTTAGAAGTTGCCATCACTGATGGATTGCCTTGCTGATGGTCTTAGCAGACAGACCAAGGAGTGATGAGTTTTGGAGAGTGGCTCACCTGCCTAACTCTACAGTTAAGGGTTCCAACGAGGAGTGTGCCATCTGGAAGTTTATCTCGGTATCTTCACATGGATTTAGGGCAGGGGAATAACACGTTATGCTTATGCTATGACCACCTACTGTGTTCTTATTCTGTGGCCTGGAAACAACCTTGGCTTCCAGATGTGTCAGTGCAATAATTTCTAGCATTGACTAATGTTTCGTATGTGTGTTAATTGCACATGATTGCCATACAGCAGAGCAAGAACTTATTTTCTTTAAATAGTAGACTGTGGAAAGGCTATGATAGCAAACCGTGCTGGTCTAAGTCTCTGTAACATTTTTTTGAGGGCTTACGCACTCAAGTTTCCATCTACTTTTGTTTGTTGCAATTGTCGTTCATGTGAGTGAGTTTTCTTGCCTTTGAGGCTAGACAGCCTTCTAGATAGAAGAGATCATTTAGAGCTCATCCTCTTGTCTCTGCAGATGATTTCTATAACAGAATCATGGAACAGCTTGGGTTGGAAGGGACTTAAAGCCCATCCAGTTCCAATCCCCCTGCCATGGGCAGGGACACCTCCCACCAGACCAGGCTGCTCAAGGCCTCATCCAACCTGGCCTTGAACACCTCCAGGGATGGGGCATCCACAGCTCCCCTGGGCAGCCTGTGCCAGTGTCTCACCACCCTCATTGTGAAGAATTTCTTGCTAATGTCTAATATAAATCTCCCCTCTTCCAATTTAAAGCTGTTCCCCTCATCCTATCATTACTTGCCCTTGTAAAAAGTCCCTTCCCAGCTTTCCTGTAGCCCCTTTCAGTACTGGGAGGCTCCTCTAAGGTCTCCTCAGAGCCTTCTCTTCTCCAGGCTGAACAACCCCAACTCTCTTAGCCTTTCCTCATAGCTGTGCTGCTTTCACCTTTCTTCCCTTTTTATTGTTTCTCTCTGCTCTGCTGAGTGCATCACTAATGTAAGGATCCAAATGGATGCTTCTGTTTTGTGCTAAAGTCCATTCTCAGTTAACTGGTGGCCTGAATACAGCCGTAAGACCTCTCAAACTATTGTTCTTGTAGATTAATATTTTCTTATCTCTTCCCCACCTCACAAACTCTCTTTTCTATCCACGCTAGTGTGCTGACTGCTTCTTTTCTGTGGTCATAAGAGGTGGCAGAATATCTTGGAATACACAATGGGTAAGGTATTACAAGAAGTAATTCTTCAGCAATTACATGATCCTCTCATAGTTCTCTGGTTGTACTGCTTAGATTCAATTTAAATCTCCTATAAAGTGCGAGGACCAATAGGTAATTCCCACACCTAAAATTTCTTTGCTGTAACACCGTAATAAAACTAGTACACCAGTTGGTATGTTTTATTTCCAATTGTGTTAATCTTTGAAACTGGTAGGAAAAATATGTTTCTTGTTCTTGGAATGAAGATCTGTGAGCATTTAAGCTTTTCCCTATTGACCAAGGTGAAGTGACTTTTCCTTTTACGTGACACAGTCAAAAGTCCTCAAAGAGTACAGGGGTTCAATGGTCGTTCTGTGTTGCTTCTCATTTCTGTACAGTTGTAACAACCCAGTTAGTTACATGGAAATTGAGGAAGGTTTTATCTTGATTCTGAGTACATAGGCTAGTAATTTGGGGAACTATTTGAAAAATAAAGCAATATAATGTTTATGCTATTTGAATGAACCATTTACTATCAAAGCTTTGTTTCTGTTCAGTCAATATTGTTACCAAGGAACCACTAATGACTCTATATCGTTTTAGAGGGGGCCCTGACAAATCCATGCAAATCGTATGATTTATAATTCATAAATCCCCAATCCTCTGACAAATGTTGCTCTTGCACTTACACTAATTGAGTGCTTATGTTCATTGATCCAGTCCATACAGCACCTTTAGTCCATATGGCAGCTTTTATTGCAGGGCTGGAAACTTTGGTTGTCAAATGTCCCTCGTAGTCAATGGCACTGTCCTGTTCACAAAATCTGCTTGCTTGGCCCTTTGCTTCATGATCCTCCAGCAGTCAGTTCTGCCTGAATCGAGGCACTGGTTGTGTCTGTCTCCCCTGGATGTAGAGGTACAAAGTCTGCCTGGTGCAGCACTGCCTTTTGGGGTTGGGACTGCAGTCGCTTGGTCTTACCAGTAAACTGGTTGTTCTGGAGTAGCCGTGTGGTGCACTGGCTCATGTTGGTACTGATGTGCATTTCTCCCAGTGACAGCCCTCAAAACCATTTCACTTTTAAGAATTAGACAACATAGGTGTTTATTTTTGTCTGTGCAGTTGTTTTGTTGTGTATTTTTCCATGTGTAGAGAGTAGAATTTTTTTAAACCTCATAATACTGTGGTTATCAATGGTTATAAATACCCAGATACACAGTCTGATGGTTGATATGTTCTTGTGTGTGAGTAATCAGCGCACTGGTGAAGGAGATGGAATCCTATGCAAATTTCATATGCTGAACAGAAAATAAAAGCGGGGGACTAAAGATATATTATGTTTCAGGACAATACTTTGTGCCTGACCATTGTTACCTATTTTTCCAATAATTTTAGCATAGTTTTGTAATGGACTATAATTGTAATTGTTCTATAGAAGAGTGGCATCACTTAATTCTATCAAAACTGTAGAAAGATAGATGAACGACAAATTAATAATTTACCATCTTTGCATAATACTGTAGCACAGAATACCAGAAGGATTGATGGCAGAAGAGGTTAACAAATTTTAACGACTTCCATTAGCTTTTCATTGTCATATGGTTGTGGTGCTGACTGAAATAAGCTTTGTAGGAGATCTCAGTCTAGGGAACTAATTACTTGTGCCGATTGCCACACTGATGAATAGACCCTCATTGTATGATTCCCCTGAAGACGAGGAGCAGTCTGTGATTCACGACTGCATCCTGGCTGATATTTGATAATAATTTTAACAGATAAATGTAGGAAGGCAGAATGATGAAGTGCCTATCCGTGCTCTACGACTATCAAAGGCACGCACATAGCCAGCTGTGTTTTGCCTTTTTGCTGTAATCACCAATGGAGAATTTTAAGTTATTAATCGACCTTTGAATAAACACAAATTTTCCTGTGTTTTATAATTTTTGTTTGGTTAATTATTCAAAAATAACTGGATTTTTATGATCAAAGCATTCAAATTTTAGCACGATTGTAACACACACAAAGTGTGAAAATAAGACACTGAGGCGTTTGATTCCAGTACTTCAGCATTTTTCTGAAAGTAAGAAATCAGAAAGATGAAGAATAGTACCCCCTTTTCTTTGATGTTAGAAAAAGGCATAGAATTTTCATGAAGATAGATGCAAAGACCTCCTTCATTTTTATAAGATTATTTTTAGTCACAATTTTTAATGTCTGCACATTGTCTTTGAGAGTAGGGTTATGCAAATGATTCTGGCTTTTGTTACCATATTTGTTGGAAACCTTCTTTTACAAAACTCATTTCTGCCTTTAGACCTCAGAACTAAGAATGTAGATAGCAAGTATTTTTGACACCGATCTCTCAGTTAGTTGTGGCTGTTTGTTTGTCTGGGTTGACAGGTTGGCTTTCTATTGGGTCCTGGACTCGAAACAGAATATATCTGCATTTTTGTCTGTTGTTTTAATACTGGTGTATTCAGTGGTTTTTAATTTGGGCTTACAGGTTTTCAGGCTACCACGGCTATTCTATGCTTCAGGAATTTCCTGCTTGTTTATTTGCTGTACCTGAAATTGGTGGGGTTTTTGCACATTCTCTGGGCTAAAATACTGTTTTATAGTGGCATTCATTCATGATCATCTAACAAGATAGTAACTGGCACTTACATATGATCATATTAAAAAGATCTACGTATATGTGGAGCGTACAATGGGAAATAATGGATTTGGTATAACCTTTTCTAGATGTAATTTTTTGAAGTATGCCTTCAATATAGCAATTATTACACATCATAACATGTAGTTTTTAATTAAATGTAAAAACACAACTACATAAACCAGAAATCCAATCTGATTTGCTCGAAAATAGATTGCTGTTTCACTCTCCTGGAATGGTTTATTTAAAAACAGTAAATGGAAAAGAAATGCATTTTCTTGTGTTGTTCTAAGCCTCAGGGGCTAAATGTAATGAATATTTTAAGAGATTATTTTAATTAAATTCCTGCACATCTAAACAGAGTAATATTTTATTATCACATACATAACCATGTAACTGAGGTATTCATTAAAGTTAACACTTTCTGGACCAGGAATTCATGGTATGATTTACTGACCTTGTGCAAAAAGGCACAAATTAGGAAGAAAAATGAAGGGGGACAGACTTTGATTAATATAGGTAATGCTATACCATATTTATAATAGCCTTTTCCCTATTCTGGTTTATAAATGCAGTCACTGAGAAAGGTGCCCTGCTGAGGCTGAAATGAGGCTGAAATCGGAGCACATGCCACTAGAGTGTGGGGAAACTGATCACACTGTCAGCAATTCATTTCAAAATGATGTATTTAGTGCTCATTTCACCTTCCAAGAAAAAAAGGAAAGGAGTTCCTTAGACTGGAAGGTGATATTGTTATTTTCAAGGACATACCTAAGTAAAAGATTGCAGAAAGGGGGGAGGTTAGGGGAAAAAAAGGCAAAAGCAGCGCAAACAAGGAGAGCTTTATGCAGAAATGCAGCGCTACCATGCTGTTTGATAATTGCTAACATATGTGGCTCCTCTGTTTCATTGTAGTCGTCCTCGTGAGTTCTGGCGCCTTGACTACTGGGAAGATGACTTGCGGCGCCGGCGACGATTTGTGCGCAACCCCCTTGGATCGACACATCCTGAAGCGACACTGAAAGCAGCCGGAGAACATGGTCAGTGTAAAATCTGCTCCTTGCCAATAGCAGCAGGTTACAGCGCGTGGCGGGGGAGACCAGACCTTCATTCCTGTAAGATGCTAGGAAATTGTCCCAAATTGTCCCAAATACCCGAGGCTTTTGTCACCGCGTCTCAGACGCGTTCGATACAAAGATAAACTGACCACTGCTTCCTGTAAGCAATGTTGGTATTTGTTAAGCCTCTTTGTTCCCTCTTGGTTGAGCTGGCGTGTCGTGCAGTCTTTGCACACAATGATTGCCAATACAGTCCTTGCTAAGCAGAAGAAAAGTGGATGCAATTTTGCCATTAATCCCCAGAGACGCTTTCTTGTGGTAAATTACCTATTTATGCTTTAGTCACCTCAGAATAAGATCTCTCCTGTTCAGAATTCCACAGCCACGGTTCCAGTTAGCCTTAGCACGTATCTGCCTATCGTTAGAGATACATTAAAAGGAAAACAACACTTCTGAAGCTAAACTGTATTGAGACCTTTAAGTCCCTCAAGTTTTCCTCCAAGAATTTGATATGGAAGAAATAACAAATGCTGAAACATAAAGTATTGTTCAAGTAGCAAATGGTAATGATGACTTCTACCTGGTGATTTTAAAAAAGGAAATTGCATTTCTAAATGTTTTTTCCCCCTCATTTTATTATCCGGGGTCGCTCAGCTACGTGCTGATAGCGCTGTTCTAAAGTAACGTATTTATAAAACTAATACGACAATCAGAGAATCCTATAATAAACCAAAAAGATAAGCAAAGAAACAAGTACCCAGAGCTAGTGCTCTTTGGGTCTTAGTCTAGAATTTTATGTCTCTGGGATCTAATGAAAATACATTGATAAGATAGAAAAATCTTTTTTATTTTTAAAAACAATTTGCTTATAATTTAAGCTGAGTACCCTTTACCTTGATGGTACGTGTCATGGAATAGGATAATTTAAATTTATGTCTCTTTTTCTTCTTTAGTCTGTGAATTACTGCATACATGTGTGCATACACACACATAGTAATGTGGGGACATAAACTTTATGCTAATTTAAAATTATTAAGACTGTTGTATGAATATAGAACATCACTGTCATGAAGTTAGTTTCCATCAGACATCCTGACCTTTGCACTTAGCCTTAAAGAGCCATTTCTGTAAGAAAATGTCTACAATATGTCAGCTGATACAATGCCCCATGTGACATCAGTCCTCTAAAACAAATGACCGTATGGAGAATAGTCAATAAAGTGATCTGAAAGCAGCGATCATAGAGCCCTACATGTTTGACTATAGAAGGGGGAACAAGATGTAGAATTAATTAACCCACTTTTTGCTCTGGGGCTTGTTCTTAAGCTTTTTGTGTTGTTTTTATGCCATGGACTTTAAGGGCACAAGGTTTCTTTCTGTTTAATGCTCCACGGACAAACAGCAACTGCCCTCCTTAATATTATGTTTACTTTAAATTAAAAAGTCCATGTCACAGTTTTATGTATTCTACTCATATTTTTTATTTTAATCTTTTGATTGTTTATCAAAGTACTGAAAAAAATTTATTCTTACTGCAAAATATTTAGACCTCATATCTGTATTTGTGTAACTAATTCTTTCATAAATATTTTCATACAATTATTTATCTTTCCTATGTGATATAATATGATATTTTCACTAATCCATGCTTAGATTTCAAAGGCTGTGGCTCATACTCAGTTGGTAATTGAGAAGTACAATTTTTGTCAATACAAAAGAAGAGTGAATAAAAGTAGCACTATTTCTTAGGTAGCTAATAGGGTGTATCTGGTAACTAACTAGTGATAGAAATAGAGCTAATTGTTTTCTGTCTGTCTTTCTGTTCAGAATGTGACATCCTTAACAGACTTGTACTATATTTAATTACTTGATGTTGTTTTATTCTGCATTTAATTGCATTTGTTATCTGTTGCCACTCTGCTTCTTTATCCTATCCAGCGAATGTTCTAGATTACCTTAGGTCATTATTTAGTGTGATTTCTGAAAATATAGATGATGGTTTTCTGCCTAAGCCTGCATATTTATGCAGTTGTCTTGTTCCAAGACCTTCCATTGGCAAGGTGTAAACTAGATGGCCAAAGTGCAAATTCAAGTTCAGCTGGAAACTATATGTAATGTACAGGAATACAAAGGTTGTTGAGTTTTTTATGGTTTTGTTTGGGTTTGTGGTGTGATGAAGGGAGGTTTTTGTTTGCTTGTTTTCATTAAGGAACAGCTGTCAGAAGGGTAAACTGGAGTAGTCACTTGATCTATTTCTTTTTGAATTGTGTTTATAATCTTCTAATATTAACCAATTTCAGGTCAGAGAATCCAGTTCTTTTCAGATTTTTGGAACAAGACTTTCAGGCCCTGTTTTCATGGTGTAGATATCCTCAGAATTCACCTAATATTTACCTGGTATTTTATGATTTCTTATCAATAATTTATCATAAATTATTCTATTTTGATTAATTTTATGTGTCTCCAAAGCAAAGTATTTCAAAATAATGAATAAAAGGTTCCCTACTGCTTGTTTAAGCTTTTCTCAAAACAAACAAGAGCAACCCCCAAAACCTGAAATTGGACATAAGGGATTTTGCCAAAAGAGAGACAGGGGAAAACAATACATAAATAATGGGAAAGTACTGTTGCAGTAACCGTGCTTGAAATTGTGGATTTTAGCACACTTCTCATTAGTAGATGTACATTTTCAACAGCTTGATGTCTTTCAAATAGAACCAGATGTATTCTCCACCCCAGAGAGCTCACAGCCTAGGAAAGATCACAGTTTGCAACTGTGAAAATTACTCAGAACCCACTGGAAGCCTAAATATTGTTCAGTGAAACCTAGAGAGAACAACAGCAACAATCAGCTCTGTTTCAGACCAGTTATGTGTCTTAGAAGCAAGAACCAATCTTTTCCAGGGATTGATTTGATTTGAAGGAGAACCTCTGGTGCAGAGGTGGCAGAATAAATACCTGAAGACTAATGTTCTCTGTTCAGACAATCAATACCAGCCCCATGACTATACTTCTGGCTACCTTCTAGTTAAAAACAAATTTTTTAATTCTGACAATTTAATTGCCATTCCCAAGTTCACATTAACTTGCTTGGGAAAAAAAGGCTTTAGGTAATTTTTCAAAGGGAGAAGAAAACAAAAAAACCCCTTCCAAAATGGCTATTTATAAAAGTCAGTCTCGTAGTGTATTGTGGGGGAAGGAAAGAGAGGTGAAGGTTCTTTGGTAGTAAAAGTTCGGGATGGGAAGAGTTAATTCTTACCTGTTCTGCCATTCACATGTTGTTTAGAAATTAAATCAAAATACTTACATAGATGTGCAAATGCAAAAAAATGAGTTCTTTAAGCCTGTTGCTATTTTTACATTGACCTCCAACTACAATATTTTGTGAGAGAATCTTTTGCTGCTAGAAAATACCTTATTGAGCTTTTTAACAAATGTTTGTTGTTTTTTTTGCTAAAAGAACTTGGGGGGGGAATTAAAAGAGTCTGTAGCATCTCATCAAGGCAATGGGTGAGTTCAGAGCTTTGTGATTGGGAGGCACTAGCAGCTGATCACCTACACTATTGCAATGAAGTGGTTGGTTTTCTTTGCCTCCACTCAAGGGATGAAAAAGAAGTCTTAAAAATAATATTTAAAAAATCTTATGTGAAAGTGGTCATTTTTTCCATTGTTATCTTTTTAAACAAATGGTAATACTAGAGGGAGGCTTCTGGGAACCCTTTTTTAAAAAACAAATGATAAGAATTTTTTTAATCTTCTTTAATCTTTTCCCTGAAGCACTTTTCCTGATATGTTTACTAGGGATTAAAAAAAAGTAGTAGTATGTTCTGTATTGTGCTTTCTGATACTTTCTTTTTCAAATGACTTTTAAAAGTTGTATTTCACATGTAATGTAGACAGCTAAAAATAATTTGTCTTTCTATAAATGCGTTGAGCTTGTTCAGCGATGTAAATTAAACTATTATTTTTCTGCCCAAGTGTTCCAGAGATTTAACTGGAATAAATAAGACTGTGCAGATGCAGAGAGCTGTTTCCAAAAAGCTTCTTGAAGAACCTGGGTCTTACAGAGCAGTTTGGAAATGATTGCGTGGAATTACAGTAACAAATGATAATAATGAAGTTGCTGTGCTGTGTAAATACTCTGCCAGGAGGCTGCTGTCTCCTGTGCTATACACGGGCCACGCGTTGAGGTCTTGATCTTGGAAAGGTGTGTGCTTACATCTATAGGGTTGGACTCAGAAGCTCCAGTCGTGCCAAGAATGGGCAGAGAGGGGTTTCTGTTAGCAGATGACAGAGCAGGGTGTGGGACCTGAGACGGGAAATCCAGTGCAGTCTCCTGTGCACGTACATGGGAACGGAGTGTGTCACACGACATCGTGCTCTGCCGTCTGCATCTCCGGTCAGTAAGTACAGAAAATGACCAGCCTGTGGCCTGCCTGGGGAGGTGCTGTCTGCAGAGCACAGGTGAATCTGTGTGGAACGTATCCAGCCCCACGCAGGTACTCGTGTGAGCCTGGGAGCAGGGGCTGCAGGTTGTGGTTCCACGGGCCGCTCATCGCCCTCCAGCAGCCGCAGGCGTGGATGGCTTCTGCGTCCCCCGTGCACGCACGGCTCATGGGAGTCAGAAGAGTGGGAACTAACATTGTGGGCAAAGAGATGACAAACATTTGCAAAAATGGGCTGAAATAACTTACAGTCTAAAGCCTTTTATCAGTAAAGGCAGTTACCGAAGATGTCTGGGTTTTTAATCGGTTTATTGTTAGTTGGGAAAAGAAAGAAAACCTGAATAAGTGACAAAGATGGGGTAGGAGGTGTATATTTCTGTTGTCCAGTCACCTTTACCTTGGAAGTTGCCATCCCAGTTTTGTTTTCTCTTAATGGTAGATGAGATGAAAGGCTGAAGGACGCACCGGTATTTTGAACAAGTTGTGCCAAAAATGATCTTGGTTCTCAATTAAGTCTTAAATGACAAAACAGGTACAAGTCTAGTTTGAAATAGCACCTTCAGTGTAACAGAAATGTTTTTTAGTAAAGGGAGGGAAGATCGCAGGTAGGTACAGTGCAGGTGGGATTTTTGAAACAACAAATCTAATTCGCCTGTATTTAAAAAGTTGTTTTTTCTTACTTTACTCCTGACATGGTTTTGTTCTGCTTTACTTTTTTTATCTTTAAGAGAATGCTGGTAGGGCACTGAGTAACAGTGCATGTGGTGTGTATTAGTGTACTGTTGGTAATTTTACTGCTGCTAACTTAAAATCCTCAAGGGGGAGTTAATTACAGGAAAACCTTTCTAAACATCAGCTGCATATTTTCCATGACAAGAAGGTTTTCAGCTCACATTGAACAACTCCACAATCTGAGTTATCATTATTTGCATGAACACATTTTAGAAGAAAGTAAAATTTGTGTTTGCACAATGCAGTTAAAGCTTTACAATGCTTTATTTTCAAAGGCTTACTTACAAGTGGTAGTTATTGGTTGGGGAGAAAGGGCCATGCCTAAAGTGCATTTTATTTTATGTGGCAAGTTAAACTTCCTTTTCTTTGTGGTTTTGTTTGTGTGTTTTTGCCTTAGGTTTTTCACTTGGTTTTTGTTGTTGTTGTTGTTTGGGTTTTTTTCTAAACTCAAGGCCTAAACCCAAACCAGGGTATTTGGTGGTTTGGCTTGTTTTGTTTGTTTGGTTTGGTTTCTTTTTTTAGTTTTCACTACATCGAAAAGTTTATTGTTTGCAATTTATGTGCATATATTTACTTAAACAATTTGAACTATATATTGCCACTGGGGAGTTGTCGCCTTCTGTAAATGTTTGCAGATTAACATATTTTTCAAGTAAGCCAGTGGAGCTCCAAGTGTGGCAGCAATCGGGGAAAGCCATGAGAAATGCGTCGAAGTTACTTGGTCCTGATGGGTTTGGTGAAAGTTTTTCAAACACGGCTGTGCCATGGGGCATTCTCAATCTGTTTTTTAAGAAATAGTATTTTTATTTTCAACTTCAAAAGACCCAAACACCACACACACACAGTCTCCTGGGGTTTTTTGACTCCTTTTACCACACCAAGTGGTAACTTAGGTGTAGAGTGGTGATTGCCTCTTTCTTTTTTCTTTTTTTCTTGTTTTTTTTTAGTTTTTGTTTTCCCCTTTCTTTTTTTACTTCTCTTTTCATTTTTTTTCTCTCTTTTGTTTTCTTTTGGTTTGTTTTCTCTTTTCTCTCTTTTCACTTTTCTCTTTTTTCTTTTCTCTTTTTTCTTTTCTCTTTTTTCTTTTCTCTTTTTTCTTTTCTCTTTTTTCTTTTCTCTTTTTCTTTTTCTTTTTCTTTTTCTTTTTCTTTTTCTTTTTCTTTTTCTTTTTCTTTTTCTTTTTCTTTTTCTTTTTCTTTTTCTTTTTCTTTTTCTTTTTCTTTTTCTTTCTTTTCTCCTTTCTCTTTCTCTTTCTCTTTCTCTTTCTCTTTCTCTTTCTCTTTCTCTTTCTCTTTCTCTTTCTCTTTCTCTTTCTCTTTCTCTTTCCCTCTTTCCCTCTTTCCCTCTTTCCCTCTTTCCCTCTTTCCCTCTTTCCCTCTTTCCCTCTTTCCCTCTTTCCCTCTTTCCCTCTTTCCCTCTTTCCCTCTTTCCCTCTTTCCCTCTTTCCCTCTTTCCCTCTTCTTTTTTTCTTCTTTCCCTCTTCTTTTTTTCTTCTTTCCCTCTTCTTTTTTTCTTCTTTCCCTCTTCTTTTTTTCTTTCTTTTCTTTCTTTCCCCCCTTTCCTGCTGCTTTGAGCTTGTAATTTAACTGGAACAGATCCCGACGGAGCAGCGCCGGGGCGGGATGGGGAGCGGAGCGCTGGGGTGGGATGGGGAGCGGGGGCCGCTCACCGCCTGTGCCGCGAACCCTGCGCTCTGGCCGAAGGACCTTCTTGTTTGCCCCCTTCCCATGCCCAAACGTCACAGAAATGCCCCTTGTAAGGAGCGGGGACCGCTTCCTTGTGCCTCCTGGAAGCAGGTGCGCGCTTTTCTCTGCCGCCGACCGCGATGCTGTGGATGTCGATTCCCCTGCTGCTTCCTTGCGGAACCCCACGCGGCGTTCCCGGCTGGGCGGGGGATGCGGGGCTGCAGCTCCAGCCGCGCCGGAGGGCGCCTCCCGCCGGGTCCCGGCTCCGCGCCGCTGCCCCGCCTTGTGCCCCCGCGTCCCCCCTCCGCTTCCCCAGCGGCTGCGGGACGGTGCCCGCCGCGCCGGGAGCCGCCGCGGTCGGTTTCATCGCGGCCGTGGCCCCCTGGCAGGCAGGGGAGCATCTCTGCTCGCGGGGCGCGAGAGGCAGGTTAACGCGCCGGGCACTCGGGACCTGCTTCCAGCAGCAGAACTCAGCTTCCCGAGGAGGGCTGGTGGGGAAGGGAGGCCGTTGTGTTCTTCCCCCCCTCAGCCCCCCCCCGTCATAAGCGTTTGAAGTAGAGTTAAACGCTGCAGAACACTCTGGATAATTTTGGGCAGGTTTAATAGGATTACAACTAGATGTGTCCTAACACTAGAGGATTAAGACAGGTACTTCCCACAGATAGTCCTGAACAGTTATCTTCCTGAACTTTCATTAAAAAGAAAAAAAAATTACACCTCTTTGTGACTGTTACCTCTGACACCTGACAGACAGCACGTGCCTCTCTCATTTCAGCTCCTGATGAGGATATACTTGTGAAAGGAAAGCAGTCCATCAAGAGTCAAGTTTTAGGAAATCAGAACTCAGAAAGTGAGATTCTCCTGGAAGGTGATGATGATATCATGTCATTCATGGAGGAAAGAGAAGTGGAGAACTTAACAGGTAACTTCAGCTATATAATTTTCTCCTCAGCTTCCTTGCTATTTAGATTCTGGTCTCCCCTGCTCTGCAGGGGTTTGGGATGCACGCTGATAAATTGTTCCTTCACACAGTTGGGTCATTAAGTTAATTTTCTGTGCACCTCAGATGCTGAGGGTTTACCTGAGGAGAGCTGTGCGTTTCCTTTCTCTGACTTTTATACCCTTCTTATTTCCGCAGTAGGTGTCTGTGTCTCTAAGGAAACCTTCTTAGAGAAAGTAGCTGTACCTTGAAAAGGGCTTGCTTGCTTTGTTTTTGACCTGGTTCCACTCTTCAAATCATGAGTCGTAGCGGACAATTAGGCAAGTTGTCTGTAATTAAAAGCTTTGGAGAGCTTTAATTTTTTCCTGAGTTTATAAAGTTGTACGTATGAGTAGTTTACTTGGGTATGCAGAATCTGTGTGCTGACTGGATTTAACTGCTTTAAACCCTCTGCCAGTCCCCTGTTGAAGTCCCTTTTCCAAAGAGCATAGTCTTATTAGGCTTCACTTCTGTTTTCTGAAGAAGAAATAGTACTTTAGATCTTTGAACTTAATTTTAGTCAGCTGCGTGCAACCTTTGCTGATGTTGCAATCTGAGTGGAGTGGATCCATTTGTGTACAGTTCATAAGAACAGAGTAACCCCCTCAGTTCAGGGACTGGGAGTTATAAAGGGTCTCCATTGTTATTTGAGGAACGTGGGGTTTACAGGGAAAATGCAAACTTCTGTGTTCTTCTGCTTTCTCAACTGGTTTCCCATGTACATTTACTTTAGGGAAAAATGTAATTTCTTGGATGCTTCTGGTTCACTGAGAAGCTGGTAGTATAATCTTATGTTGATAAATATCATACATATAGTAATTCAGTGAAATTACTGGAAGTGATTATTTATTGGCAGTTTGCTTTTCCCTGAACTGCATTCCACTCTTTTCATTGTTTTTTAGGAGTGAAGTTAAAAATGCAGCATAATAAAAAAATGAAAACCTGTGTTGGGAGAGTGAAGTAAAATAAAGTAATGGAATAGCATTTTCTGTATGTAAATCTTTTCTTTCCCTTTCTGCCATGAGCTTCCTTCTCAACAGCCTTCTCCGTGTTTCCTGCTCTTTTATTATTCATTCATCGGTTCGAGTAATACATTCATACTGTAATAGAGGTGAAAGGGGAGTTTAATTATATAATCTTGACAATGGCAATAGGATTAAGAAGTAATCCTCACTAATAAAGTGGTGTGGGTTAGAAATGAAGTGGAAATTGTCAGGGGTCTTCCACAGGACCTGGACTGCCCCAGCTTCTGCAGCTGTCTGCTTGCCCTGTAATTGAATGTCTGCGAGTGATTGAAAAAATGTTATTTCTCCTCTGGATTACATGCTAATGTACAGAGGGCAAAGGGAGACAGCAAAAGAACACATAGCTGCTTATTTCATCCATTTGTGGGGGTGAGCTTTGGGAAATCACGGCAGTTCTGCAGCTATCTCATGCCCATCTGCAAACACAATGTATTTGTACATTGGGAATAGAGGGCAAAGCTGCTCTGATCTCAGCAGAGCATCTCTTCTTTTGTCCTAGTGGCACACATTGAGATTGATGCGAGATTAAGGACCATCACCCTCCTAACAATCGATGGAAATGACAATTCATCTGAATTTTTTGTCAGTTATTCTCACGTTGATTACCTGAACGTGTGTAGCTCATTTATAGATGCTTTATTAAAACAAAATTGTCTATGTCACTTTCATACCTTCCACTGTTTTACAAAAGTCAGATAATACCATAGCCACGTAACTTCATTTCCTTACCTCTTAATCAGCTGGATGACAAACCTAACCTGTTTTCTTTCTGTATGTGTTAGTTTATATAATAGGTTCTGCATTGTCAGATCTACGCTGAACCTATTGTTTTCAGTAGTAGTCTGATTTGTCCCTGTGATAAGCCCTGTGGAGATGTGATTATTCCAATAAAAATTCATTCAGTTGGAAACCAACCCTCCAGCTGTTTACTCCCACAGTCCCTGAGCTACACTAACACTGTATGGAATCTTTGAACAATATTTAAGGTGGAATCAAAAGCATCTTTAAAACATTTCACTTTAGGCTCTATAACATTGTGTAACCTTAACAATAGATTTCTAGCATCCATGAGGGAACTCTTTACATTTGGACAACTTTGAGCCTTGACTGCTATGTTCATTCTTGTGGGAAGCTATCGCAGCTCTCCAGTACCTAAAGAACACATCTGATAGTAAGATTTCAAGTGTTCACATACACACTCTTTATACTGCACATAACAAAAGGTATGCAACTCCCAAAGTTTCTCAAAAAGAAGATGTGTCTGAGTAAAAACTATATATTGCCATGCTAAAGGCAGCTCTGGCATGTATAATGTATGCATCGGTTTGAAATTATAGCTGCTTCGAAGTTCGACAGCACAGAGACACTGTAAATTTATTACATATGCTCTTTTCCGGATAAAAAGAGTTTTGCTTTTTAAGGAAGAGCTATGCTTGAAAAAGGCTTGAAAAGTACATAATTTGCACTCATGCTCTTTTCTGTTTTGAATATTTTTGGTATTTCTACTCTTCTGCAGGTCCAGTTGCCCTTAGCACACCAGCTCAGCTTGTGGCACCCTCTGTAGTAGTGAAAGGCACTCTTTCCATCAGTCTTTCTGAGCTCTACTTTGAGGTGGATGAAGAAGATCCCAGTTTTAAGAAAATCGACCCAAAGGTAAGAGATCATTGACCCTGAGCTCTGAGAGATGATGACAAATTACCCAAGACCTTTAATTCTTCATTCAACTTCCTTTACCTCTATTGGCTCACAGTGTTCCTGCTTTAATAAGTTTGGGACTGAGCTTGTATGTTACTGAACTTCACATAGGTGATACCTCCTTTCCTTCTTCTTTTTCTCCCCCTCCCACAATTCACCCCCACTCAAATGTTAATTAGCTTGCTGCGAATAAAGCTCCAGGGAGGTGTCTTAAATAAAGACATCTTGAATCACGGGCCTGTGTGAATGCTGGAGAGTTCCATGAGGCTTTTAGCCCAAATGCTTTGGTTTACTTCCCTTTTTTATATAATGCCAGTGTAACCTAGCGCTACACGTCCTACACTGTAAGTTTTCAGTGCTTCTGTGTCCTGTTATTCTATAACAGATTTTACAGGGCCTGTTATAATTTATTGTGCCTGAGCAGAAAACGTAATTGCTCTCTTAAAGTACGTTTCTGAAATGACTTGCTAATTTCCACAAACTTTATTTGCTCTGAGGTACTTAATTACTAGTGTTTTGTTTAAAATTAGTAACCTTCAGTAAAATTCCCATTTCAAAGGTTACAGTATATTGTGCGATTAGCTTAGTAAGGTTGCACTTAAATGTTTTCTGCAGTATTACAGACACATTTCAAAAGTATGACATGATTGGTAAATATTCTTGCATCCTAATTTAAGCACAGTGATGGCTCTCATTTTTTTTAATATCTGCTTAATATTAAACAAAGTAATAATTTCTTTGTGAAGGGGAAAAAAAGTCACTGGAAGAAGTCATGATTTTCTGCTTGTCTGTAGAGAATACTTTGTGTGTTAAGAGCCAGTTCAGTTCTTTGTTCTATTGAGTAAATTGCTCTTGTCTGTATTAAAAATGGTATCAGTGGGTCTGAAAGCTGGGATTATCAAATCCTGTCAAGGAATACATTTATTTTAAAAACAAACTCTTGAATTCTTAGAACTAGAATTTAATATAAGCAGTTAACTAGAATTTTGATTTTTATGTGACACCATGAATGCTATTTTACTTTTCTTTTAGTCCTGAAGTATTTTTGAAATATTTTTGAAATTATTTCAGGTGTGAGATAGCTTTAAAATTTTGATATGCTTCACCCTTCCATGGTGTTTTTTAAAAGCAGTTAATGGTAAAAGGGATATAAGAATAAAATGTAAAGACATTTTGCTATGTTACTGTATTGCATTTTCCATGTAAAATATTCTGCTTTGTATTGCATTAGCATGAAAAAAGTCTTACAGGTCTGCACTATTCTGCATTTTTGTTTTTCATGGTTAGCACGTGGGGCTTTTGAATACAGTTGATAATTCTTACCATTCCTGTTACATGTTTTATCAGAACATTGACATTCAACATATATTCAACTTGCTTTCTTTTCTCCTGATTTTGAGTATTTGGTAGTGGTTGTTTTCTTAACTGGATGGGCATCCTGGTTTGATTTGACTGTACCTTGCATTCTTTATCTGAGAGATTTTGTTTGGGTTCCTGTAGAAGGAGGCGTTGATTACATTCTACTTGTGATGCTACTTTAGCTGGAAGTCTTAAAGGGGAAAAATAGACCTTTTATAATTCCTCTTGTGAGTGGGGAGAGGGTAAAAAACAAATCTGAATATTTTTATTTAAAAGAACAAGTAAGCTCACAAAGCAGCTTTCTCTCAAGCACTGCTGCCTCCCTGCCCCACCCTCTGCCTGAGTTGCTGTACCTGGGTAGCGGTGACTGGAGCTGCGGCAGAGAAATGCCCTTTGAAGAAAAAACTTAATCGGCTGTAGCTCAGAAGGCCTGTTTAATTAATGAGGGTTCATCTGTTTGATAAATATAAGTTATTTGTATATTTGTCTAAACTACTGAAAGGAAAACACTGTGACAAGTTCCTAAAGAAAAACCTGCCACAGAGATAGCATCGGCAGCGATAAGATCAGAGTTTGTGCTCTCACTCTCGGTTGCTTTCAGAGGGAAAGGGGAGCCCCGCGGGCCAAACCAAATTTTGCCAGGTGAGCCAGGATCGGCGCTGGGGAAAGCGCTCTGATGGCCCCACAAGGAACTCGTGAAACACAGCCGGGCTTTGCTGCCCAGGGCTGGAGGGGCTGGGGACGGAGCATCCCTACCCGGAGCATCGCAGCGCCCGGCGGGCGGACTTGTGACTTTTCGTTTCCCGGGCTGCTGTCGGACTTGCTAATTTCGTTTTTAACTTAAAGACAAAAGCGACACGCATTTCAATGACTATTTCTTTCCGGATCCGTCCACAAAGAAACGGAAGTAGTCCTTTGGGGAAAGAACTTAACATTTTTACCCCGCCCGAAAGGACTCGGAAACTTGGTCGAAATACCTCCAGCCGGCTTGGCAATCTTTCGGGCAGATAACGCTAACGTTTTTAAAGCTTAAAAATGCGTTCCGGTTAAAAATCCTGCAAATACTTCTAAGTCGTCCGTAGCAGATTTAAGGGGAAATCGCGGTAGCATGAAGTGCAAGGAATCGGGCAGAGCTCGGCGTTGGGAGAGGGGCTTGGGCGGGGAGGCAGCGAGCGAGAAGGATCGGGTGCTTCTTCGCCTGTCTGGCTACGCCGTGGTGCGATTTTACGCTCTACTTAAAAATCCGGGGAAAACAAATGTTTGTTAAAAAAAACCATCGACCGGTTTCCCTAAAGCGCATTAATTATTCGGGGTGGATCTGTACTTGCTTCGTGTCAAAGTCAAAAGGAGAGCGCAATCGCTCTGGGAAGCGAAAGCAAATACCGATGAATTCTTAAAAACAAAATACAAACGCTCGAGATTTACCGATAGGGAGGAGGGGAAGGAAAGAAAAGTATGAAGGAAAAAACAAAGGTGAGGACCGTAGGGTGGGAAACGTTATGCTCTCATTCTATCTAAATTCTGGTGTTCTGGCGAGCTGCTGTGTGACGCTCCATATATTCCCAAGATTTAGAGGGGAAGCTTAAAGTCACAGACATACAGCAGATGTTGTCACACGCTGAACTACAGAATTTTTTTACCCCTTAGAGGCACTGTTTTATAGAAATTAGAAGTTTCGAAAACATCAGTGAATATGCCAAGCTAGGGCTTTGGGTAGATGTCGCGTTTAAATTATCTTTACATCTCGTGTTTTCGTTTCTTTTAAATTTTTTACTTCTGAGGTTCAGACAGAATCTAGTTGCCTGAATTTAAGAACCATTCACGAGAAGTCAACGTAAAGTTAAAGTAATATTTTTATTACTATTTGCAACAAGTCAGTTGTGGGGCACATAATCTGACCTTGGCACCGAAATACATTTAACATCAGTAAAACTTTTTTAAAGGGAGATTTGTACATATAGTTAAATAATTTTTTTCACTTGGTGACAACATTCAGGCAAAACAAGAGAGAATAAGAAAAGGACTATACATGGATTGGAAAATGTACCTTTCGGGTTTCGTTTTGAGGTTGCAAAAGTCCGATTGCTTCTCTTTTTGTGACTTTTTAAAAATTCACATTGGAGGACGGGGAGGGGAGGCTCTTCCCTTCTTCCGTGCAAGGCGGTGAGAGTTTATGCCGGGAAAACCGTCTGCAAGTTTTTAAAGGCCGAGCTGCAGGTGGGTGGGGGGTGGCGGGGCGCGTTTCTTTCGCCGCCTCTTTCCGTCGTTGTTTGCGTTAAATAAAAAGTTTGTTGTTGTTTTGGGTTTTATTTTTAGGCGCTGTTGTTGTTTACGGAGGGCGAGTTTTTTGCGCGCGAGGGTGTTAACCCTATAGCTTGTCGAGGCTTTTGGGATTGGTGAGGATCTCTCTGGCTAGCCTCCAGGTCTGTTTGGCAGCGCTCTCCAGGGCCGAGTGGGGTTTGCCCTGAAAGAGGTCTAGGTTGGGCAGGAAGTAGTGGGGGCAGCGCCGGCACTGCAGGCAGGAGATGAGCTGCAGGAGGATGCCGTTGAGCCGGTCTCCCAGGCACGCCTCGTCCCAGTCGGTCTCCCGCGGGTGCTTCTCGCACTCGTACAGCAGCAGCGTCTTCATGTGGTAGTTGTTGAGGGGCTGCCCGGGCAGCTCCAGGTGCCGGTCGCGCAGAGTCTTCAGCACCGAGAGGCACTTGTTCCTGCAGCCGCCCATCAGCAGGCGGTTCTCGGCCTCGCCGAACTGCAGCACCCAGGCGTCGCTCTCGGCCGAGCTCTGCTTGCCCGTCAGCGAGTAGCACTCCTTGGAGAGCAGGTTGAAGCCCTCCGCCTTCACCTCCGCCACCCGGTTGGGGCCGGGCCAGGGGATGTGGGGCATGGGCCACTGCGCCGCGCTGCGGGGCCAGATCCCGGTGCACTTGAAGGCGGGCGTGATCTGCACCACGTAGCGCTCGCGGATGCGGAGCTTCACCTCGCTGGTGTCCGCGATCATCTTCACCACGTCCCGGTAGCTGCACTTGTCCACGGCCTGGGCCACCAGCGTCTGAAAGCGGGAGCGGATCTTGCGGGCGGACAGGTAGCCCGAGGCGGTGATGAACTCCACCCAGAGGGACATGCTGCGCTTGCGGCCGTCGCTCAGCTTGAGCACGGCGCAGCCCGGCAGGGAGCCGTCGTCCACGAAGTTGAAGACGCCCATCTGGTTGAGGTAGAGCACCACCTCGAACTCGGTGGGCGAGATCACCTCCAGCCCCTCGTAGCGGGCGTCGATCTCGCTCAGGGAGCTGATGAAGCGCGGCTCCTGCACCTCCACCTCCTTCAGCACGTCCGACACGACCTTGCACACCTCCCGGATGGTCTTGGCGATCGCTGCCTTGCGGGCCTGGCAGCGCTCCGTGTAGTATTTGTTGAGCTGGTAGACCAGCTTGGCCTGCGCGGCGATCATGTTGGGGCACAGGTCCGGGCTGTACACCGGGCTCTCGCAGTACGTTGAGGGATCCAATGCTTTAGCGGTGGCTGCAGCTTCGCGGAGGGCACCGGCCAAATCGCAGACCCCGACTCCCTCCGGGAAGAAGGCGGCAGCGGCGCGCCAGGGAGAGAGCAATTAAAAACAAAATCGAGGAGACGACGAAGCACAAAGGAGCGAATCCCGCCGAGAAGAAGGAGTGCGGTGCCGGAGCTCCCGGAGCGCAAAGTTTTGGGTGGCGGTGGGGGCAGGGAGGTCTGCGCTGCCCCTGCGCTCAGGCGCCCACCCCCCCCCGCGCAGAGGCAAAAATGCTGCTTCAATAGTTCATCAAAAAAAAAAACCCTCACCACAAACCAAAAACAAGAAACAAACCCCAAACAAACTTTCCCCGGACTCGCAGAAGATCCCTGCAGAAAAGCCGAAGTTTAAAAACCGCACACGGTACGAGAGGAGGAGAAGAATGCGAGCAATGCCCAGAGCGGAAGAGTGAGCTCTGTCTGTCTGCCTCTCTCTCCCTCTTTCAGTCCGTGGCACCGCCAGAGATGTGCATGAGTTTGGCTGCCGCTCTCTCAGACTGTCAAGGGGTGTTGTTGATTTCCCTTTTCCTGCTGGAGGCGTTGTCTGAACCCGGCTCTGCGGCTTTCTCTATGTCTTTACGCGCAGACGTGTGCACTTGGTCTGTGATCTCTCATTCCTGTCCTGCAGCTCTACACAGATTGTTTAGAGAGAGGTTATATACATAGATTGTTGGTTGGTTTTTTGGTTTGTTTGTTTGTTTGTTTTCTTTGCACAGACTGTGTTTTATCCTGAGCGGGAGGAGGGCGTAGCTGCTGTGCCCGGGGTGGCTTCTCCTCCCCCTCCCCACCCCTGGAAGTACGCGCCGAGGCTCTCTCACTTTCCGCGCCGTGTGCCCGTCTCTCTCCGGCGCTGCCGCCGGGCCCTGTACTTTATGAATGGGGCCGGGGCGCGAGCCGGCGGGGGCGGGGCTCCGCCTCCTTCAATCGCCGCCCGAGCTGTCAGCGCCGCGGCCAATCAGGGCGGCCGCGGGGGCGCGCGCGCACGTGCCCGCGCAGAACCCCCCCCCCCCCGCCTCCTCCCCGTGGCAGGGGCGCCCCATCCGATCCGCGCTGGGGCTGAGCGGCGTTAGAACAGGATCGGGGTGGAGGACTCTGTGTGTGTGTGATATGTGTATGTGTGTGTGTGTGCGTGTGCGTGAGTGATCGCCCTGCGACCCGGCGCGGGATGGGAAAAAGCCGCAACTTTGCCACGGTGAAGGGAAGAAAGGGAGCTCCCTGCGTTTGCTGCGAGGGGACCCAGGGCGAGAGGCGTGCCGAGGCTTCAACGGAGGCATAAATCTTCCCTCGGTGACGCCGGGCTGCAGCAGTGAAAGTGAGACCGGCACTGGAGCAGAATCGGACACCTTGTTTTACTGCCCCTCAGTCAGTGCCGTGCTCACGTTAATTTAGATAAATCTCACGCCGTAAAATTCCGTTCATCCTCCTAAAACGTAGGATTGAGTTATTCGAGAAGGAAGCGGTGTTCTATGCAAGTTTGCATTAATGAGAATGTTGAATGATTTGCACATAAAACTGTAGCTGCGTTCTGTCAGCTCAGAAGGAGCAGTTCAGGCTGCTCTCACCCCCCGGTAGTACCTGCTGCAAAACAAGAAGTGTTTCTCCCGCAAACAGCGTAGGCTGAAGGGAAGGCGATCTCCGCGTTTTTCATGCTCGGGCCAAGAGCGCGGGGTGGCTGTGGGAGCCCGCCCGGGACCGTTCCCACGCGATGCGTTCCTCCCTGCGCAGCCCCGGCTTGTCCAGCTCTCGGCTCCTTGGGCTCGGCTTCTCGTTCTTTTATTCCTTTCGCTGCAGCTGGCTGTTTTTAATAAAATAAAATATCGTCGTCTGTTTTCCGTGCGCGTTTAAATTAGAAACATGTCTTTGTGCTTCCACGGGCTCCCGGCGTCCCGGGGATGTTGGAGCGGGGCTCTGCGCCCTAGGGCGCGGGTTAGTGCCCGTGGACCTGTCCCATCCCCGGGGCCGCGGCCGAACCCCTGGAGGTGCTCAGAGACCCCTCTGGTGCCACCCGGGCCGCCGGGGTCGCGCGGTTCCTCCCCGGGCGCAGGAACAGTTCCTTAGGGCTCAGCATCCCTTCGACGCGCCCCGCCGAAGCTCCCGGCGCTCGCAGCTGGGGCTGGTGCTTCTCTCCGCTCCGGCGAGGGGTTCTGCACATCCACCCTGCGAGCGGCGGCGGGTAGGGAAGGCTCCGCCGGGTTTCGTTTCCAGCAGGGAGCCGGCAGCCCAAGGGTGGCTGAGGCGCGGAGGAGATGCCGGAGCTGCCAGGCAAGGGTGGGTGGACGCGCTTTCGTGTTTTCTGGGTAAAAGCAGAAGTAACGAACGATTCCCCCCGCCCTTCCACCCCCCGGGTAAGGTGACTAATGATGGAGCGTTACTGGTGTTCAGATTTAAAACAATTCATTACCAATTTTCCTGTCTGAGGCTGAAGCTCTACTAAATAATAAATCAGCTAAACAAAAGCCGACTTTAATTTATTGCCCTGGCGCTAATTAGAAACATCATTTGAGCAATAAACTTAAACACTTCCAGCAAATAATGCGCGTGAAACCCTTCTCTCCTGTGTCTGGGCGTTTGTGGCCGCACTGCATTAAGACCGGCTTCGTCTGTGGCGGAATTTGCTCTCGCGGGGATGAATAATTGAAGGGGGAACGGGATCCGAGGAAGCTATAATTGAAGAGCCCTTGTCACCTCTGCTTTTATGTATGTTAGTGTAGAAGTCCATCAGCAGCTCCTTAATGCTGTATAAAACGAAGTGGCAGCCCCTCCAGCAGCAGGAGATACTGTATTCCATTAAAAAGACCGTGTGCCTGTGCGTGCCGCAGAGAGGGAAACTCTCCGGGCTAAAAGCCACTTGAAGTCTTCAGACCGATTGATCTGTATTCTCTCGTTATAATCCGTCTCATCATACTTGAGTTAATGAGGCAGGGGCGGGAGTGATCTGATGGTCCTTGACAAATTCATTAGGGAGGCTGCGGGACATTTTATTTGACTGTTAAACATCGTGTTTGTTTGGTTTAAGCAGTGCCAACATCAGCATGCCGCTGCCGGGAGCGATAGTGTTTTGTTAGCAAGGGCTTCTGTAAAAAGATACTGGAAAAGGGGACTCGGTGTGCGGAGAGAGGGCTTGCTCCTGCCTTGGCTCCTCCTGCCTGCTTCCCTCCCGGTCCCGCAGGGAGCTCGGGCTGGTGTAAATCCAGGCGTGTGTACTTGGTACGGGCAACGGTGTTTGCTTCATGGAGAGCATTGCAAAGATAATAGACTTAACTGTTAAACGTGCAAAGGGTATTTAAAAACAAAATAAAAGAGGAACGCTATGCATTTGTATTAACCCTTAAAAAACAACCAAAGAAAACTGGAACACAACTCCGTTGTAGCGAGATGCACACGTTTCCTATTGTGTTATGATGTAGCATACTTGCATTTGCCTCACCAGTTTTTCAGTGGCATCCATTACATATTTCAGAGCATCTCTTTATTCTGAACGTTGTGTTTTAAAGTTTCTATCACGTGGTACTGATACAGGGTGTAATTTTTAAGGTAAATCGAAGCTCAATCAAATTCACTTGAGGCTATTGAAGGATTTCTGCGAAATCTGTCCTTTTCTCTCACTCTCCACTCACTGAGAAGAGAAGGAAAAGTGAATGCATGAATGTATTTATGTATAAGGGATAAGAAGTATTTTTATGAATAGCGTATGAAATAAGTCTGTGTGCATATACACTTTGTTTGTGACACCTTTGAAGATGAGACCCAGCTAGCGTTCTGTTATTTTTTAGTAGTTGATTTGCTCTCCGTCCTTTCATTTAAGGGAAACAGTTTTGCAGAAAATAGAATAATTAATCTGCTTGTGGAACCTAACATCATAATATCTTTTTTCCCTGGTGATCAGTCTTCAGATATTCTCAGCTTTAAGTGCTTTGTAGGACTCTGCTTCCATTTATAGAAGAACAGTATGGGAAAGGAGCTACTGCCCTTTGCCTGTCATTTTCATACATTCCTGCACTGCCGATGGAGTTTGAACTGCTGCAGGGAATGTATGGATTTGAAAAGAAATGATTCAGTAATGCACATTGCATTTCTCCACAGCAAAACCAGGTTGGTAGTTACAGTAAATGCTGCTGTGAGTTTGACAGATAAAATTCTGTTTACATTTAACAGTATAGAGTGTGCACCTTTTCTTGGAAGTCATTGTTTGGCTTTACTGTCTTGCCGATCTGTTCGAAGCACTGTGTTTGTGAAGTTAGTGCGCGCTGCTGGGAAAAGATGGTTTCGTTTCTACGCAGTCATTCATGCATCTCATCAGTTAAGAGCATTGCATAAATTTTGTGCTTTTTTCTGTGAAGATTGAATGGTACGGTAATTAAATAATTTATACATGTTTCTAAGTCTACCCTGGCTTTTGTTTCTGCAGTGGGAAACGGGAGGGTTCCAACTTCAAGTATCTTATTTTTGCTTTCCTGGTCAGTCTTAAAATTTGAACGTGTTCATATTCTGGTGTTTAACCCTAAGCAACCTGCAGCTGAAGGCTTTCTCTAATGCTTTGAATCTTGTACTAGAAGCAGTGGCCTCTCTTTTCTCATAATGACTAATGGTGACTTCTTTTAGCTGTAATATTGCTTTCGATACTAAGTACTATTTTGTACATTTGCCTTCAGTAAGATGCCACTCAGGGAAAATCGGACATGTGGACCAGAAAAGAAAATTTCTACTGCCTTGTAGCATTTTCTTCTTGTTAAAGCTTCTTGTAGGCCTTTAGTTTTGTTTGGGTGCAGTTGGAGTGGATATGTGCTATTTTATCCAGTAGAAACAACCCAATTCACGTGTGTTGGCTGGTCTTTATTTACAATATTAATTACATTAATTACATCATTTTTTTAAGTATGAGAGCACGTAACACGCCAGGATTTTGTCAGTTTGACCTCCAGCCAAATGCAGTAACACTTGTTTGCTTGAGAAAAATGTGAGGTGGACTACAGAGATAATGTCTGATTCTTAAAAGTATTGTGAGGCTAAATCAGCACTTTTTGTAAAAATATGACAAATTACAAAGATATTCTAATCAAAGTCAAAGTTCTGGAAATTAGAAAAAGATATCAGTTTGCAGGTGCTTGGCCATAACTTTTTATCAGGAGCTGTGTGATGATTGCTATGTTTATTGTCTTAGAAATTCACATATCAGTGCGTAAGTGTAAGTAATCGTGCCAACAAACAATAGCTTGTGTTGTTTTATTGGTTAGATGATTATTTAAAGATCAAAAACTACATGCAGCTAACCAAGATGATGCATGTTCATAAGTTAACCTAGAATTCTCTAATCTATACCCTTTAAAAATGTCGATTTCTGTCTCCAGAAGTGAAAGCTTCTAATTTTTATTCTTGCATTTTGAAAAGTACTTTCTCACATAGCACACGTAGCAATGTGAAATCGCTGCCCCTCACCAGCTGCTGTACAGGTTGCAGCCCTTCAGTGGGTTTCTCTGAGTGCATTTTATAAGGAGAAAGGGTGTTGTGGGAGGAGAGAACAGAAGGGGCTCAGTCTTCTCAAGAGCACTGGTGACCAGCATGGAATACATTGAGTCTCTTGCTCACTCTCTCCTCCCCATATTTTAAGATAATTTTGTTTTGAAAAGCAATGCAATTTCTATGCATTTTTTTAAAAAGTTTACAGTTTGAACAGTCGTCTACTTGTTCCCTCATTTAACTGTAATACAGTTTAAATGCACAGTTAGAGCCCTCTGCTTTTCTATGTATTATACTTCACAGTATTAAACTTTTATCCTTTGGAAGTGCTATGCTGAGATAAAAGTATTGTATTAGCAGTTATAAAATCATTGCAGGGGTTTTGTTGCTGCTTCTAATGAGAAAATCAAACCATAGCTATTCATATTTTATATTTTTGTGTCCATGTCTTATTTCAAAATAACTTCATGATAATTTGCTGCTTTGTTTTTAGTTTTCTTATGAAATAGGTAAAACTTGTGTGTAAAATAGTTCGGGGTACCATCTCTCGTAGCTGGGAAGGGGAAACTGTGTTGGTTCAAATAATGTATAGAAGCCATCTGCATAGTTTAATTGAAATAATATTTGGTGATCTAAAGAATGGAAATTGTTTTTTTTCTTTAACATCTGAAATAAAACTAGGATGTAAAACAGCTGTCTTGGCCTATGGAAATCAAGGTTCTGCCAGTCTGTTTCTTTTCTTCATTTTCTACTTCTATCTTGCTTTATTATCTTTGGATCCCAAGGAGTCTTTCTTATTTTCTAACTGTTTTTGTCTGCAACAAGGGGCTGGGTTGGTGGGTTTAAATAGACTTTGGATAGAGTGAAAAATCTTTGATCTATGGCTATGACTGCTTCCAAATGATTTGCTTGCTGGGACTGGACACTGTCCATGCCCTTTCACTTCACTATCAGATAGGCACACAAAAAGGACTTGACATGCTACCAGATGCATAGTTAATCATTGCATTAGGTCTGTGAAGGGGTCCATCCAGACTCAATTAGGTCTACCATTTTTAACTAGTGTTTGCTCTGTAGTTTGTTTGGAGTACAATTTTAGTTCCTACTGCTGTTGTGTTTGTTTAAAAGTGCTGTAATGCAGGTCCACGCTTTTGTTTTCAAGAAGTTTTCTTTGCATTTTTTTCTGTTTGATGTGTATTTAGAACAACTCAGTGTTACAATATGACAAATATTGCCGTGTAATGTATTATCTGAAGCTTTAATTATTTATTTTTCTTTTTGTAACTCAGCTGCTTTCATTTCTGAATACTGATCTAAAAGTGCGTTTGAAATCAGCTCGATGCAGTGACTGGCATGTGTTGAGCAGCGTTCAGAAGAAAAACTTATAAGGGTATCTAGAGGTTTGGAATTGAATCTTAAATTTTGAAAACCAAACAGCAGCAGTTTTCCTATCACTTATTTACATAAGAGCTTGTTCTTATATCCAGCACTGCGTGCTTTTGTGTGAGAGGGATATTAAGGGTGCAGGAGTTAAAAAGATTCAGCTGTAGGGTAAAAAGTATTAGATAAATTATTGCTCTGAATCTTGCATGAGATTTTCAGGAGTAGTTTGTATCTTTACATTAAAAACTGTTAACCATATGCACTAAATAAAATGCATTGAAAATTCCTAGCATTCTCTAGAGTTAAAAAAAAAAATAATTGTATTTCATGGAGATAGCCAGTCCTTTCATGGCATGGAGCAGCTCACATGCTCGATTTGTGTGAATTGTTTTGATCCCTCATGCTGTCTGTATTTCCCAGTAATGCTTATATTGAGGATGATAGGCCTATGGAAGCAGGAGCGTAAAAAGACATAAACCCATAATTGCTTGAAAATTAATATATAAGGAAGGAGGACTAATCAGATTTTAAAGATATTTTAATTTTATTTTAACCCTTTATGTATTTTGGAGGAAAGACAGACATCCAACTATTTTATTTTTTATTTTTAAATCTATGGCTACTAAAACTGTTCTATTCAACTTCAGGATATAGTTCAGCTTTCACTTTAGATCTGAGATTTCTTGCTTTAGTTCTTTGCCTCATGGTTGTCAATGTTCTTTGAAGGAGGGCAGATGCATTAAAATGTAACATCATTTAGCTGTAGTCACAGGGATGTTCAGATGTTGCTAATGGACTTCCAAGATAAAGGATGTATGAGTGAATACTACTCAGAAGCAGTACTAGGGCTCTCAGGGGATTTTTAAATTATTTATGCCTACCTGCTGCTCCAAAGTACAGGTGTGTGCGTGTGTATAATCCGTTAATTAGTAGTATTCATGCATATATATATATATATATATGCAATGGAGAATAACCTTAATACAAGAGTCCTTAAGTGGCACGGGCAGGTAGCTTTTACCCGTTTATCATCTGTCTTGGAAGTTCATTCTAAATAGCATCTGAATGCCAGTGTGCCTAAGAAGGGGAATTGTGTATGTGTACTTTGTGAGTTTCCAGAGAGCAAACTTGAAAAAAAGTGGGATTTGAAATGCGCAGTCATTTGTGAATTTATGTTTTATCTCCCTTCACTTGAAAATTTATGAGGAGAGTGACTTAGGGTGCTTGCGTTGTGTGTTCCAGGGCTTGCCCCCACTGATAACACCCTTGTTGGCGTGAAAGTGCAATGCAAATTATGACAGTTACAACCTTCTGTTTTGTTTAACCTGTCAGTGGATTTCCTGGCTCAGTGCTGAGGGCAGTGGCGTGTTCAGCTAGTTCCATATTCACCTAAACTTAAAAGGTCAGGTTTCTACAGGCAAGCCTAGTCAAAGCCTAATTGATGAGGAGGGCAGGAGGACAGAATTTACTGTTCTGTTGGCTAGTTTCATATCGTTAGGTTGTCCTGAAAGCATCAGGCAGTCACAGCCCCTTTCATGTAAGTGCTGACCCTAGACAGGAGCTGACAATCAAAGGAGGCAGCCACAGGAACCGGTGCAAGCAGGCTATTGATTTTTCAGTTAGGTCTAAGTAGTTTGTAGTACGGGTAATGGGTGACAGAGGCAGGTATGTCATTATCAATGAGCTCCAGAACAGCAGCGACAGCCCCCTCTCATATTTCCTTCAACACTGACAGAATGCATCCAGCAGTGGTCAATAAATCGCCCAACCTTTTCCTGACAAGTGACTCGGATGTGGGGATGGGAGTCAAAGAGCTAAACTTCCGTGCTTGAACTTCACGTGGGTGCAGAGCAAGGATCTCGGCATCGGCGTTCCGGGCCCGCCAGGCAAAGGCCGAGGAGAACGTAGGGAACAAAGCAACGGCAGAAGCGCAGCCGGGGAAGCTCAACTCTCGAGAAAGTCAAAGATTAAATAGCTTAAAACACCAGCTTTCTGTATAAATATGGCCTGGTTCAGTAGTTAATTTAGGTTACCGTGGCAGGGGTTTGTTTTTATTTTAGTATTGCTCTGCGTTTAATCAAGGTTATACTGCCACAGCAGAGCAACAATCACTGTCTGCCATTCAAATCCACTTTTAATTTCTAGTTTCCTCTTCTTAAATTTCATACAGGGAGACTACTTAAAGATATCGAAGCTTTCTTATAAATCCAAAGTGCTAGCAATACAGTTTCTGTTTCGACTACCAGTGCTGTTTTAGGTCAATAGGGGAGTACAAATACTTTAGGAAGCTGAATAAAGTTTTTATTACTTGGATTTTACTAGCTGTGTTTTCTGAATTTAATAGAGGTAGATCCAGATTTTAGCTTTGCACTTAATTAAATTCTGAAAGATATTGTGAGAACTTAAAAATTATAATACGCGGTGGACTGGTATTTAAAAAAAAATATGCTAGTATGGAAAGCCAGTTCCATAGACTCAGGTATCTTAATCTGCATCTCCTGAAGCTTTCTAAGATTGTTAACTTTTTTTGAGGGATGTAAGTTATCTGCATTTTTTCAGAAGTTGGAATTCAGTCAGGTTTTATGCTGTGCACAGATGTTAACAAAATAGCATATGCTTATAATTAAAAAAAAATCTTTAGACAAATTGAAATAAAGCAGAAGAGTAAATGTTTTGAAAAACTTCCTTAAAATAACTCATTGCTATGGTATCTTGTTTAACAATGTTTGTAATGTTACACAGAGCAGGAATCTGAGACTGTGTATGTTGAATAGCTGCAAAGTATCATACGTGACTGAAACTTTTTCATCTGCCTGCCTGCAGCAGCTAAAGCCATTTTCTTCGTGGCTGGCTGTTTAACTGCAGGAGCAATGCTGACAGAGACTCAGGGTTGAAATTTGTCGCTGGATTATGAAATCCTTTAGTAAATATTTGTATAAGCTAAAAACCTGAGTACCTGTATATTTGAAGCAGTTATAAAATTAATTGATTATAAAAATCTATTTAGATATTGTTACATTGCCTATTGAGCAAGGCTGGGTAGCTGTCTTCCATAGGAAGAAAAATTCAGTTACTTGGATTGAAGGTGTGCTGTTTTGTTTGAGGCCTTCACTATTTAATGGTAGTTTTTCCTCTGTCTGTAGCTACTCACTTAGCTCATCTTTTTTTCTGTTAAAATAGGTAAAAAGTACAGCTGTGCAGTTTGAATCTTATCTTTCCTTATAACAGGTACACATCTTTTGCTGCATTTTCAGTGTTGCTGGCATGTTGTGTTATTGCAGAAATGTAAAAAGGAGCTGCAGAAAGGCGACAAATTAAATTTTCATGAAAGAAGACCCTAATCAGCAGTGACAGGGTAAGAGAAAGATGATTGCCACTTGGTCATTGTGGAGAGGCACTTAGACTTGGTGTCAGTGCTTCTGTTAATGATGACTAATGTCTTTCTCGGAGAAAACGCATGCTCAAACATAATGCTACAGTCCAGAGAAAGAATGGGGCAATAGGCACTACTAAGGAAAAAGGCTGTGAATCCTAAAACAAAAGCTCAGGTCTTCAGATGGGAAGGGCACAGTGTTTTTGCAATGCCAGAAAGCTGTAAAACTGTTCTTGATTTACTCTTTAAGCAAAACAATCATAATAATAAAAGTATATACACGTGTATGTCTACGCATCCGTATGGTGTGCTATCTAGTATCTGCTGCTTTAATTAAAAAATAAGACAGAGATGGCACTGACACGTAATGTGAGGACACTAGTCAGAAGTGAGCAGTCACATTTTATTCCTCTTCCCTTAACGAAGCTTGCTTTTTTAAAAAGAACAAAACCTGCTGCAATATATTCTTTCCTAAGCACAAGTGCTATGTTCTGAATAAACCTTTCATAGTCAAATGTAAAATGACTCAAAAGACCTTTTCATATCCTAAAGCTTTAGCTGTTAGATATATTGGCAAAAAAGAGGTGGCATGTGTCATTTCTTCAGCTTTTCCCAAAGTGAGGCCTTTCAGAAGGGCATTTGCAATGCTTGTCATATTTTTTCATATACATCTTATTGGCCTGACAAGTCTAGAGGACCATGAGAAAACAGATGTCATTGCATTCAGACAACACTAATTACTTTGGGGTTTTTGCAGCCTCAGTGCCTGCGTGTAGCTGTCGATTATGGCTGTTTATCTGGCCTATCGTGGGTACACGTTGCTCATTCAGATGGTACCACTAGGCTTTCTGTTTCCTGTTATCACACAATAAGATGAAAGAATCAGCAACAAGCACCACAAGAAGGAAATGCCTTAATGTGTGACTTTTGTGTGTTTAAAATACATTTTATTAAAGATTGCATTCACTCTCATTATTAGACTTAAGTGTTTTAGCATCTGTTTGCTGACTGTAGTGCAGTGCTTTAGCTGTCATTTCTCACCGTGGGGCTTCGTGTTTGCAGGCTTTACTTTTTTGTATAAACACTATCTGAAAAATACTTATTGGTGCAGGAGTTGTAGAAGTTTCCTGTGTCCAACCTTCAGACCAAACTGATAAATTTTTCTGAGGTGTCGCATTTTGCGTTACAAACCAACAGTCTTATTCTCTTGGGAACTGCGTTATTGATGTTTTCTTTGTTAATTTTTCTTAGTAACTTTGTCATTTCAGAATCTGTTCTTCCTGCGTAGCAAGAACTGCTGTGTGATTTTTAGCATAAAGTTCAAACGGTGGTCGTGTCGTGGCCTTACTTTGTCTGTTATCTTGGTACACGTTTCATAAGCAGAACAACCAATGTTAAACACAGATTGGAAAATAAAAGCTCCAATAATGTAACTTCACGTGCTGATGAAGCAGAAATAGAAGCAGCTTTATCAAAGATGTATGATGAGATAAAACTGCAGTCTCTGCTGTACAGTTATAGTAATTATGACTAATGAACCGTCCAGTCTGGATGAAATGGCATGCCCACAGGGACTGTGGCCAATCACTTGTGACTTATGCAAGCTGAACAAAACATTGATGGCGTTCCAGGTTCGGTATGAGCGCGGGAAGTGTGGTCTTTGTTTGGAACGTCAGCATTGTCAAATTATTTTCGAGCAGTTAAGGAATAAACAACGTTAGTAAATGAAATCTTGAGACCTACAGTCTGTCGAGGTTTTAAATGGGCGTAATTACAATTTGCCATGATCAAATATATCTGAATAAGAAACCCCTGCATCGATGGCACATTCCTGGTGCAATATGCTTCGGAGTTGTTCTGATCAGGTTGCTAATCTAAGTCGTTGAAAGCACGTGTTCTGTTTTAATATGCTGAATGCAGTGAAGGCGAAAGATCTAAAACTTGTGAATGTGAGCACGTGTCTGTTTAGACTTACCGTGGCAGTTTATTTTTTAACAAAGTTGTTTGAGATCTGATACTTGTGTTTTAATTTTTGAGCACTCTGCATTTTAAACCAGTCTCTAATGTGTAAGTAAAAAGACAGGTACTTTATAGTTTTAGTACCTGAAAGACAATTTCTTACAGTAAGAAGGTTAATCATACAGGCAACATAAAATGGCATTCCAGTGCGTTCTGACAGTGTATAGACTAACAGTAATTTTAAACCAGCTTCTTTTTATGAAGACAATGTGTAGCTGTAAAAAAAAGAAAAAAGATAACAATTTTGAATGCTAAATACAGATTGTATGAGGACTGCTGAAGTTAATTGTAGGATAATAGCGCAGCACAGAAGTGCACTTTTCTGAATATATTTATGCTAAGTCGTTTAGGCCCAGCCTGGAAGCACTTGTGGATCAGCCAGTTTACTTACACACAAATGTTTGAAGGATTTGGGAGTAAAATGATCAACATGTTACAGATGTTAGCGTTACATTACAGTCAATTTAGCATTTTTGTGTGAGGCCTTCCAGAAGGCTACAATGAAAAATAATTTCAAAACCTAATTGCAAAAATTGTAAAAGAAGGACACACATACACCCCCCCACGCCCCAACCTTAAAACATACAGAGCAAAGTTAAAGCAATCGTTTGACAAAAAAATATTTTAGGCTGTTGTGCTGTTTTAAAATGGTCTGTGTTAGTCAGGAAGGTTCAGGATAACGTTGATCCTTGAAGCGTACCTGAAATTAATACATTGTTGTAAAAGAAACTGGCAATTAAAGACTGGCCTACCTGAAACTGAAAGTTATTACTTGTCTTTTGTGTTGCTGAATAGAAAGGTGGATGGTGACTTGATGTGTCTGAGGTTTTTCTGAAACATTACTTTAAGTAATACATTTACTTCTTTTTTTTCATACTGTGATCTAACTTAACAGCTGATGTTTTATTCACTATATTTAAGTTTTTCTTTTACTGAAATGGAGGCAATCACAAGCGTATCACCAGTATTTGTTATCTTTTATTCTGAACAAACCACAAAATACTATCAGATATGGGCCTCCCTCTCCCCACCCACCCCCCAAAAAAGACCCCAAACAAAACCAAGGCCAAAACCCACAACAAACCGATCCACACTGGAAATCTAAATTAGATTAACACTTCCATTATTTCTGTTTTGGAAGTCCAGAGATACTACAAGGGACCTACTAAGAACAAGAATCCTCTTTTGCCTGTTGCAACAAAGCATATTGCATTAAATATCACAAGTGTGAAAATAGTGTATAGAATTCAGAGTATAATGTTAAGATAAACAGCGTTGATAAATAAACTCCTTTGAAAACTGACTACATTTTGGCTCTGCTAAATACTTAAGGGTAAAATCTTTTGGAGACTGTGGCACTCTTAAGGATGAGTCTCTTCCACAATGTCGTTTCAGAAACAATAGGATGCAATGTATTATGTACATTATCTGATTTTACTGCACAGAGGGTTGCTTTGCAATCACTTTTATTTAATGATTGTATCAGGATTGTGCCAGTGAGGCCAGGACTGAATTTGCTAGATGATGTACAAATGT
Organism: Dromococcyx pavoninus; assembly: GCA_033558185.1. NCBI lineage: Eukaryota > Metazoa > Chordata > Aves > Cuculiformes > Neomorphidae > Dromococcyx > Dromococcyx pavoninus. Next base: position 1,017,490 of record JAUMJL010000308.1, on the reverse strand, counting down.
ATGAAAGTCATTTTCATTCTTCCAGAACTTTTTAAAGAAGTGTTTATCTGTGTTAAGACGAAGGAATACATTTTAGGTTGTGTTCTTTTTAGGAGGCCTCAGTATATAACTCTACCTTTTTCTTAAGAAATAATTGGTAAAATTCCTATAAATTTATGCCATCATGGAACAGCCTTTTGCTTATTTGGGACGTCATTGTTTTCACTTTGTTACCCTCTACAGATTTGAACACGTTATTGATGTTCAACAAGTTGAACTTCTGAGTAAAATGCCACGTGGGGTTCTAGATGTTCAGTGTATGTATATGTTTTATGTAAATCAAAATTGAGGAGCATTAGATCTCAAGGATTTAATTTTGTCTTCAAGTTGCTATGGATATTTGTTTACGTACATAAGGTACCTTGTATGTTGTTAGTTATTTTTGGTAGCCATCTTTTTATGTGAGAACGGCTTAACCTGTAATACTTTTGTTTCTGTGTGCAACTTCCAAAGTCTTTGTAAAGATAAGGCTTTCTTAGGGAAAGTAAACTGTGTTTAGTATTTGATTTTGGTGAGCTGATATTGTGTTCTATCTGTGCAATTTGCATCATAAAACAGCAAAATCCAGAGAACTGATTTTATTATGTATATTCAATTTTGTGTAGATTGCTCACATGTTGAAGCTTGTCAGCTATTTTCGGTGTCTTCTTACCTACCACAAATTATATTGACAATATATGACCATTTGAGGACTGCTTATAAATTCTATTTCTGTACTGGTTTAAGTAGATTTTACTCTTGTCTTCTACTCTTTTATTGCCCAGTGAAATATATTTTCTGTTGTTTAGATATTTTATGCTGATCAAATGGTGTAATGACCTACACTCTGAGAAAAAAGAGGTTTTCATGGAAATTTGTTTTGAAAGAGCCTTTTTCTGAAGAAACCTTTTGACCGGTTTCGGCTCTCTTGAGCATGAGAACTTTTCACTGGTGGGAAAATTGCTTCCTCCTGTTCTTCAGAATACTCTTTCTACCATTTTGTTTCCTCATTTGAATTAAATAATGGAAAACAATGCGCTTCCCACATCTGCTACATGGAGTGGAAACCCTCGGTCTCCCCCGGTTATGCTGGGATTGGTTTTGTTACACCTGAGCCTGCCCTGCTCTCTCCTATTGGAATGTAAACCTGAAATGTGAATTCTTTAAGCTGCCAGGAACATTCTCTGCCTCTGTCCCTTGATGGATGGGAAATGTCTGTCAGTTTTTGACTGAGGCACCCTTTGGTTAATGGTTTCGGATGTTTTCTGTATGATGGGGATTCTGGAATTGTAACTGTTGGTGGTTTTCCCACAGGCTTTCGTGTTAGTCTGTGTGTTGACTGGTGCTTGTGGCTGTGGGAAAAAGTCCATCTTCTGATTTGGGAGGCAAATGGAAATAGAAAATTGCTCTTCAGTGCAGGAAGCTTACTTAGTGTTCAGTGCAAATGTGAGCAGCTGTGTGACTGCTTTAACTTCTTCTGGCTTGTCATGACTGTTGCAAAACAGAGTTGGTCAGACCAGCGGGTGCTGCCTTACCTTGTCTATCCCAAGTGTAGCCCTAATTAGTCTCATGCTTGAGACCAGTGTAGGAAAAAGCTGGTGAAAGTGTGATTGTGTGGGGTTTGTCTAAGATTTACCTTGTAACAAGGTATCTTCAGTTGCCCATTTAGCTAAGACTTTTCTTCTTCGCAAAGTTCTGGCAATGCAAAAGGAACCTTTAAAGGATTAAAATTTTGCCTTCCATTACTCTTTGTCTGAATTCTAATCTTACTTGTGCTGATCTAAATCCACAATAATTCATTTAACTGAGTTGTATTATCTTGTAATAAAACAGAGAAGAGCCTAGCAAGGTCACAAAGAAACCATTTTCCTATAAAGTCAATTTTTATTATTTTTTTGCTACCACTGGAATAAGGTGACAAGTCAAAACTTTAAAAAATGTATGCAAATTGTGATATTAAAAGAAAAAAATAGAAGCAATTTAAGTATTTTCTTTTATTTTGACCTCTTGGCTTTAAGTATCAATCACCTACCACTTTTGGGGTATGTGACAGTAATAGAAAGCAATGATCAATAACCTCCATAACTTAACTAAGCAGTCAAAACCAAGGCAATTTTTTGAATCAAAATGCTTGTTTTGTTTGAGAACATAAACATTTCATTCTTTTTGAAAACAACTTTGAAGTCTTTCCTGCAGTGTTGAGTTTTACTAATAAGAAGTAGCATTTCTCATGACCAGTTTCTACTGGAATGATATGCAATAATTTGGTTGATACGCTGTTCCAGCAGTGAATCAGTTTACATAGATATGTAGCAATGAAAATTATATTTCAGAATTTTTTGCTGTCTCTTTCTCTAGCACCTGTATGCTGTGTTATAGGTATTTGTTTTTCAGGGGTAACTGTCAAGACATTTGCGGATACTATTCTTGTTGCTTGGTGGAATCTGGATTCTAGATATTTTTGTGTTGGTTTGCCTCCTACCTCTCCTAGAATGTTTTTTAGGTGTTGTAGTTCACCATAAATGTTTTTTATTTCTGTTTGATTTGAAACAAATCTTAAGATCCTATGCCCTCTTGTTCTAAGTGTTACTTTGGGGTTTTTTTCCCAATCCTAAATTAATAAAGCAAATATCACTCCCAACATATAATATTAATCTTTCAGAAACCTGTCCTGTACTGGAGAAAATAAATGATTAGAGATAGGTAAGAGGTGAATGATGTGTTGGTGTAAATACTCTGCAGATTTAAACATGCTGCAAGGTCTAGGTCTTTTTTGAGGTAGTCATGAAAACTTAAATTGTGTGCCTCATATATTTAAGGCCAGTGAGCCTATATGATTTTATTAATGTGCTATAAATCCTATATTCACGACCGGTGTTTACTACTGTGCAGTATATTTAAAAGAAAATTTATACCTCTCTGCAGAAGGAAGATAGGCTAGTGAAAAAATGCAAGGGTGGATCTCAAACATTTATCCAAATCTGACAAGTATTTGCAAAGAATTTAGCTCTGTAAATTTCTACTGAGAGCACATTATACATATTTTAGCCCCAATTTTAATAAAGTCCATAAATATTTATTTATGAATTCACAGGTAAAACAAGGGCATGTCTTTTGTCATTGCTTATACACAAGGACCTTGTACGTGTTCATATATGACACATTCTGGACCACAGGATGAGATTTTAATCCTGTTTTAAAAGGGGTCATTCTTCATTTTAGAGTAGCACCTGGAAGACCGTGGCCGCTTTTCCGAAGGAATAGTGATTTTCTCGGTGAGGCACATCTTGGCAGTCTTTGGCCACGTGCATCTTTCCTTGCACATTCCCTTTCTTCTGTACCCAGCAGTATTCCCTAAGCAAAATGTGTTGTTAAACACTAACTCAATGTGTAAGTTAGGATGAGTCACAGAAACTCAAGATAGGTCATTTCCCACTTAGAACATTGGTTTGATCTTCTTTTGGTAAAGGAATTGTATTTTCCTCTGTTATAGCACCTAGGAAAATTTTCTCTGTAGTGCCTTGGGAATGGCAGGAAGTTACTGCAGCTGTCAGTCACTCCAGTAGTGAAACCCCTGCTTAGAAGTTACTTGCCTGTTGCTGTGGAAGGGCAGTGGGTATTTCACCAAGAGAACATTTTTTGTTTGTATGGGTGCATTGTAGATTGCACAGAAAAATACAGTTAATGTACCATGTGTGACCTTCTGTGCCCCTTAAACTTGCACTTCCACCTTGCGGTGATTAAAATATTAGTCAGCAGCACAAAACAGATCTTCTGGGTACCGTAAGAGAGGTTAAAAGCTTTCATATGCTCTTTGTGCTTTTATACTTCTTTTTTTGTAATGAAATATTAGGTTCTCCTGCCATTTAAAAAGAAGGCAGTTGTACTTTACTGTGCAGTTTTCAATTGCACAGAGAGCAAAAAAAGCATCCTCGTGATGGAGAGATGCACAGAACAATTGAAAAAACGATTGTGGAATGTGTGAAAATTCTATACCCTGACATACTTCTCACTGGACTTAACCTTGTGGATATGTGATTGCATAATTAGTTTCTTAATGTGTCTTAGTCATTATTGTGAATATTTAAATAAATAATCTCAGTAACAGCTCTTTATAGTGTTTTTCCTTTTTTTAGTTGGTGGTCCATAGCATGTATGTTCAGTACTTCCTGCAGCCTTCAGAAACTTCTTAAAGAAAAAGTATTTCTTTTGCTGCGTCCTTGTCAACTTGGAAAGTTTCTGTAACTGGTGAGAAATAAATAAATGGGACGTTATACAATATCAGTCTATTTGGGGTCCCCTGCTTTGTTTGTGAGATATTGTGTGTGTTGTTGGTAAAATTCGACTTACAGCTCTGTACTCCCTCTGGTAACTTGGAGCAAGTTTGGTCTGAGCTGCTGTGGTCCTGAGCTTCCCTGCTCTGACTCTGCCATCGTTCCAGCTCCGCAGCACACGTGTGCCGAGCCAGTTCAGCAGGCTCATCCATTTCAAAAAGAATCCAACCGCCCTAGCAGAGCCAGCTTTCGTCCGGCTGAGCTCCCCGAGTGTCCGTTGTTACCTGGTGCTTGTGCTGGTGCAAGGTGTGTTGGTACAGCAGATGTTTGAGCAGGGAGTGTGGTGCTGCAGCAGCCTGGGTTTATGTTTCTTTAAATAGCTGTGGAAAGGATGCTTTCAGACTGCAAGGGTTGCTCTTCTGTGCATTTTCTGGATTATAGGAAGAGGTGCAGGTTTTTCACCTGGAAAGGTAGTGTCTTTTTGCCCCAGGCGTATTTTAGACATGAGGATTTGGATATCAAAATATGTTTTTGTATTGGCTCATGTCACAAATGTCAATGAGGATCTTCTGTGTTTGAATATATTCTGCCGTTTCGCCGCATTCCTTCTGAGTAGCCCTAGTTATTAAAAGATGCTTCTTCTTCTTCTGACCCCTGTGACACGAGCTTTCAACCCCTGCAGCTTTTTGGATGCATGTTCTGTCACCCTTTGGATACTCTGGAGGACATGGAGGAGAATTGAGGCATGCACTAATGTGCCCTAGTACCCTAGTTTGTAGATTTATTATGCTCCTGGGAGAATAATGCCTTGATGTATCCTATTATCTTGAAATCATCCTGGACTCAGTCGAGGCTAGGATAAAATAAAAATAGAAACATTTCTTTACAACATTCAGGAAGGCGAATACAGCTAAGAACATGTATGAAAAATAGAGGTGAAAAAAGAAAACAGAAGGTCTCCCTTGCACGAGATTAAATCTGAAAGATTTAATGGATATAGTCTCCCTACTGACTGCAACTTAAAGCATAGGGTATGCAAAAAGGGAGAATAATTTCTACATATCCATATGTCACGGAATTATCCGTAACAGGTCAACTGGATCCATAGAAGGAAGCCTTCAGATTGAAGAAATGCCTTCCAGTGACCTAGAGTAACCAAGAGGAATCTTTGGCATGCAGTGGAGTGGTGGGAAGCACGTTTGGATCCCCAGGATTCTTGAATAAGTTTCATAGCTGGATTCAGTGGGCAGCAGCTTGAATTCTTTCAAGGTAGATTCTGGTGTGGTGTGCTTATGTGTACAGTAGAGACCAAGGCAATATTTTCTGTGAGCATCTGTGACGTGAAAGTATGACTAAAGAGCACGTGATCTACTAAAATAACAGTTGTTTTGCTTGCGTATCGGGTGGTTTCTTCGGTATAAATGCACAGGTTGAAAGCAAAGATGATCTGTGTGGTATCTGGATCATGATAGGTAAGAGGCAAATATTTGATTGTCCCACTGGCAGGGTAATAATTGTGTCCTTTTCTGCCAGTCCTTGGCATGAAGCCGGAGCAGTAACTGTGATACCCAGATTAATTGTGTGAGTTGCAATGGCACAGACCTGAGAGCAGCTGCACTGTACCTGCTTCAGTCCATCACCTGTATTTATTGTTAGGATATGTTGGCACTACATGAAGGAGAGATCTTAGCGTTTTCCTGGAGTATCCTTGTTGTCTTAATTTGCAGGTAATAAAGCATGGGCTGGAGTCCCCATGAGGAGGTTAGATGCCTCTTTGCATGGTGCCTCCACTGCCCAGCACTCTCTGTACTTGCTTTGTGGACATTTGAAAGAGGAGTTCATTATTGTCACTCGGAAGGAGTTGGTACCAATATTTCACTTGTTCTAAGTTTCCTGTAAAATCTGCTGGGGAGCTGACATTATTTTTTGGAGAGATAAGTACTTTGCTGTTAAGCTTTCGTAGTTATTTCCATCATGAAAGCAAAGAAATCCTGCAGGGATTGAGATGTGCTTTTCCTATAAGCTCTGTGTCTGGAGGAACTGAAGAAGTTTTGCTGTCTGCTGCCCTTTCCAGTAATAGAGGAGTTTTTTAGCCATCTGTCTCTTCGGTATCGAGGAGTTCTCCATTTCCCACCATCACAATGAGTCTTAAAGTTTTTTCCAGTTCTGAGTAACGACACTATTTGAGTGGCAGCAGTTACTCACTTTCTAATGACATCTGGTTACGTGGCAAAACTTGATTTACATGCACTTTATTTGTGTGGTCTCAAGAGGGATAAAAACTTCAAAAAATTAAATATAACGTATTGTTTGGAAATATTAACTAACTTGGGGGAAGTTTCAGTGTGTGTACATAGTGGCTGAATTAGCATGATGGATATTTTTACCTTTTAAGGTGTATTCTGCTGTTCTACTCTGTCCTGTGGATCCGTTTGCCTGGGCGAGAGTGAAAAGGGCTGTTTGTTAGAGGGAAGGTACTGTGCAGAGGAACAGCACCATGTACTGCTTTATTTTCTCCTAAAACTATTATTTTTTCACTTTACTTTCTGTTTTGATGGGCAAGTTATATCTCAAGGCAGAGTCTATTTATTTAGAAAGTTACCTGTTTAAGGAAACAATTCATTATGTGTCGTGGAGCTGATAAGTTCAGTAGAGCCACCTTTTAATCCTTGATTCCCTGTGGATTTTCTTTCACAATACCTTTCTCCTTTAAGTCCCTAAAACTACAGTCCTTTTGAGTGAATAGGGGCTATTTTATACACCACCCTGCTTCCAATCCAATTAAAGGCTCAATAATAGACGGATTAGGGAAAGTTTACTTCTTAGTAGAAGTGCAGCTTTGGAAAAATAGTGCGTTGATAGCAAGAGGGAATGTGAAGGAAAGCGGAGAAAATTAAGGAGATAATGGTCAGTAATCTTAACTTGTCTGATGTTTGCGCTGTTCACAATATGCAGACTCTCAAAATGCGCAGAACAATGATTCAGATTCTTTAACCATTTTGTTGCTGGAGTTTGCCTGTCTCTTCAATTTTCTTCACTCTTGCTTTTGTTATCTGCATCTTGCACAAATGCCACCTAATCCTTTACTTTAAGTCCCCGGAGTAGCAGACTTTTGTAGTGTTTTCTTTTGGGGGGAGTTGAGGAGAAACGTAGGAAAGCAATGAGTTGATGATAATCTGTTGTATTATGAAAGTAGTTCAGTATCAAAGTTTGTATAACACGTTTCAATTAGTTTTTTGGAAGAACTGCCATTTATGACAAATGACAAGCTTCCTTTGGAAGAGTTTGAGTGAAATGATCAATGTTGGAGCCGAAACTTTGAAAATGTTACATAAAAGAGAACATACAGTATTAAATATCCATAAGCGTTGTTTGATTCATTAGAAATACAGTAAGTCAAAGTAAAATAAATTCTTGGAGTGCTTGGTTTATGTAAAAGTCATGTTTCATATTCAGTGCTTGCCTGTCACCTTGCCTCACAGGATGGTTCCAAATAATTTTACTGTAGAGCTATGAAGGTGTAAATACCTCAGAATTGCACTGTGAATTGTATCCTTTGCATGTCTTTAAAAGCATCCTCTCACCAAGTCAGTCAGTGCCAGCCGTTAGTAAACTGTTAAGACCATGCTCTTTTTTTTCAGAATACGGGGCTAGGTGGCTGAACAAGGAATGCTGCTTTGTGCCATCAAACCTTTCTCTTTTCCCCCCTTTTTTTTGGAGGAGGGGTGGCGGATAAATTAAGCCTTCTCCATTTTGTAGAACAACGAGTAGTCATTATTTTCAGCTACTTTGCTACCTTATTATTGCCAAGGTCTCTACAGAGCCTTTTTCTTTGCCTACCATAGTGGATTGTAGTGGGCTAAATGTTTAATGAGTCAATGCGTTAAAGGCTTCACTTTTCTTCCAATTAACCCCAAGACCACTCTGGCATTTTTGTAAATCCACAGAAGTATTTTGTGAGGCCTAAAGGGTAAGCTGCAGGCAGGCTGTGAAGAATGTAAAAAGACTAACCTGCTAACAAACACTGTGCAATAGGACAAAGAGGGTTTAATCCGTATTATGGTAAATGCTGGCTTAGTGTCCCAAAAGGGCTTTGCAGAGTGGAACAAAACAAAGAGGGCAGCACCAATAAAAATCCAGTGCTTTTATTTTTATACACAAAATTGTTGCAAAAGAAAAACTGATAATAGCATTAAGAAAAGGATTGAATGGTGGTTTTAAATATGATACTAAACATTGCAATTGTTCACCATTTGAATACTGTTTGTTATACATAAAGAAGCTAAAAGCAACATAGAGGCTCCAGTTGATTGAATATTCATGGAAATTGGTCAGATGAGTACCTCAATTTAAATTTGAAATGCTTCTGAATTAGTATATCATAAGATAATATATAACTTATATGTTCATTAGTGTGTGTGTTTCTATGAACATAGGAGTATATTTTATGTGAATATGTATGAAATGCAAAGACATTTATAAAATATGTAATAAAATGCTAAGGACTCTTATTCATCCTCTTCTTAAAAGGCAAACACAAAACCCAAGGATAGTCACCGTTATCTTATTAAAAACCTATTGAAGATTAAGGGAGGTTTGTAGAGTACAGTATTACATTCAAATTATTAAGATTGAAAAAGAGGCTGGCTGTGCTTATACTTTAAAAATTGGAGCATGTGATAAAATTAAGTAATTACTTTTAAAGCTTTAATAATAACTGTGATTTCATCTCTATAACTGTTTCGAGAAGAGGAATATAATACACTCAGATGTAAAACAAGAAAAGGTTGTAACTATTAAAAATGAGGAGAAAATAAATAGCATTCCAGTCATGCAAGGAATAGCGAAGAGAGTGCTACATTCCTGATGCTGCTTTAAATTCAAGGTCATCAACTGTAAAAACAAAACCACAAAGTTCTGGGAATACACAGGATAATTTAGGAAGTGTTTTCCCGTCACTTTGTTAAAAATATCTAGTAACTTTAATTACACCCATATCTTCTCCTAACGACACGAATAAATCTCATACATGCCAGGCACCTGCCTCGGTCCTGACATGAGCTTCCATAGCAGTGATCTGTCTCTCCTGAGCCTTGTGGCATTCCCTCATAACCATCCTTAAAATTGTTGTTCTTTTGCTGCAGTTACAGGAAGGAATGAGGTTTGTGCTTTAGTGCATTGGAGAGCAATTTTTGAAGAGGTAATTAATAAATATGCTTAATATAGTCTTGGATAGCTAAAGCAGACCTGCAACTGAGTATTGTGCTAGAAGTGGTACAGCGTGTGTGCTCCCTGGAAGTTCGCTCCGAGCTCATCCCTAGGAATGGCAGAGTGACCTTCTGTAGGGCAGTGGGCGCCGAGCTGCTCGGTGACTGCGGAACGAACGGTGTGGTGGGGCTCCGGGTGCTTTTGGGACATGAGGGGAGAGGAGCAAACCGTCCTCTGGTGTCAGATTTTGTGCTGAGACTCCGACCAAATTCATGGTGATATTCCCTAGATAGAGAGGGCTGCCTGCTGGCAGCAGATACAGGAGTTCAATGTGTAAACTCTGATAAGGATGACATGTAATTTGTGTTACAGTTTGGTTGTTAATTGTATATAAAGCAGCAGCCTTTACAGATCTTTGACTGAGAGCCTGTAAGTGGGAAAAGTAAATCCATGTCGTTAAGAGTCTATCCTCTAAGGACAAGGAAGGTAACTTTCTTTGAATTAAGCATTTAGGGTGCTTTTGGGTTTTAATATTTCCTTTCAGTATTGTGGAATTAGGCCAGTAGTCTCATTTAGTTTTGTTATGAGGCAAAGTTTTTCCCAACGTCACGTGTAAAATGTCTGTCTGACCTACTTTGTACTTTTCCTCTCACATTTAAGTACGTTGAAGTGTGATTAACTGCCGACACAAAATCTGCCTGCTAGGGAATATAACCAAAATATTTGAATAATTAAGATTTTGGAAATATTCATAGCTTTTGAGCAAATTACAGTTGTATCCGTTTGCTGCAGGCACAAAACTTCCTTGAATTTTTTTTTTTATAAATCAGTGCTTTCTATATAAGTACAAATAGGAATCACTGTGTCAGCATGTTTCTTATTTTTTCATAAGTGTGGTGATGTAGAATATTCATGGCCAGAAGAATTAAGTACAGCTTTATGTATTACAGTCCTAAGTATGAGTCTATCAATTAAAGAACACAAGTTGGGGGTGGATAGGTTGATGGGGTTTCTTTCAGTGTGTTTGTTGTATTTGGAATTGTGTGGTATTTACGTCAAAAATTACTGGACAAGCTACTACAATGTGGCAGTTTTGTAAGTTTCTATTAGATTAAGGTGAACACTTTTTTTTCTCTTTTTTTTCAGTACAAAATCAAGGCTGAGGAATATATTATCTTTCCCTCTAGATTCTGTCAAAAATAATATTCTGTCAAAAATAATGGTATTTGGTGCTTTGTTGTGTTCAATATTATTTTCCCAGTCTCTTCCTTTGTATACATATTATATTCATTTGCCCTTATTCTCTGATACAGTACTGGAATCAATGTAAACTTTTAGTTTTGCACCTGAAGGAGGCCTTGTGATGGGATCATCAGTGCTCCCTGCTTATAGCATTAGAGGAGTTAACTACTTCAGTGGGTGTGATCGTTCGTGAAAAGTAGGCAATCCAGAGGCACTTGGATTTACCACTTATTTTCTCATTGTCAGTAAAGAGCACAACTACGTCAGAGTACAAATTTTATGACATTAGAATCTGTCTAATTTGAGGTATTTTTATATTCCAAAGATATGTAATCTTTATAGTTGGATGTTTCTTGCAAATTATTATGAAGTTATATTCAAACAAAACCAGCCGAGTTGTTTCTCCTGTGGCTTGTTCATATAGCTGGAAGACAGAAACTGTGCTGGAAAACATCTGTAGTTACAAGGACAAGATATTTTCAGAGACACAAACGTATGTAGTAGTTCCTGAAACTGAGAGGAGAATTCCACCACCACTTTAATGCAAATGGGATCTGACATGGAAAGAGTCATTGGACCCAGTTTGTTGCTGCTCAGTCCTTTCCCTGCACCCTGTGCTGTCAGCAGCGTTTACCTCATGAGCCAGGTTAGGGAACTGACCTGACAGGAAGCCGCCTTTTTGTCCCTGATTTTCACAAGGGTGATTCCCTGAACCAGCTACCTTTAGGGCCATGGGAACATCAGTGGCAGGAGAAAGGAGGCAGCGAGACAACAGCTGTATGAGGTTCAACAAGGCCACTTGGGACACAACAACCCCAGGCACCGCTCCAGGCCTGGGGAAGAGTGGCTGGAGAGCTGCCCCAAGGAAAAGGCCCTGGGGGTGCTGGTTGGCAGTGGCTGAACGTGAGGCAGCAGTGTGTAAGGCCAGCTCCTGGCCAGCAGGAGCAGGGCAGGGATTGTGCCCCTACATTGGGCACTGGTGAGGCCACACCTCGAGTGCTGGGCTCAGTTCTGGGCCCTTCACTACAAGAAGGATGACAAGTCTGATAAGGAACAGCTGAGGGACCTGGGGCTGTTTAGCTTGGAGAAGAGGAGGCTGAGGGGGGAGACTTTATCACTCTCTACAACCACCTGAAAGGTGGTTGTGGTGATGTGGGTGTTGGTCTGTTCTCCCAAGTAACAAATAATGGGATGAGAGGAAATGGCCTCGAGTTGCACTAGGGTAGCTTTATATTGGATATTAGGAAAAATGTCTTTACTGAGGAGTGGTAAATCGTTGGAATAGGCTGCCCAGGGAAGGAGTTGAGTCTCCGTCCCCAGAGATTTTCAAAGAAACACATATATGTATCTCTTTGGGACATGGTTTAGTTGGGATGATGGTTGGACTGAATGATCTTAGAGATCTCTTTCAACCTTATTGATTCTATGATTGTGTCCTAGTGGTAACCAGCTGTCGTTGATCCATAACCATAGGCTGTGACCTCAGTCACATGAGAACAGATGAATTAGGATTTTAATCGAGATCCTTTAAATGGCTTGGAAACGTATGTGGTTGTGTTGTGTTAATAATCATGGAAATGGGAATTTCAGTCCCTTCAGGCTTAAGTTACCATGTTATCAAGAATGCTTTCCTTTGGGGAGAAAGCATTTGATGTTAAAATAATTTGAGGATAAAACACTTTGTATTGTCAACTGCTTCTGATTCATAGAGTTGTTTTTATGTACTATTTTTATGGGTTTTGTTAAAAATACATGTGCATTTCTTGTTTTGGGGATGTTTCTAATTACTTTTTTTGGCAGTTTGACATCCATATATATCTGTTGCATGCAACAGCATTTGCATCTTTTTAAACATAGGTCTAAACCCCAAAGATTCCTACTCTAGAGCATGCGATTTCATTGATATCTGAAGTTGTGTGTCCTTATATAAAAGACAGTTATTTCTTCTACTTTTTGCAGAAATTTTAAAGCCGCTCCACCCCATATTCCTGGGCAAGAGATGTGACTTCTACCCTATTCCCCCCCTCCTCGTAGTGCGCATAGGATAGCAATCAGATATCACTGGTGTGATGCTTTCACCTGCAGAAAGGAAAGCCATTAGTTTATAAATATTAAATTGTTTCTGGCTCTATGAAAACAACCAGAAATTTGTTCTTGTAACCCTGTTGCAGGGTTTTATGATCTGTGTGGCTGCAGGTACACCAGTGCTCTTTAGAAACTGCTTTTAATCATGGCTATTCCATATAAAAACTTTTCTGGTATACCTTTGTATCTCTTGTATTTAAACAACAATGTGCAGAGGTGCTTTGCCTTCTGTGCAGGAAGTTTTCTAGACAGAGAATTATTGGAAAGTAAGAGTTAAGTTTCACTTTTCTCAGTTTATGGCTTTTTTATTTACTTGACAGATTTCTGTTTTAAATTGCTTTCAAGTCTTGTGTTCAAGTCTTCTAGACATTCCTTGGCTTTGTGTTGTGAACCTAGACATAACTAGTTAGTGCTGCTGGAAAATTCTTACAGGGACCCTGATTAAACGATTTTGATAAAGTATTTAAGAGACTAATTAGGTTAAATTCTTTCCTTGGCCTGTCATTTTTATGTCTTGGTATTATGGAGTTGGGAAATCAGCGTAAGACCATTACCATTAATCCAAAAAGTTGAGTAGGACTTTTCTTGTTGTGTTAATTTCCTGTACTGTTTGCAAAGCTGCAGAATATTTTGATTTATTTTCCTTGTTTTATCTTATATTTATTGCTAAACAGCATGTTCATAAAATGCAAAATCATACAATGTAAAGTCTCTGGAAATTCTCTTGGCATGCTCAGTCTAAATTACTTTAAACAACTCTGTCTGATGGCCATTTTTGGAAAAAACCTAAATAATTACTAAATTAAATTCCACAGGTTTGCTGGAAAGAAGAGTAGGTAAAGCATATCTCTACATGATTTGCACGATAAGTGGTTTCTGTATACAGTTCGCAAACAGTGATTATAATTTCATGTTAATAAGATGCAGGAAAATGTGCTGAAGGAATAGTGCTTTGCTGCTTTTGTCACAGTTTCATCAAACTGATTTTGTCAGCAGTGGAGCATAACCCTTGCCACATCACTTTGAGTGCTCATTAGGCAGCGGATTTGTCTGAATCCTCATTAAATTGATTAACTCATTTACTTATGGATGATGACATGTTATGTGGTACAGGAATAGTGGTTAGAGACTGGAGTCAAGACTCGCACTGACTTGCTTAGTATTCAGTTGTTCATTTCTTTTTGCAATAAATTGCTGCTGTAACATCAGTGATTTACATTTTGCAAAAGTGTGGCATCAGCTGAAGGGTTGAACTTCACGTGGAAACTTGCAGCTCTATCAGGAAACTGCAGACAGCAATTTAGAAGCTTCTTAGGTTTACAGCTTGCTTTAATTCCATTTATTTCACTTTTTCATAAAGAACCTAAAAGAGATCTGTTTTAATGTAAAAAAAAAAAAAAACCAAAAGGGAAACAAGTAGAAAACCTCTTCAGTTATAAATTCCGAAGAGGGAGACATTGTTAAGAGAGGATTAAAAGATAACTTTTCAGAAAGATGATCAAATTGAAAAAAAGAAATCAATTGATGATTTAGATCAAATTCAGTGTATGCTCATCTAGAAATTTTTAGTTTTGTCAATTCCTTACGTTGTTATGCTTCTAATATTGTAAAGTGCTCCCCGGAAGTGCTGGCTGCGTGCCAATCATGCGGAATTCTGAGTTTTGGATGTCAGCCACTATGTTCGTCTTCACATGTGAAACTAGAAAAGAAGGTTTAAGCATGCAGGTTTTAGCAAGTAATATTTTTGGTCTAGTTCAGTGGCTCTGCAGTGAATGGGTGGCAAGCATATTAGCTCGTTTGTGTTTTTTGAATCAACATTAAAAGTAGCTTGGGATAGCTCAGAAAGTAGTTGAGCACTTAAAGCTTTGTGAAGTTGATGAAGCCTTAGCTCTTGAGTGGCTAAATTATTTCTTTCAGTAAGAACTGAATTTGCTTACTCCACGGCTGAACGTGTCACTAACAGGCAAAATAGTGTGAAGTTGTCCTATGCTTTGGAGAAGCAGAATGCTTTTTGTATTGCTAGGATGTAAAAAAGCTTAGACGTGGACTGTGGTACCGTTGGAGAACAATAGTTTACAAACAGAGGCCAGAGATTTTCCTCTCTAAACGTAAAACTAGAAGCAAGAAATAGCTACATGTTGGTAGAAATACAAGAAAAAAAGAAGCAAGAAATTGTCAAAGACCAAAAAAGACATTTTTAACATGAAACCAGCACCTATCTATGTCAGCAAACTGTTGAAGATTTTGGAGGCAAGGTGTTAAAGCAGTGCTTTAAGACACTTTCTAGGGAAGTTGCACAGCAGAACTTAAGATTTTAATGAGTGGCTTCCTTTTAACGCTTGGAGAAATGGAAGGAACTGGAAAAGTGCATGCCTGAAAGCCAAACTAATCGTACGTAGAGTCTGGTCTGACTGGAGTCAACATTTTACTAAACCAAAGTTTCAGAAGCATTTCATTCAGTGGTAGTACTGGCTTAAGCAGTCCTCAGGTGCCATCATATCACCTTGTTTCCATCCTCCCCCGGGTACTTCTGGGAAAGTGTTTTGAGTGGGGAAAGGAGTCGGACTAAAACTATTCTCATTATCTCCTTTATCCTTCCTTTTTACCTTCCCCCCACCCTAGGCTAGTTTCTGAGTCGCTATCCAACTCCCACTTACTGCATGACCTCACACATCCCACTGGTTGAACAGAGGTTTCAGGTTAGCAGTAGCAAATGACTGGGGATGGATGAGATGAGGTGCAACATGAGCTGGGCACCGGCAAAAATGCTTGTGAAACTGCACGTTGAATGGAAGATGGCAGAGCAGGAGAGAGGAAATAGGTTTGAATGGCTTAGGAAAGATGACCAACTTGTACTGGACAGGAGCATTTGAAAAGGTAGACCACTGAGGGAAATCTGAAAGTGTTTTTATGTTTTTAAATAAGGTAATTAGAACTGTGGGTTTGTGCTTTGTTTTAATGTAAAAGTCTATTTCATTTGCTGAATCATTAGTGTGTATATATACTGTGAGACTAAAAATGACTTTCTCCCCTCTTCAGTCTTGTTTGAATAAAGGTAGGAACTTGGAATTGTCAGGCAGCTTAGAAGCACCACACTGTTTTTCTGTAGAATTGAGATGAGACTCAGCACTGGAAAATACCTTCTTTTTGCTGTCATAGTTGCGTGGTATTTGAGGTTGTGTTTGTTTGTCCTGCTGTGCAGTTTTGTTGAGGAGTCAAATGGATAATGACCAAAACACAAGTGATGTGTTCCAGGGAATATGAAAACAGTGGAGAAAATCTTGTTCCCCCTCTGTACGAGGCATCATTGTCACTGAATTAAATGGAGCTGGACTTTCACAACAACAGCTTTCACAACTCCTAACACATCTAACGAGGGAACTTTTTTTTTTTACTAGATGGGCTTTTTTTTGAGAAACATTATTTATTTTTATTAAAATATGCCTCTATTTGGAATGATGATGAGAGTTCACAGGAAAGGGTTCTAGGTCTTTTATTTCAGTTAGTTCTTCTGTAGAACCATTTTAGGATCACAGAATATTTGCAGATTGCATGTGGATCACAGTTAATATTCAAAGAGGAAATAGGTGATCAGAGTTAAATTACCGGGCTCTAAATTTTTCTGCATCCACCTATTTTCCTTCTCCACTTGCTCTGACAGTTATAGACCGCTTCTCTAATAGGGCTTGCATTTGAAGATAAGCCTGCATGTAAACAAATTAACTTTTCTTAAATGGAGAGCCATTTCATCTACAATAATGTACCAATTCATAAACTATCAGAAGCATATTTAAAAAAGAAAAGATAAATGACCCATTGTATAACAGTTACTATTAGGCAGACTAGATGTCCCTGTGTTCTGGGAGATAAGGCTCTTGTATTATTACACCCTAATAAAATGAGTTAATGTTTTAGTATGAGAGATAAAAGGACAGTTGGATATATTTAATAACCAAACTGAGAAGCACTTAATTTTAGTTGTCTGTAGCAATATAACACAAATTCCCCTGTAAAACAAATTGCACTTTTGGAATATACTTTAATGTGCATTCGACAAAGGAGAAAATGAGGTGATTGAAGTTCAATTTGTAGCATGTTATTAACCATTTCCGCTTGACTAGATGCGTAAAAGGATAATGGATGAGGGTTTTATTATTGCCTTTCTGCTAAAATGAAGTGGTGTAAAAGATAAGGTGATGAGATTAATGAACATAAGGAAAAGGCATAATCAATCAAACTCCAACAGGGAGATGAGATGACAGTATGTAAGATTTGCAAGGATACATGTTTTAAAAAGAGGATTTTATCAACACCGACATTTTCTTTGGGCGGAATGCTGAGAAGCAGATGCTTGCCAGTTGTAGTTATTTTTGGTAGGTTTTTATGGTACTGTGTATTTGAAGCTTCAGCAATTAATAGAAATTAAATTTGATAAATCTATTTTTTTATTTTAAATCCACATTTTAAAAAATTGTAAGATTATTAAATGAGGATGAAGAAATACAACTTTTGTCAAGCAGGAACAATGTTTTGTTGGTCGGTTTATCAGTTCTTCACTGGTGGAACACTCTCAGATGTATCTGGACTAGTCTTTGTGCTACTGCCTCAGGTTTTGTCCTAATTATTTGAGTAGCTGGTTTTCAAGGAATAGTGCTTTCCTTGCTCTGTAATAAGTGCACACCCATTAAACTCCACAAGGTTTCAGCTCCTTGGTTATCTTGCAGAGATAAATCTGCAAAAGGTTCTCACTGTAAATGTGTTCCTCCTTGTAGGGTGTGATAGTTTCCTATTTCAGATCTCAAATGCAGTACTTCTTCCCTCTGACACGTATCTTAGAAATGTTAACCTGCTTGAATATCAATAATGCTGGCGTGTTATGGAGAGGATTGATTACAGGTATTTTTGATTGTCACTGATGCTGGGTCAGTGACAATTACTTGGAAGTACTCCAGCTGCAGTTGCCCGTAGAGAACTCTCTCACCAGCCTAAAGGCAGGACTTGTATCTTAAACACTACCTTTTCTTTTTTAACAAAAGAACACTCAGTTACAAACCAAACCACTTCAGAAGTGAAAATGTCTTTGCAAAATCATTTTTTCTTATGCCTTCAATTTCCTGCTCTTTTAAAGAAACATAGAGCTGTTTTTTCAAAGTGTGATTACTGAGAAGGGAGCTGCTCCCCAGTTAGGGTTTTTTCTCACTTAGAAGAATTAAGAAGGGCTCCCACATCCTTCCTTCAAATGCAGGAAATTTATTTGATACGGGTTGCCTCTGAAAGTGTTGCCTTAATTTAGTTTTCTAAATGAAATATGCATAATCTGGATGAATTGTTTTATTTTCCCAAGGCACTTTTAGTTCTTGGCAACACTTTGAACAGGATGGATAGGATATTGCTGTAAGGTTAGGTTTGTCTGAAAAAGTGGTTTAAAATACCTTTTTCCCTTTCGATTTCACCATTTGTGAAGCACTGTTACATATTGACTGGATTCTGGTGCTTTATAAATACTCCCATGTTAGACTTGACTTTTCCTGGCTCTTAGAAAAACTTTCAGTTGTGCAAAACAGCATCGTGGATGTGTAAGATAAATGCATAACACAGCCCAGATTACAGCTCTTCACAGGAGCTGATATGTTCACATAGACTTACTGCCCTCTCTCCTCCTGTCATCTGCAGAATTCTTTGATAGGCTATTTTTTATTGGACCCTCGGGAGTAGCAAGTTTTAGATTTAATACCCCAGGGGGAATGGCAAGGCAAATCATGTTGTTGGATCAATTGTTCAGCCATCCCCAGACTGCTGTCTGTGTAACTCTTACACTCGAATCGCATTTCCAAGCCTTTCTTATCAATCATTTGGACTAGAAATGCAGTTTAATTTTCTGTTACATTTCAAAACTGAAATTAGGATTATGTTTTTGTTCTGTTACCTTAGAATCCTAGATGTGGCTGTAGACCTCACAGTAGCTGTGTCCATGGCTTGCTTAACCTTGGAAAAGGGTCTGTACTGGTAGGAATACTTTAAGGCTGAATTCAGGTTACTTTATTTTACCATTTACTAAGATGAAGCCCAGCAGTTATTGTATAAAAACTCCTCTTCATGTTGCTTTTTGTTCTTTACAATCCCAGAATAAGTTTAAACCGGTCAAATTATATCTCAAGGTGATACTGAAAGAAGAGATTCTTCCTTGCAGTCACAGACCTTTGTCAATCGTTGGTTATGGTCAGTTCCTTTACTTGAGATTTTAATCTACTTTTAAGGAATATAAGATAAATGTGAGAATACAGATACAGAATATGAGGCACCCTCGTGTGGGTCTTGATTAAAAAATTGCACATAGAGGATGTGTCCTTTGATAACTAAGAATGATTTCTCTCTGTTGTCATTCCTGTATCGTGCTTTGGTTTACAGTAAATCAACTGGCAGTGACTGGGGAAGCACTTGAGCAGTGGAAGGTTCATGAGCAGCTCTCTGCTGTCTTCTGTCCCAGCTTCTGAGAGCAGGAGGGAGAGTTTCAGTACCGTGAAGTACCACGCAGTCCTGGGCTATGGGGCAGCCCCCAGGTGCCCCACGTGAGGGAAACGTGTGTTGTGACACAGCAGCCCCTGCAGCTGCTCCAGTTTGCTCAAAGGGGTTTGGTTCCTGCAGCAGTCCAGAGTCTGTGCAGCACAAAGGTGGCATCAAGCCATTTCTGCATTCCCATCCCTTTGCAAGCTGCACCTTCTGTGCTGCATCTCTCATAAAACATAGAGTCTTTTAATGTAAACTGCTGGATTGGCAGCTCTGAAGTCTGACTTTTCTCTTTGCCTTCAAGAGACACATCTGTTCTTCTATGCATGGGCTTGGTTCCCATTAATGAGCAGATCAGATGCAGTCTTTCATGATGACTGGTACTGCCAGGTGTTTGGGGGGTGATTTGGGGTTTTGTTTTGTTTCTGACGAAGGGATGTGAGGGTCAGCTTACAGGTCACCAATTAAAAACACACAAACAAAACCCCACCTTCTTTCTGGCATTGGAACTTCTTTTTTCATTGCCTGTTTGCCTTCTTCTCCTCAGCCATCTTCTGCAAGATCACATGAAAATGACAGACACTGGACAGGTGCCAGTATTGCAGGTGCATGAGTTTCCGTGTGTCTTGGTTGTAGTTGCTGCTTCCACTGGCACACGTTGTGTCTGGACAGACCTTTGCTGGATATATAGAGAAGCAACCAGTGGGAGGAGTCACATCCTGAAAATGGTGAAATACACAGGTGCAGGGCACAGCAGTGGGAAATCTGATGTGACTGATTTGCTGGTCGAAATAGGAATTTCAGGAGAATATTCAGCAAACATGAACCTTATTTTTGTAAGAAATCCCTCCGTGGCTAAATACCTTTAAGAGGCAGTAAAAGAAAGATAGCTTCTAGATTGGTTTCTGTGCTCTGCTTTTGAGATACCTGCTCCTGTATATTGCCTTTCACCATATGTAGTTATACTGCTGTGGATAGGAACTGCTGTGAGTCATTAGTCTGGCAATTGTCCTCGTTTTCAGGCTCTGCTCAGACATCAGTGAATGTAGGGTGATAAAGATTATCTCCAAGGCTTTTCTGCAGTAGGAATTCTATAAAAGAAGAGCCAGAACTTTAAACTTAAAAAACACCCCAACCCACAACATAAAGAAAGAATCTCTGGTTGATTCCTTTTCTGACTTTCTGAGGTGCTTCCATCTTTTTAAGAAGAGAGAGCTTTTAGGGCTTGTTTTGAGATTCCTTGAATACTTCAGAGAGGTTTTTTATCACAGTAGTGTTACCACATCATGGCATAGATTTGAGCCACTAGTAGAAATAACATGGGCAAAGCAGCATAATCTGTTCAAAATTGGAAAGGGGCAAAGTCCTCTGCAAAGTGCTGTAATTTTAATTGTTAAAAGAATGTCAAATATTAGAAGATGCTTCTGATATGCAAGCACAAAAATCATTTTTTTCCTCAGAATTATGAAAAAAGGGGCTTGCCCAAAGAGACTCAGGTCGGATGGTGCAGGAGAGAATAAGGAAACAGTAATTTACAGTAATTTGATTGTCTGAAAAACAAACTGACTGAAAACTCAAGCTGATCTCAGCGCGAGTGATTAATCATAGGTGATGAGGCCGCATCCCTACCACTTGCTTTCTCTGATTTTGTGTCACTTGTCTTATACAAAGAGCAAAAGACTTGGTACCTTTTGATGTGTAAAATCTTTCCAGGAAGAAACCTGATCTTGAGACCCCTCAAAGGTGTCCTGGAGAAATCAGACACAGAATGGTTAAAAACAGTACTTGCTGGTATTGTTCAAGGGTAGTTTTAACTCAATTATTTAAGACGCACAGCTGGGTATCTTCCTTATAAACTGCAGTAGGATAAGTCCTGGTTTGATTTTACTTCTATTAGGAAACTTTCTATATTATTGTATTTTAAGTATATTGGCAAAATTTGCATCATGGTCATACTTAGCACCTCAAGAATGTCTGCTTTTTGCTCAAAAACCTTTGTACTAAAAACATTTGAGATGAAGTTGTAGAAGTGTTTTTGTGACCTAATTTCTAAGAACAAAATTTTCCTGTAGTCATTACTTTCTGATGATCAGATTCTGAATTTGTATTTCCTTTTTTATTAGCTCACAAGGAGACAGGAAGACAAATTAAATGATCGGTTTTCACAAAGGGAAAATTTGGCCAGTCTAAAGGTTCCTGTTCTTTGTCTTTTAGTTTTCTGTATTAATAAACTTAAGAGTGAGCTAGTGCTGGTACAAAGTTATGTTATTGGCACCAAAATAGGAGAGTTGACAAGAATTTTTTTGAGAAGTCGAAACACCTGACACCTCCTGCTAGGTTGCATAGGTAAAATGATGGCATATGGATTTTCCCCACCTAATTTTCCAAACCTGTCTCAGGTAGGTTAGGTAGCATGGAATGCACTACTGCATCATTCATTACTACAGAAGCTTAATATCAGTAATATTTTATTCCAGCGTTTTTTATCCATGTTCTGTGATGTCACTTAATGTGATCATCTTCTTCAACGGCTTTTACACAGTGAGAAATCATTTCATTGGATTTTGCTCAGAGATGCTCAAGATAATTCTTGAGCTTTTGCATGTAATGTCATTTTTTCAAAATATACAAAATGAAATAAACCCCATTAGATTTTTAGTATTTGCACTCTGTATGTTTGACTAATGGAATTCATTGACAAGGAAATAAGGAAAATTACTGTTTCCTTATTCTCTCCTGCACCAACAGACCTGAGTCTCTTTGGGCAGGCCCCCTTTTTCATAATTCTGAGGAAAAAAATGATTTTTGTGCTTGCATATAAGAAGCATCTTCTAATATTTGTCATTCTTTTAACAATTAAAATTACAGCACTTTGCAGAGGACTTTGTCCCTTTCCAATTTTGAACAGATTATGCTGCTGTGCATGAAGTTTTATAATTTAATGTAGTTCACAAAGGGATTATGGAATCTGGCAATCTGTGGTCATTAAGACTAGCCAGATTTGTGCTTATTGATTAGAATGGATTAAAAGCACTCTTCAAATTTTAAAACTTATGATCTTATGAAAGAAAACATGAGAAAATACTCTACTTGCTGTGCATGACTGTATTGTATGCTTTTATGCAGTCTCTCGCTCATGTTTTGATATGTGCAGAAATACACACTCTCGTGTGAGTGTACATGTACGTGTGCCAATGCACATCAGCAAGTTTGCAGATGATACCAAGCTGGGAAGAAGGGTTGATCTGTTAGAGGGTAGGATGGCCCTACAGAGGGACATGGACAGACTGGAGAGATGGGCTGATTCTAATGGGATGATGTTTAATAAGTCCAAATGTCGGGTACTTCATTTTGGACACAACAATCCCATGCAGAGCTACAGACTGGGGACAGAGTGGCTGGAGAGTAGTCAGGCAGAAAGGGACCTGGGAGTGTTGGTTGACAGGAAGCTCAACATGAGCCAGCAGTGTGCCCAGGTGGCCAAGAAGGCCAACGGCATTCTGGCCTGCATCAGGAATAGTGTGGCCAGCAGGACCAGAGAAGTTATCGTCCTCCTGTACTCGGCACTGGTCAGGCCTCATCTTGAATATTGTGTACAGTTCTGGGCCCCCCAGTTTGGGAAAGATGTCAGGATGCTGGAGTGTGTCCAGAGGAGGGCAACGAAGATGGTGAAGGGGCTGGAGCACAAGCCCTAAGAGGAGCGACTGAGGGAGCTGGGGCTGTTTAGTCTGAAGAAGAGGAGGCTCAGGGGAGACCTCATTGCTCTCTACAACTACCTAAAAGGAGGTTGTAGTCGGGCAGGGGTTGGTCTCTTCTCTCAGGTGACCAGTGACAGAACTAGAGGGCATGGACTCAAGCTTCGTCAGGGGAGGTTTAGGCTTGATGTTAGGAAAAAGTTCTTCACTGAAAGAGTGATTGGCCACTGGAATGCGCTGCCCAGGGAGGGGGTGGAGTTGCCGACCCTGGAGGTGTTTAAGGGGAGACTGGATGAGGCACTGAGTGCCGTGGTTTGGATGATGGTGTTAGTGTTAATGTTAGTATTGGGATATAGGTTGGACTTGATGATCTCAGAGGTCCTTTCCAACCTTGTGATACTGTGATACTTTTGTAAGAGTATCTTCAATCTTAGATGATTTAAGCAAAGATTATAAGCAAATCTCCATCCAAGCAGAGTCACTCACGTGATGCATAAAGAATGTGGAAGGCACAATGCACATCTCAGAGGCTGATTTATACAATTTATGCTTATGAGTATTCTGAGTTATTTCTGTATGATTGAAAGATATTTCAGTTATCATTTGTTGTCTGTATCTTTTTACTTACGTGGTATATGAGATCTGTGTAGGTATGAACATAAGTGCTATAGAAAATAGCATGAACAGGTAACCCTGGTAGAATAAAAATTATTGCCATTCTCCTTCTTTATGTGTATGATTAAAAACACTGCCATAAATAAATAAAAGTTGGAATAATGAACTTCCATGTTAACATGTGCTCTTTTTTCTTGATGGTCTTCATAATGACCTGAAAGTGTTGTTGTGGATGGTGTATTTTTTTGCAACAGTGCTTTGCAAAATCACATTGCCAAGTGTATTATGAATAAAACAAAAATTTCTGAGACAAATGAGAAGTGGGTAATTGGCTAGAGAGCTGCCTGTCTAAAAACCCACTATGGATTTCTGTTTTCTTATGTATCTTTTTTCTGCTTGCAGGTGTTGCATTGATATTTCTAGAGTGCGTGGTTTGCAGTGGCTGGGAGCCACACTGCTTTTTTAGTGTGTCTGAGATACGTTATGGGAGATTGCTTTAGAGGGGCTGCCTTTGGTGATCTCTGTAATAAATTATTGCTAATTCTTACTTTGTAGCATGTTTTGGCTCGGGAATTGATAATGATAATTTGCGTGTGTTTATTGGAAGCGCACCGAGACTATCAATTTGTTTCACACATGTCGCTGAACAACCCGTTGATCACTGTTTACGTAGCCTGTTCTTGAGTTAGAGGCAGAACCTGAGGATGAACACCAGAGGTGAAATAACCACTTTTCAGAAGGTACGAGCTGAATTATTTCTAAATTGTTATGGTTAGTTCCTGATGGCAAACAGTCCCAGATGATGTTTCCAACAGCTCGATGAGCCTTTTGTAAACCTCTTCATTAGCAGATCCTACTAAATCAAGATACCGGCCAACTCGTATGAGAACCTTTGGATCCTGGTAGTTCTGGCTCCTTTTTATCATAGACTTGCTGTCTTATTTTCCAAAGACAGACATAACTTTACATCCATAACCTTGCAGGGCTTGGTCAGCCACCCAAACCTGTATTAATTTTATTCTTTTTCAACTTCCCCTTCCTTGGCTGCATAATTTAACTTACATACTGGTCTTTAGAAATCAGATCTTCATGTCTTGTTCTTTGGGTTGATAAATGTTGTCTGCCACTGGTACTGTACTGCTCTCTGAAAGTCAGCAGGGTTAATCAAATGTGGGGAAAAAAAGTTTGTGAAATACTGGATGCAGTAGTAAAGAGTAAGATAGTTGGTACTAACTTTACTTACATTTTTTTGCAGATTTATTAGTCCATTTGAGGTGTTTAGAAACTCGTAGTCAAATCAGAAAAGTTCTCAATACATGTTCCCTCCATACATTTTTGTCCAAGTTATATCTTGATAATCAGGGAGGTTATCTGTAGTTAGTAGAAGACCACTTCCAGAAAATCTGCATTGAGGTCTTCTTTCACTTTGAAATATATAGTGTCAGGTTAAAATAGAAAATATAGTTGTGCATTTCTCTCTTTTAATAATCTAGGAAGTATTTTTCATGTCATCACGTGTGCTCTGATCTGTGGTCTGTGACACTTAGACTTGATTCATTTCCAGAAAAAGATGTTGTTATTTGTATATCATACATAGATATTATTTCAAAACTGAATAGATTTAGAAACAAAGTCCTAAGTAAAGATTAAACTATTTGAGGTCCAGAGGCCTTAAGGTGTGTGAGTCTAGTATTAAACAGCATACTGTGAAACAGGAATTTCAGTTTGTGGTAAATCTGTCTGTTCCCAGCAGCTTCAGATAAAATAAGTTTATCCTTTTAGATCACATCAGTTTGCCAGTCGGTGGTTCATGTATCAAAGAGCATTCTGTGAAAATATCAATATCATTGGTTAATATAAATGAAATTAATTTTTAAAGCTGGGCTAAAGGTTGACATCTGAAAAATTGCATTACTTTGCAGAAGAGAAATTTCTGTCTTCCAGTGAAATTTCAGGTCATAAGGGCAAGTAATTTTCACAATCTTCAATGGGAACCCGTGAAATATGAACTTCATTGTCACCTAGCCCCAAAGCGATAAGATAAAATGAGCTGATACATCATTTGCTGTGGTTTTATCATCTCCTCCAGTAATTGGAAGAGAAAACATAAGAGTCCTTTACCTCTCCCTTCCCCAGTCCGTTCACCACCCACACCCAGGCATAAGCTATGTTGCTCTGATCGATACAAAGGTCACAGAGTATTTATTTATTTATTTAATTTTTTAATGCTGGGTAAAACTGTCTAGTGGAACATTAGAATAATGAATATGTTTAATTGAGTTTGTCACCCATGAAAATGCTGAACGTTATTGTATGGCAGACTGTGTATGCTCACAGAAGGGATTGGATGGGAGACTGCTGCTGTTTGCCTGTCAATTTCAGTGGCTGATTGTATACAATTCTGAGATTTAAAATGAGTGTCTTATTTGTTGTTCTCTTGAGAAACCTAAAATAAACTAATAAGCACCGTGATTTATTTAAGAGCATATGGGTATTCAAAATTATTAATAAAGATCTAATTACCTATTAGACTGATTATATTTGTGTGTATTTAAACAAAGAGCAGAGTAAGACCCTTTCACTGTGAATCGTGCTGAGAGGAACTAAATTATACCTGGACAGTAGGATCTGAGGATCCTCGGTTGCAGGGCTGAGATTGTGGTGGAGAATCAGGTTCCTCAGGAACTGAGAGTCAGGTTTGGTAACCTCTAAGTGCTGTAATTTTGCCTTCCTGAACAAAAGTGACCCCAAATGACACAGAATGCTGCCAGAAGAATGTATTTATGGATTTTATATCTCAACTGCAATCAAATTTAAATGCAAATTAAATGCTTTATTTATTTTTATTTGGAATGTTTTGGTTTGGGTTTTGTTGTTTGGTTTTTTTTTTTTGATCTGGTACATCATAACTTTTTCAGAAATATACAAATGTGTATCAGCTTTTTAAATAAGCTATTGAGTTTTTATTTTACTCGTGGCAGTTAAATTGGCTGGCACATTAAAGTAATGCAATTATTCAATTACTGTTTCAGTTCTATAACCCATTTGCAGACTTAATTACTTCTAGTCTGTTCACATTTTCAAGATCAATAGTACTTTTCTCTAAAATGAAATAAATACACGATAGCTGATTGGTTTGCTTAAAGCGTAAAACACAATGTTCATTTAGTCTTCTAATATTACTTTTCTATTTCAGGAGGCAGCTGTAGTGATGGTATTTTTCAACTTTTGTGTGTAATTTTTATGAGAGACATTGTTTCTGATCAACATACAAGGAGGGTTTTGGAAACAGCGTGGAGCATTTGTTTACAAAACTGTGCAATGACAGAATAGCTTCTGAGTGAGAGTTTTAGTGTTGGGAAATTAGCTGGTATACAGCTATGAATTGTGAGGAGAGAACTTCTTTATGTATGATTTTAAATCTCAATCAGCACTGTGCTACCTGATTTTTCATGTAACTCTGATTTCAGAATCTCCTCGAAGTGGAAATTAAAGCTGGCTGGTTTTTATTTACTAGTTTCTTGGGGAGTTTCTTCCTGCTGTGTAGTGTCAGGGTCTGCAGCCCGAGTATAAGGACTGATTAAAGGCTTAGACCTTCATATCTGTTACTTGAAGTAAAGAAGAGACTTCATGCAATGGTGAAAGTAATTTTGTATTTTCAGTGGGGTCGTCACGCCGTCTGTTCATCTGCTGTTGCCAAAATCTAGTCACAAAACTGTTTGGCTAATGAGAGTTTTGGATCTGTCGAACTTATCAATGGGCTCATTTGTTTATTTTAAGTATTTTTAAATAAAATGGTACACTGCATAAATAGTTTTTCCTCCTGTAAGGTGCTGTATCTTTTGAAAGAAATGCATTAAGCATTTACATTAGCAGATTAAACTTCAATCTAATATATTAAATCTACTTAGATTCTATAAATCATTTTCCATGTGTGGAAAGTTGTACTATTTGTGCATATTAAATTAGGTTGTACATCCTTATTAGTCTTTGTTCGACAAGTTTTTCAAAAAATAGTGGTGACAAAACGTGAGTCTCTTTAAAAATGAGTTATTTTTAAACTCAACATGTTGTACAATAGTATTTAGAAGATAGTTGTTCTTAAATTCTTAAGTAGAATTCTGTGTAGTGTGGCTTATGGCTGAAAACGGGCAAATGCAAAAATGGTTGTAATTCTGGTAATTTTAGAAGTGGTAACATTGAATTAAAATTAATTTTAAAATCCCTTTGCCAGAGTAAAAATGCTGAATTTAATTTGAAGTATGAGTCAGTTTTTGCAACGAGGAGGTTCTGTTGATCAGATATTTGACACGGAATAAAAGGTTGAATTGGATTTTCATGAGGAATATGTAATAATACACATGAAAGAGATGTGTTTGTCTTCTGGACTTTTCATCTACTATAGGTGGTGTGATGAGCGCGGAGCACTGGTAATGATGCAGTTTCCATAGCAACTGGTTCATTGGCGGGCTAGACCTCTGTCTAGGGTGCTGTCAGTGAGCCTGGAGTTTCGAGAACAGTGTCCCAAAGAAGGTCTGCTTCCACCTAATCCAGTTTTAATTGAACTCCAGAGACTTTGAAGTGAAGCTGCAGAGCAGGCAGACACTATTCCAACTCGAAATCAAGGCCTTGCTCAGCTCGGCCTCAGCTGCTTCTCGCTCCTGGTAACTCCTGTTAATGAGTGCCTTAAAAAATCGTTAAAGGGGTGACTGGTGGTGTTTCTGCAGGACAGTTCCAGTTACTGCTCTAAATCCTGTTACACTGAATTCAGTAACTTTATCATGGCTGTATCAGGTGCACGGTGTAAACCGAGTCAGCGCTTTCCCTTCCAAATCTGAAGAAGTTACCTGCAGCAAACTTTTGGGTTTCCACTGTTGCAAAAAAAAAGATCCCAGGGTAAAAGTGGGGTAAACTTTTATAACTTTCTGATTTTACTGACTGTATCCATGTGATAATTGTTTGTGTTTGCAGTGCACAGACAAATAGTGACAAGCAGGCTGTTGTGATTTAATTTTCACTAACAGAAAAATGTAGGTTATCACTTTCCTGTCTATCTTAAAAAGTAATCATTGAAATTATAAGCTTCAGTTTAAAGGTCAAAAGGTAGATGAATACCAGAAGAAGAACTAAGAGGTTTTTGTACACAAGTACTGCAACTTTGTCTCGTTTGTTACCTCTTTTATTGTTGTGTTCTTTTAAAGGATATCTGTATGGATGTGACAAAAGCCAACCACGGTGGTTCTGAATAGCACCATGGAATTATACAAATTTGCCAATTAGTGTGGGTGATGATGGATGTAGTGTGGAAAGTGTCAGCGTAGCCCAAGTCTGTTAGTTCCCCAGTTCCAGAGATGTTTAAAAACCACCAACAATCTCTGGTCCTTTCATTGCAATTTCTAGAATTTTATATTGCAATAATTATTCTTTTTTTTCTTCTCTTTCTGTGTGTGGGGAGGTGTTGGGAGAGAGGTTGCACCTGTATTGAGGGAAAGATGGAGGAATTAATGAAAAAGAGAGGCTGTGTGGGAGTTGGTTTGCTTTATACATTCTGATCTTCTCCACTTTGTCTTCTTTGCTTTTAGTTTACAAAGGTGGTGCAGTATTTTATACTGTATCATATAATGCTTCTGTAATGATGCTTCTGCAGGCTATTTGTAAATACATGTTACATGTGAGGCAAAATCCTCCTTTGTTAAAAATCTATAAACAAATGATGGAGTTCATTAACAGTCTTTGATATGTTAAAGACTTGAATTTCCCTTTCTTTATGTGCAATATATTGCTCAAGTGAAGTAGTAGTGAGAGTGATGTTAACTAGGATTATATTTGAATCTCTTTTTCTGTGATGGGTTTCTGTAAGTGCTTTTTTTGTTTGCTGGAATTGTCAAATCTCAGATTTTCCTTCGCTCATGGTTTGTTAATGCGGGGCAGAGAAGTGTCCAATCTGCTGTCCCTTAACACTTACATAATTAAGCTTTGAAATGAAAAGGAAAAAGTGGAGCAACAAAGAAACAAAGTGGCTGAGGACTGAAAATGGGATTAGTTTGAATTGCGAAGGCAGCCTAAGCATCTGTGTCTGTCAGATGGGATGACAGGAATTGTAACAAGTTACTTTGACAACCGCTTACTCCATAGAGAGATTATGCTGAGTTCATTTGCAGGTTTGTGTTTAACCTTAGCTGACAAAATGATACTTAACCTCCCATATAGCCAACCTTTACAGCTCCAGAATTAATGAATCTTCCCTTAACGATAAATGTAAGGAACATTTTTTTCTTTAAACACATTTTTTTCCTTGCTTATTTGTTACAGACGTGTTATTACAATGCTCAAGTGGGTGCAGATACATCTAGTGGTACTACTGATACGTTTGAGAGTATGTTTTTTATGCTTTACTGAAGTGCCAAACGTTTCATTAATGCTTCTGAAACTCCTTTGTTACGGAAAATAGAGAGTTATCTTTAAAGGAAAAATATACAAACAAATGTTTTAAATCCTTGACGTGAGCAGTGGAATCGAGAACTTAAAAAAAAAACTGTTATGAGTTCATAGTTTGACTTGAAGTTTGAGCATATTTTAATTTTTTCCTGCAGATTTTGCAGATAGTTGGTGGAATCTGTGTTTGTGCCCCTAACAGTTTCTCTTTTTTCACAGTATTGTTTATGTTGACGACGTATTTAAAACATTCTGTCTCTTCCTTCTAGATTCTGGCATATACAGAAGGACTTCATGGCAAATGGCTCTTTTCAGAGATCCGAGCTATCTTTTCCCGACGTTACCTTTTGCAAAATACAGCACTGGAGATATTTATGGCAAATAGAGGTACCGTGAGTTTAGAGGAATGGCAGGTGTTGACTTGGGGCCCAGTGCATGCTGTTTGACTGTTTAGTCATGCCTTTTTGGGTATGGTTTTGTATAGATGGCAGAAGGGCTTGGGTTAAGTGTCTCAATATTTAAGTTAGTATATTTTGTAATTTTGTTTATATATATATATATATATATTTTTTTAATGAGGAATGATGATCAAATGTGATAACAGGGAATTAGCAATGCCTTGCTTTCATTTATAGCCACGTGTTTCTTTGACATTCTCTGGAAACCCTTGCTTAAGGCATACCCACCTCTGATCTGTTACGCGTAAAGGTTGGGTTTTTGTTCCTTTGGAGGGTTGGTGGGTGTTGGTTATACAAACCAAGAGCAATGTAGTGAGAGAACTTCAGTACTGGATTAGTCCAGTGACTGGTATACATTCATGCTTTGTTTATAGTGGTAGTTTCTTTCAGTTAGACCTTAATGGAACTCTTGAGAAATAAATATGGATTTACCTTATTTATAAGCCTTTTTTTTCCACCCTCCTCTTTTTTCAGTTAATTTTTCAGACACACATATATATTGTGAAAAATCACTCAAAATATAGTGTGCTGAGATTTGAAGAACTTTCATAGTATCACAGTATCACAGTATGATAAGGTTGGAAAGGAACTCTGAGATCATCAAGTCCAACCTATAACCCAACACTAACACCAACACCATCATCTAAACCATGGCACTCAGTGCCTCATCCAGTCTCCCCTTAAACACCTCCAGGGTCGGCGACTCCACCCCCTCCCTGGGCAGCGCATTCCAATGGCCAATCACCCTTTCAGTGAAGAACTTCTTCCTAAGATCAAGCCTAAACCTCCCCTGACAAAGCTTGAGTCCATGCCCTCTAGTTCTGTCACTGGTCACCTGAGAGAAGAGACCAACCCCTGCCTGACTACAACCTCCTTTTAGGTAGTTGTGGAGAGCAATGAGGTCTCCCCTGAGCCTCCTCTTCTTTAGACTAAACAGCCCCAGCTCCCTCAGTCGCTGCTCGTAGGGCTTGTGCTCCAGCCCCTTCACCATCTTCGTTGCCCTCCTCTGGACACACTCCAGCATCCTGACATCTTTCCCAAACTGGGGGGCCCAGAACTGTACACAATATTCAAGGTGTGGCCTGAACCAGTGCCGAGTACAGGGGGCTATTTTTTCCCCTCTAAATTTTATTTTAAACCAGGTTATATGATGTCTTTGAAGTTTGAAGTAAGATTCTTCAGATACTCAGTGCTTTTGTACTGATAATGAAATTTTGAAAAGCAAATTTGAAAAACTGTAAACAAATATACCAAATAAATTAGGTCTTAAGATGACACTTTACCAAAACAATGCTTTACATTTTAAATGATAATGATGTGAAGTGCTGCTGTCCTGAAATGTGTAAATATTTCATAGGATATAATGTATTTTATGCAGTTAGTATGCTAGTCAATGAGTTTTTGTCTGAGCTTATAGTGGTTCCTGATCTTGAACGTGACTGGTCACTATTCAGTATGTCTGAAGTACATAGTGTCCAAGAGAATATTAATTGTGCATTAATTGTGCATTAATTATCTGTTTAGGAGCCTGTAGTTGTACTCTGTGAATCATAAATATCCACTGATAATACCACAATTAGATTGTTATTTAGGTTTTTATGATGCTATGTCATGTGTTACTGAGTATTTCAACCAAAATATGAAGATAATGTTTTGAAGAATATATCTTGAAAATCTCTAGAAAATAAACTAATAAATATGTGATCCAATTAATATAGAAACATTTGGTTTTAATCAGTTCTAGACAGTCAATCTGTGCATATAGGTTTAACTTCTATTCAGAAAGCAAAACAAATACAGAAGTTGTAAGGTTTGTAACAGTAACAATGTCTGTTGAAATTCCTGCTGGTGGTAAATTCCTGCTGGAAATTATTAAAAAATATATCTATAGTAACCTAAAGGAAACATGGCTAATCTTATACCTGTTCAACACTTAAGCTTAGGGTTAAATTTTATTGAACCAGAAAGCCGATGATAAAAGCATACAGTCATGCCATATTTCATCTCTTGTGTTCACAGTGGCTGTCATGTTCAACTTTCCTGACCAAGCAACAGTAAAGAAAGTAGTCAACTGTCTACCTCGAGTCGGTGTTGGTACTATCTTTGGACTACCCCAGACCAGGTATTATACAGTTTGAGTTATTTTTATCTGTCAGTTCCAAGAGTTCCTTTTTTTTTTTCATCAAACCAGCCTGTGTGGTTTGAAGCACTTACACCTACTGGTTTGGCAGACATGCACACCCTCAGCCTGCACCTTCTGCCTGCTGTTGCCAATGCTTTTGTGTAATAAGAACTTGTGAGTTTGAGGTTTTTTGTGGTTTCTCTCTTGTTACATGGAAGATGGCTTCTTTGTGGCAGTAAGACTCAATCACCTACCCTACTTAAGGTAGATCAGTTTCTGTATGCTTGCTGACTCACTAGAATTTAAGACTGACTTAAGGCTGGTTGTAGGACTGATTAGCTTTTACGACATCGTTCGATTATATTAGCTTGACTGTAACATTCTTGAATCCTCTGTAGTATTTAAACGTGGATGAAAATGCTCATTCCTCCTCAGGAGGACATTGTAGTGATGTCTAGAACAATATAAGCTGAACAGCCCGTGAAGGGTTGGTACAGTGAGCTTGTCTTTTAGCTCTGGAGTGAGAAATTAGTATCACAATGTCAAGCTGTGGGTTGAGCTCCTAAACCTGAAGCATATGATTCAGTTTGCTTCTTCTTTTTGAGCAGATTAGGGCTTGATTACTAAATATTATCTGGATGAAACACAGCAGCACAGTTCGATGTTCACTGAGGCTGATGGAAAGGTATACTCCACCTCTAATTGGATTGGTTGCCTCTTGTATTTTAATGAATTATAACATGTTTTAAAGTAGATTAATTTATAAATTTTTAGAAGAAACAGCAATCCTTAAGAAGTATCTTGATTATTACTACACATTTTTATTTTTTAAAGATTTCTGTGCACGGAAATAGCACTGAAATAGAGGGGGATGTTTTCTATTGTGTTTTGTAGTTTGCCTTTTTTTTTAACAAGTCCAGAAAAAAATTCCCTTAAATTGCAATAACCACCCTATAAGAATGCAAAGGTTTCTATTTATAGAGCAAATTATGTGTCAATTTTTGAAATATACATGGAAGAGGAGACACATTCGTTCAAAATTTTACCTCCATTTATACTGATAAATTTGTTTACCTTATAATGCGATTTATTAGAATAAAATCAGTTACCATAACTGTTTTCATTGTTTTTCAATACCTGCAAAGATTTGTTAACAAAAACAATATCTAGATTTTTTTTTTTCCCCCACAGGTGATGTGGTTCTGGTATTTACAGATGTTTTTGTTATGAACAAAACAGCCCTGGGAGTTTTATGATAACCTTTCCTCTACTTGATTTATCACTCCAAGGAATAACTCTAAAGTCTTCTTTCACAGACATTAGAAAATCTGGCATCAAATTCAAAATATTAAAATCTTTATGACTAACTCCTCAACACTGCCCAGAATTTAAATCTCTAGAGGAAGGACTTCGTAATGAAGTTTTATCTTCTTATCATTGTTTTCCTTTGTTCTTGTGGGATTTATAAACTCTCCTAAAAGATGACTTTATTCTTATATGAAATTCTAAAAATCATGTGATTTTCTTCTTTAATGGTCTGCCATCTCTCTAAATCACTGGTAACAGCCTTCATGGAGCAGCTGAATTTTCACAGCTGTAAGGTTTCTGTTTGAAAGCTTTCAAATCTTGACTTATCCAGCTGTTAGATGTTTTAAGTCTTTTTATTGTGATTAGATTGTAAAACTTTATCAATGAACTTCAAGTACCCAAAATAGCAATTTGATCTCTGGAGAAATCTAGCACAGAACTAGTAAAAGAAGACCAAGTACAACTGTCACTAAAATTCAGATAGGTAGAAAGGGAGACCTACCAGGTTTTCTCATTGTTTTGCTGACTTTTTTCCCCCCAGACGCATTTCTTTGGCCAGTCCACGACAGATTTTCAAAGCTTCAAATATGACCCAGCGATGGCAACACCGAGAGATTTCCAACTTTGAATACTTGATGTTTCTAAACACTATAGCAGGTAACACAAATTGGTATAAGGACTCAGAAAAAGAGTTAATGGTGGCACAGTTTCAACAGACACGGGACACTACTGCTCATGTTTTGCCCTTTTAATAAATAACTTTTTCTGTGTACAGTTTTCTTCTGAAGAACAACTTCACAAAATCCTCCTAAATGTACTTTATTCATAATTAATTTCATGTTTCTCTAAGGTCAGAGCATGTCATTCGTAACACTTTGCTGAGCTGCTCTAGTCAGAATATCTTGACTGTTTGTGGGAGGATGGGATCTACGTAGACTGTAGGAGACTATTTCCTTTTGCTTTGTTTTGGCTGTATTTAGGAGAGTCTCAGAAGAAGTACCTTCTTTATTCCTTTATATTTTAAGTTTTAAAGTAATAAGTACTATTTTCCCTAAATACTGCTGATGCAACAAGTTCTTTGTAGGGCTGGAGCCCTCTGGGAAGTCTTAACTGGGGAGCAGGATATTCCTGGTGCCAATAATGTATTGCTGTTACGAGATGTATTATTGGTCTTGGAAAAGAGTGCATTCTGTAAACCTTAAACTATATTTCATTTAATCTGTCTCACCTCATTCACTTCTACTCAACTTGACTTCAGTTTAGTAGATGGAGGCTTTTACTGGACACACACAGGGTGTGTGTCCTTTTTCTAGGTTGGAGATGCCTGTCCATCGTGCCAGGTCGAGTTGTGACAAAGTGTGGTGGAATGCACTTGCACGAATATGCAGTGATCATTATGAGTCCACACTGTGTGCCTGATTTGTCCAATTGAAAACCATATTGTAAAAACTTTATTGGAAGATTTAAGCAACATGCAATCAATTAATAAACAGTTATTTCTATAAGCCAAATTAATTATGTAAATAGGGAAAAATAGGGCATGCACCACTTCATAATAATAATAACAATAAATAGCATGCATTATTTACTAATCAATTTTTAAACGTGATTTACTTATAAAAGTGTGGATTATATGAACTGAAGAAAATAAAGCAACGTTTGAGAGGTGGCGCAGCACCAGTCGCTTGCATCGGGATTTTGAGAGTCCAATCTCCTTTAATATCCCATAATTATCAGCATGCCATTTTCCATGTGCTCCAAGGGGGGAACCGAAAAATTTAATAGATGTTGTGTTTGTTAATTCTTGGATTTGTTCTATAAGATGTTCATATTTCTTTACTTTTTCATCTGCTGCCTCCTTAAGTTAGGTCTCATGACCTTTCTTTTATTTTCCAACATATTTTGTTCTCAGAGCAACTTACAAACCTCCTTAATTTTCAGCTCTTTGCTATGATATTGACAGCGTTAAAAGGTCTGTTGGTTCCCTTTCAGACTTGGCTCTTGCCAACACGATTGATATAATAATGCCTCTGCTTGCACTAATTAAATTTTATACAAACAGTCAATTTGGCTAGTTTTTATGTTCAGTCATTAAGTCAGAGAAAGCAGGATGCTGGTAGGTTTTATAAAAACAGGGGTGGCTCTACTTGCCCCCTTACAGCCCAGGATCATGACACTGTTTTCTGTACCTGTAGTGAATGATCCTTTTCAGCTGTAATATGTGACAGAAATAATAAAGTGCATTCTTACATACTTGGTATTTGAGGTTAAATGGAACAAAAGTTAACATTATGGAAAAGGGGAAGGTTTGGTTGCCTGTGATGGGGAGTTAAAACATTGGTGTGATGGCTGTCAATCTGAAACAAAGATAGATCTCACAGTGTCATGCAAGTAGCCTTAATCCTGAATAAAAGATAGGGTGCAACATAACCAGCTGGTGAGGGAAAGAAAGGATCTGACTGTACCATTTAAAAATCCTGCAAACCAGGGTGGAAAAATACAGGATAGTGTAAGAAAACTGGAAAAACTGGAAAAAGAAAACTTAGGTGGAATTTTATAAAATGTTTTATGACAACCTGTTAGATTGGGTTGTGAAATAATAATCCTGGGGAAGAAGTAAAAACTTGCCCTTTGAGCTAGACAGAATCTGAGAATGCACTGATTGGAGGTGATGTGAATGAATGAGTTTCTGCAACAATATCACAAAAACAGGATCCTTGTAAAAATTATGCATTCAAAAATTATAAGCCAGGGTATCTGGTGTATGTGTGTGATTGGTATATGGTTGTTCTAATTGAATATTTTGTTTTTACTGGAGGAATATTATTTCCATCTTGCAGGTGTGTGAAAGTGCGTGTGTGGGCCTTAAACTAGAACAGATTTTCTGTTCTGGTAAATGTTGGCGTATCCAGCATAGATGGTCAGTGGTCAAGGAAAAATTCCTCTCAAAGCAAATTCTCTCAATGAAATGGTTATTACTTGCATAATTTCTCAGTCTAAAATCCTGAGCTGCTTCATTCTGCTTTCACATATTGAGTTCAATACAGTATTTAAAAATATTGCTTTAGTTTTTACTATCAACAAAAGCCATTGCTTCTCCATTTTTTGAAGTGTTTTATGTTAAAGAAGACAAGGTAACATAAACAAGGAATGGAGGAGGGCATAGAAAATGAATGAATTTAACTGTCACTCGTGCTGTATGCAAACAAGTTTACAGTTAAAGTGAAATGGGCTGCAGTGTTCTAAATGAAATGCTAGCAATTTGTCAACTTTTAAATTGTCCTTTTCAATAAAACAGACTACTAAAATGATAAAAGATCTGAAATAAATTACAGTCCTTTTGAAGAGCTCATAAAGTTATATTGTTGTGTCTTTAGGGGCTGGTATTTTAGTTATATTTAACTCTTAACTCACTGTGGGTTTTTGTTGTTGTTTGTCAGGCCGAACTTACAATGATTTAAACCAGTATCCTGTCTTCCCTTGGGTTATCACCAACTATGAATCAGAGGAGTTGGACCTTACACTTCCGAGCAACTTCAGGGATTTGTCAAAGGTAGGTATTGTCAGATGTATCTTTTTTCTGTCCAATATTTATCACAGCAGCTTTCAGTCTTGTTAGTGTTTAAAACATTAATGTCAATTGCACAGCCATTTATAGTGTTTCGTTTCTATAGGCGTGTACTGACAGTAGGGATCAGATTGTGGAAATATGAATTATTGATGTATTCTTATGGCTTCAGATTTATCAATTTAATAACTGTTAATGGAAGGTGCTTTTAGTTGTAGCATATGTGTTACATTTAATTTCAAATTTTAATGACATTAGGAATGCTGAGGCTGATAAAGATTAAAAATTAGCCAGATAATTTTTGGTTTTTCTGATGACAATTATATTTTTTTAGTAGCAGAGTCTCTGATACCATTATATTTTAAGTACTTGTGAATCATTTCACTTTATTTTTTCGCTTCCTCTGTGTATCCCCTTCAGGTACCCTCGAGTAATGCACTTGTCCTTTGTCAGAAAGACATTGTTAGTTTCTAACAACTTCTCCAAAAATCTTGTTTCTGGCAGAGTAGCCTTGATTTTCTAAAGGTTCTTTCCCAAACAGACATACGCAGATGCAATATTATACAGCCCATTTAGAGCTTTATTGAACATGATTATTCTCTTTCAAGCTTTTCCAAGAAAGAAATATTCCATTTTACAAAGTAGAAGCATCTCTCATTTTCTCTACAAAGACTATGTGCACTGTTCAACAAGCAGGAGCTGCTTCTAAAAGCTGGCTGTTACAGGAAGTGATTGGTACATGAAACAATATAGTTAATTAGTGGAAATTGTAAACAATGTATTTTAACTGTGCTTGTTTTTTGCAAGTCTTGCATAAAAGTTGGTAATTTGATCGCAAAACCAATCCTTAAAGTAGAAAGACAGTTTTTACAAGTTCTTGCTTTCAGTTTGCACTTGATGAAGTGAAACACAGGTCTGTGAAAATCTCCAGAAAATTATTTTTTTAACTACAGCTTTAGTATTTTAACCTCAAAAAGTTACTGTATAGTCATCAAATATATATATATATGTGAGTATATATACATATATTTGCAGACTATACCAACCCTTTCATGTGTGTATGTACAAGTAAAAATAAAGGAATAATGTTTTTAAGTCCAAAGTGGAGGTGTACTGAGGTACTGCCATCGTAACATTTTCTCATAGTGTTATTTAATTTAAATAAATCATGAACTCTATGCTTTCTCAATGTCTGGCTGACACAAATCCTATTCATGAGTAAACCTCATATTTTATAACAAATCTTTCAAAGGTAAAAAATATTTTAAAATAATTTCTTGTTGTGGAATTTAATAAATACTTTCTTAATCCCCAGGCCAAAAAAAAAATCTAAAGATATTTTACAACTAAAAATACCAATCACCAATCTAGACTACACTTGTGAATTTCACTGAAGTGAAAATTGAAAACTTAGGAGGAACACCAGTTCTGTGTGGTTTAAATTAGTACATAAATTAAATGTATTAATCATCAATAACTTCCTTGATTGTTATATGATTTTTGCAACCTCATTTTTAATTACATTTTGTTAAATGACACTTCTGCATGTATCATGTCATTGTTAAAATGATTAAAAACAACCAGAAAAAGGATTCTCCAGCTGCTCTACTTCTGAGGTATTTCCTTTTAATTGAACTTTAATTGTAAACTAGTTTTTCTTCCTCCAACCTGAAATGGAACTAATTGTGGTGTGATGTTCCTCATTTTAAGTTAGGTGCCACTCTTGCCTCCATCAAGAAATTGGATAGCAATCTACTCTTTTTTAATGTGGTGGGTTTTTTTGTTAACACTGACCAGTTGTGTGGGTTTCTCTGTTCATGACAGTAGTTGTTGAGGATTAGTAATTATACTCTAAGTTCTGAGGGAATCTTTTCATTGTCATTGCAGGGAGAGGACATTTCTTAGGGACATTACCAAACGGATATATTACTTAGGTGGTCTATATATCTTTGGTTAACCTTCTCAATATGTTTGAAAACTATGAACTTAATACAGGAAATAATTATTATTATTGTATTAGATGTCAGTCATACTGTATTATGAGTAGAAGTTTCATTAATATTATTTAAGCCTGTAACGTGATATTCTTGGGAGCTGTTAATCTGTAGCAGGTGAAAGAATCACCCCAATTGTTAGGGACTAGTGAATATTTATAAATATATGAATATTTCACATGCACTTTCCCTTGTATTCTGTTAAATGTAGTTGATCAGACAGTGCATCTTGATCTTTGAAAATGTAGCTGCTGTTCTGGATGAATGCTAGTCCTTCCCATATACAGAATGAAAGTCTTTGTGCTGTGCATGTCTCAGACACAGCAGTTCAAGGTATTTCTAGCTTAGGTATTTCTAGCAGTATCACCTTTATGAGGTTTAAATGTTAAAATTTGTGTCAGGTGATGACTTCGTGCCAAATACCTGAAAAACCTTGCTAATATTAAACTATAAAAATGTTTGAATGTCATCTGTATTGTGATGCTTTCATTGTCTTGGGCATAAATGCTTCAAAATAAGTGTATTGTAACATCTTTATGCATTTACACTGCTAAAGGTTTTAAAAAATATTTAAAGATATTTCTTTTAACTTTTTACATGGTTTTAACAGTATTTTAACAGGTTTTTTACATTTCTTCTTGTTTTCCGTGTCCAGAAACACATCATAATTTAGTGCTTCCCTTGAGTAAAGAAAGAAGAACTTCAATTTTCCTCTGGGTGTCAGGTCAATATTTTTACTCTTTTTAGTACCTAAGAAAATTAAAAGGAAGAATTTTTCTTTATTTTTTTTTTTTTAGAAATCTCATGTTAAGGTTAGGTATTACAAAGTGTCAAATATGAATAACAGTTTTGTTAATATATTGGCTAGAAGTCCACAGCTAGTACAGATTTAAAGAGCTGCAGAGTATAGGTTAAACCAACACTTTATTTAAGCAGCTTCTTATGGCATTGTTTTGAACATCAGTCACACAATGATAAACCAAAGCAACTGGAATGGATTGTGGTTAATATTACTGTCAGCCTGACGAATGCTCCTGACAAATGCCAGGAGTGCACTGCCAGTCTGTTACCGTGCTTTGACTCGAGTGTTTATTTCTTAAGAGGTGACTATGGTTTGGAATGAGTATTACATATTATGTTTATAGCTGCTTATATTTTATTTATACAACAGACACAGTTTCCCACCAGAATGTGTCCTATTTTCTGCATTACTTACGTTATTCAAAAGCATATTTTTTTTCCTTTTCTTTATTCAGTGGAAGCAATAAATTGTGTTGTGTTTTGGGCCTTGGGTAAGGAAAGAAATAGAAGTAAAAATAAAAGGAAAATACTGAGATATTGAAGCGTGACTTTATAGCCTCTAAAGTTTGTTACGAGATCTTGCCGTATGCAGGTAGCTGTTGATAATTTTTGTTTCCTAAGGCACAAAATTTCTTCCAGGTCATAAACTGACACTATTAGAAGAAGAAAATTATGCCATTCTTATATCTTTTGTCTTCCCTATAGCTACATGTGTACATAATAGTGGTTTTATTCTCATTTTTTGTCATTTTCTTGCAATGTTTTCTGGATCATGATCATTTTTATGGTGGTTGTTATGCTTGTAATGACTTCTTTCCCAGTGAAGTGTAGAAAAGCAACAAATAGCTTTCACCTTCAGTGGAGTGAGGTGTTTAATTGGTATGTGGGAACCACTGATATTAAATACACTTTGACAGAAGTAGTAGATTTTTTTTTTACTATGACAACCTAGGCTAGTTTTGTTGTTCTCATGTAAACTTCACTGTTGAGCGTTCTTCAGCATGTAAGCCTGAATTCTATTGCAGGGTGCCCGTTTCAGGAGCATGAATTTACTACACACATAACTCGTGCTGTGTATTTTCCAATGTGAGGAAACAGACTGGGATGGGTATGAAATGTGCTTAGTTATCTCCTGTTGCCCCTTGGCAAAGAGATAGAAAGTAACAAATGTCTTGATGTGCACCTATTATACTTTTTCAAATTCTTAAAATAAATATTTCTGACTAGAGAGGCATTAAACTTGTACAGGCATTCTGTGCTTTTCATGTAGGAAATGAAAATTATGTTTTATTCAGCTCATGCTCCAACACAAAATCAATGCAAGTTACTACCAGTTAAAACTGATAAACTCACCGGAAGGACTCAGTGTCCTTCTAAGCATAAAGTTCCAAAATTGGACACTAAAAGAAGGTGAGAGGAACAGTGTGAGAACTCACAATAGTGAGTGCAGTGGTGATTTCTTATTTTAATAGGCAATTACATCTGGAATTTAGACACTGAAACCTGTGATGCTTGACACTGCTGTGCTCAGCATCTGCCCTGGTTGCCTTGTCACTGGTATTTCAGGCAGTAAATTTGTCATCTGTACTCATGACAAAGATACCACTCTATTAAATAGCATGCCAAAGCCAGACAGGATAAGCTCAGAAGGAAGGTACAAATATTTTTTCTTTCAGGATGGTTTGTGTGAATCCCTGCTTAAAAGAGGACAGTGCAGGAAATAATGTATTTCAGACTTTGTATCACGATCTCTGACAGTTAAGAAAAGGTCCAGTATATTTCCTAGAAAAAATGGTAGAGATGTCAAGACCAACCCCCAAACTACAGTGAGCCTGAAGCAGTAGTTTCTGAAAAGGAGACATTTCATTTGTTAGTCTGTCATGGATTCTGATATTTTTAGTATAAGGTATTTTTATCAGATTCCCTTAATTATTGAATAACAAGTTATCATGCTTTCTTTGTGAAATGCATCTTGCTTCTTAGAGTAGGTCACTCCATCCTCTCTAAAATTGTATGCAGAATAGGGAACAGTTGAGAGAAATTACTGCATATACTGGTTTAATACTGTGCTGTAGAATTACATTTGATCTCTATCTGTTTGTGCAAAGAGGTCAACAGATCTAGACTTTTAACATAATCATGTTAAAAGAAACTTTTAGGGGAAGGGAAGCATTTGGACAGGAAGCAATTCTCTGAGAAGTACCTTGATTTTTAGGGAATTGTGCGTTGGGACTATTTAAGAAACTATGAAAGAGCAAAAGCTAGCTGAGAGAATAAAGCCTCTTTTTAGAGAGAACTATAACAGGATGGGACAGGAAGGAATTAGAATTGTGATCGGGACTCTTACTTGTGATATCAGAACTCAAAATTCAAGTACCTCTTTGATGAAAGCTGTGCAAGAACGTGAAGTTCCTTTGTTCACATCCCAGGACAGTACTAGAATTTTAGGAATATTATGGATTTTCTTTGGACCAGAAAATCTGTTGTGGAAATAGAAGTTGCACCATCTAAGTGCTGAGTAGTCTGTTATATTCCCATTAAAAGTTTTGGTTTAATACTGTAATTTTTTCTCATTTCTAAATGAGATTAAAGTGATTTTGTGATTCTCAAATGCCAGTAACCTGTAGTCGGGTTGTGCTGGGGACTTTTGTAAATGAAAGAATAATCCTTTCTGGCAGCTGAGTCAATCTGTTATATCATTTCCTTTAGCACATTTGCCAGAATTGGGAGAGGGATCTGCAAATGGCCCACGGGTCTGTGACTAATCTGCTACAACCATCTGGTTTCTGGGTCCCAAAGCTTGTTTTGCAGCGCCGTGGTCAGGAACCCACCCAGCAAAAGTGCTCGTGCCTGCCAGCTGAGGCTCGGGTGGTTCAGGACCATGGACAGGGGCCTCCCTGGGCACATTCAGGCAGTTCTGTCGAAAAGCAGGAACGTAGCCACGAGGAAGATGTTTATTTAAACGTAGTAGTTACTGGATTGTCAAACCCGATTTAGATATGATCCTTAGAGACACTGAACCTTTTGCTACATCTGAAAGAATTCTAGCTCTTTTGAGTTTTAATATCAATCACTGCTTCACACCCACTTGTTTCACTTTCAAGGGCAAATTTTTGTGCTGATATGTTGGTCTGAACGTCATTCAGCATCTGCCTCAGGACCTTTTCAGAACAAACATGTTCTTTCCATGCATGTTTAGCTGCCTGTTCCTCAGCAACTCTTACAGAGACCTCCTGAGACTGCAACTTCACCCAAATACATCTCTGAGATGATTTATCAAAACATACTTTCTGAAAACCTATTCTTGGTCTAGATGGAC
The DNA here is from genome assembly GCA_033558185.1 of Dromococcyx pavoninus. Lineage (NCBI taxonomy): Eukaryota > Metazoa > Chordata > Aves > Cuculiformes > Neomorphidae > Dromococcyx > Dromococcyx pavoninus. The sequence continues at coordinate 973,841 of JAUMJL010000308.1, read as the reverse complement.
TTTGTAAAATATTCTGGGAATTTCCATTGCTCTATTAGAGTTTCATATCCATCCTTTTATATTTTTGTCTTTTTTCTTTGTCACTGATTGGTTATTCTCTGTGTCAAACCATCTCCTCTGAAGAACGTGTAAGTGGATGATTGAGAGTTCCTCTTGCTACCATTCTTATTTTCTTTTCCCATCAGAGGCTTATTTTTTGAAGTTGCACGAGGCATACTCTTTGCTTTTCAGATGCATATAGCAGTTTCTAGGATCACTTACTTCTTTTCAAGCAATCTATTAAAATTTATTTAGATATTAGAGCAATAGCCAAGTTTACAGGATCACTAAGCATCCTTTTGGTGAAGAGCCTAATAATCTTCATCTTCCCCAGCCTCAAGGAGGAATATTGTTTGGAATGCAGAAATAATGAAAACCATGAAAGACAATAACTCAGAATTAACAATGAATGTTCAAAATGCTATTCTTAGTTTGTATCTGATGTTATTGTCCATCCTGCTCTTGTTTCAATTTTAGGTTCCCTGAACATATGTCATCTTCTAATTGGAAATGAACTGAGGGAGGTTCATGACCTTTTAAGTGATCACAAGAAACCATGGGGCACATGTCTGGTCATAAAATGTAGTAGCAATCAAAATAAAGTAATTTCACACGAATGTCTTGGGCCATAGACGTTTTAAATGCATGTTTTCTGCCTTCCTAATGTACAGTGAATGTTATTCTCTTGATACAATCTCTCTTCCTTTTTATAGTCATACATTTGAACACCAGCAGATGATGAGCTGCTACAGCACACTTCTGTGTAATTCAGATTTCTGAACAAACACTATGGTGGCTAAACTGAAAATTGCATGCATAATGGAAGTAAGGATGGGATTTATCTCACCTAACTGGAGCTGTCTAAAACAGAGTTGATCAAACTGCTAGGAGCAGGAAGCCTGTTAGGATTGTTAGACAATCCAGGTATAAAAATAGTGCTCAGAGAAAATGAGAGCATGGTAAAATAATAATAATGATGATCTTTGGTTAAGGAGGAGGTTAAGGTGGTTCTCAGACTGTGGACTTACTTTGATGGACACATCAGATGATCTGTGGCAAACTCGAACATCAGCAGATGAAAGTGGATGAAATGAAGGAAATCAGTAGAAAAGATCACTAGAAGATGGTATGATTGTATAAGCTCAAGTTATGTAGTTTAATAAAATTAATAGAAATAATTTACATATAATATCCAGTCAATCAATTGAAACTGTCTCAGTATCAGAACACAAGGTTTGTTTCCAAAGTGGGTGGTCACTGGCATTCCAAAGGTACTTTATATTGTTCAGCATTTATGGTAATCTGAAAAAAAAAGAAGATGAAAAAGGGAGCTGATAAAACTTTCTGACCATACTAACCAGTTAATGGTATTGAAGATGTTGACTGACTAATCAGGAGACCTTATGAAATAGGAAACAAAATGACCGATGAATTCACCTTAGATAGGAGTGAAGCAATACGTACGTGAAAGACAAATGCATCGATGGCCACTTACCTGCCCATTTATACTCAGGGTCAATATAATATGACTGCAATAGTAGTATGAAACAGCAAAATTACAATAAAAGGAACTCTCTGTACTTCCCAAAGTACATCTTCAGCCTGCTGCTGCTCTTTTTGTAGGGCTTCGTGCTTACATGATACACAATAATGTATATTGTGTGTTCTCTGACAGTGTTTAGTCTGCAGAAAATGCAGGTTTGTGTCAGCTTTTAGCTTGAGGTCTTGCGTTGTTAGGACAAGCCAAAAGGAGTACATTTCTAGTTCCGATTGTCTTATATAGATCTGGTGTTAGCTATAAGGGCTGCTGTTCTCTGTGTTAGTGGCTTATGTATTGTGTTGGCAGAGGAACATGGCCTGTGAAGGGAAGGCGGAGAGAAAATGTTTTCATCTCCTGCTATGATTCAAATAAATGTGTCTTCTCACTAAACTCTATTCCTTGAAATCCATAAAACTATTTATTTTTTTTTTAGTAAATGAATTGTGATGCAGGGCTTTTATTCACTTGCCGGATTATGTTATGGGTAGAGTATGCAAACAGTTGCTTTTGGCTGGTGAAGTTATTTTCTAAGTAAGACAAGTACGATGCCAGATCTTCCTCACCGCCCGTAGGCAGCTTGATGGCTCCTCATGAATCCCAGGGACATGCAACTTCCTTTCTGGCTGGCCTTTTGGAGTCGTACGACACATAACAACTAACTTCAGTTTGGCTCCAGTAGTATGCAAGTGTAGTGATACCTCAAATACGTAGTGTGTGGCACATTCAGTTGTACTGCACAGTTGATTAAACCTCATAGAAAAGTGTGTGCTCTTAGTTAGTTTGCAGGTTTGCAGTTTGGCAGTGCGTTCTTTAGGAATCTGCTACAGGTTGTTGGAATAGCATTTGATACTATTGTTATTTTTCCTTTAAATTCAAAATCCTGCAAGATTGTAGGTGACCTGAGGTCTATTCTGTCACTAATATATTGCTAAAACATTGCTAATATTGCTAAACATGATTTTTCTTAATTTTTTACGCTTAAGATTAGTTTATGATCCATTTTTGAACTGTGGACTTTGGAAATCTTCTATGTTTTTCCCCATTAAAATTGGTTTATATTGATATATTCTAACATTCTAGTTGTTAGACCACCTTTTGATGAGTTTTTCCTGACTCTTGTTGATGTCTGAAAGGAATGTGTGAGCTCTTAAAAAATCTTAATAACAAAACATATGTACAAATACTTTTAATTTAATTTGCATGCGTGCAAATATCATCTGCTTTTATTCCAGCCCTTTATTGAATTCTCAGTTTCCATAGAGTAGAAAATTGAGGTTTTAACATTTTTTTATAACATAATGTGATGTCGTAAATTTCGTGACATGATTTCTGGTAAATAGGGTCTTTTCAAAAAAGCTTGTAAGGACATAAGGACAGACAGTTATTTTTAAAGGCATTTTTATATTAAAAAAAGCTCAGTGTTTTTCGTATGTATAGATTACATTAGATTTATTTTAGAAAACATAAAAGGATTACAGAAATTCATCCCATATGCAGTGCATCAGGAAATGCCAAGGGATCCTACATTTGATAAAAATGCTAATCGCAGTCAGCTGGTTGTACTTGTCACTTCGTTAAAGGAGCTGCTGGGAAATAGTTGTCTGCACCCTAAGCTGTGTATGCAAGTGTTAAATGAGATGGCTGGTAGCAGTTCATCTGTGTTTCTTCACTAGTGTAAATCAAAAGATATATCTAAGCAAAGAAATAATTTGCATATTGAAGTAACTGAAAGTTTGTTGTACTGGAGTGCTTTGGATTGGCTTTTGTTGTGTCTGGATGTGTGGGAAAAGGCTGAGTCATTTAGTGTTGAGTCGTGAGAGAGGAGCCAGTCCAGGAGCACCTCTAGCTCAATGTCCTGGTAGCAGGAACCTAGTGAAAAAAAGAAAAGAAAGAGGGCATATAAAGCATCGTCCTTCCCTTCAGATAACCTTCCAGATTGGGCAACCAGGTGTTTAACTACTTTGTGAACTGGAAAAATAATTTAGATTGCTGTGTTTAGTGGCTACTGAGGGACTGATGGTCTGGTTGTCTTCGGGTTTTGTTGTTTGTTTTTTTAAAAGACTTATTTGTACCACATTGTTCCCTGAAGTAATGAATCTAGAGGCTTAGTTATATGAGAGGTATCATTTTCTTTGCTTTGTAACTAAGGTAATTATGGCATTTTCTTTGTTTGTTCCCTGTGGACCATATGAAGTCTTGCTTGCTTGAAACTGTTATCTATACTTGAAAAGTATTTTAGTTTTAAGTTGACTTAAAAAGAACAGGAAGTATTCTTCAGCACTTGCTTTACATTAATATCCCACTTGTTTCCCTTCTCCCTATAAATTTTCAAGTGTTGTGATTATTTGAAATACCGTTATTCAGAATAATGGATTAGAATTATAACCATGAACATAATGGCCTGCCAGTTCTAAAGGGGAAGAAACTTAACTAGGTGGAACATTAACAAATAACCAGAGGATGTCTACTCAACACATTCACCAGAAATGTGTGTTGACTTCAGTGACTAGAAAAGAAGGCAGCACAGCTATGTGAATTTTTCTGATTTCATATCTTGGTGTCAAAATTGGTGGAATTCACACACTAATATTCAGAATTATTGCACAGTTTCAACATTGGGTATACAAAAAGTGTTTGACCGTAGGATTCCTTATTTCACTCAGAAACTAGGTGAAGTTCAAGTAGCTGCTTGTGTGGAAGTTCTCAAAAACTGAGTGTTCTAAGTGACTAAAATATGATTTACCATTAAGAGTAAAAAATAGTAAATCAGTTTAGAATTGGAGCAGAAATTACTGTGTATCAGCTAAATGCTCAGCAGGAAAGAATACAAAGATTGTGTTAAATTCTGTCCGTTTGGCTTCAGCCAAATTTTGACATCTGAATTCGTAGTTCTCCCTTTGTAGCCTCATCTTTGATGCAGGAAGTGTTGTGAAACCAGTGCTTTTGGGAATGAATTGGTAGGGATTGTTTTTCATGTTGGTAGGTTGTTTCCATTTTTTACATCTTTCCCAGAGCAGCTCAAGGACCGGTTCATTGGATCAATGAGGGTAGTTCAAACAGTTCAGCAGATAATTGTGTTTGTGGTTTTCTTTGGGATATGGTTCTTTAATGAATTTAAGTTAGATATGGATTAAAGGTAAGATGCCCACTAAAGAAGATGGGGGAGCTGCAGGACCTCATTTTTAGGAAAGCAGTACTCAGTTGTTTGAGAGAGGAAGAACAAGTGAGTTCTACCAGTGAGCCAGAATAGATTCCGAGGGGGTGTAGCATTTTTGTGGCTATTTTCAAACACAAAAATGATGGATGAAAGAGTAGTGATGAAGAGTACTTTATATGAGTTTATTCCTAGATATTTCCCAGTTGACCTAAGTTAATAAAGTTTGGGTGTAATTAAACCCTTGCATCTTGTCTTTATGTCTCTGTCTGGGAGAACGAAGTTTTACTGAGATGATCAGGAAGTCCCACTGACAATATTATGAGTATTGGCTAGTTCTGGACGTTAATTATGTGTTGGTAATATCTAAACTAACTAAAGAAGCAATCCTCTGAACGTGTAGTTGTGGTTAGATTGCAGCAGAGTATACAGCACTCGGCGTATTTATGACAGTGAGAAGATTAACACTGGAACACTGAACACGTTTCAGATATCTGTATATAGAGTACACTGAAATATGGGCAAGGCTGCAGAGAAGGCTGGAAGAAATGCCTTAAAATGGAAGATCTGAAGAGCTCATTTTTGTATTAAAAAGTCTAATTATAGTCTATAAATATTCTTTGTATACAGAAAATACTGAGAATGTAGAGACTGATGTGTCAGAGAGAAGTGTAGTAAAGATTTCTTTGGTAACACAACAAAAAGTTCACAGCTGAACTGAAGTATGTATTTTTTAGAATAATCATCAATAGAAAAAGCTTCCAAGAAAATAGCACATTGTCCATGTACTCTAAAGTCAGATGCCTCTCTGGAAAGCAGGTTGGCCAAATGCAGCTCAGCCTATAATGAAGTATAAACAGTTGGGCTCAAAATTGTATAATGCTTGTCATACAAACACAAGGTTAGATGAGGTGACCTAATGGTCCCCTTGGTCCTTTAAGACCAATGACTATATCAAAAGTATTAGTACTGAAAAGCAGATAATCATCTTGAAAATAAAATGTATGAAAACCAAACATCATACTTGGCAAGAATACTACAAAACATAATTCAGTGATACAAGCAGTTGCATTCACAGGAATCCAAAAACCCGGTTGGATGTGGATAAGAAAGCGGTATAAGAAAAAACATTTAGGAAAAAAACATAAGGAAAAACATTGATTCTTATTTTCTCGATTTTCCCATGTTTTCTTTTTTTCCCCTCTTTAAAAAAAGTTTTCTTTCTTACATTTTTTAATGTTCAAAGACTGGTATTTTCATTAATTTTTAAATCTTTCTGTTTGCACTGGTCAACCTGGACTTAATTTCTGGAACTGCCTACTTTGAGAACTCACAGGCACTTGCACAGATCTCCCAATTTCCAGTAGTAATTGTTAATATTGGTGTCTTCACTGGAAGATGTAACAGCCAACAGTGAAGATGAATCTACGGTATCTTGACTACTTAATTTTGCAGTAATTAAATGCAATTTACTGCTATAGTACTCTAGTCTTTCATGGATTTTGAATTAAAAACCCTTCCCAGTACTACAATGGATAGGAGACAGTAAAAATGGCAATGTTCATTTTAATAGCAGAAGCCTAAGTAAAAGCTGAGAGCAGAAGGCAGCGTGGGTAGGAACAGGGTATGACTCTTTATTTGGAGTAACACTATTTAAAAAATGAAAGCACAACAGATAGGAATAAAAAGTACCTCTTTTTCTTCCTAAATGTATAACTGTAAATAAACATATCATAATTCTTTCTTTATAAGACTTCAGTCTGCTTGTGTTAGGTTGTTAGCAGTTTTCCAAAACGTGTACTCATGAACATGAGCAACAAAATTCAGGAGAGATTCTGCCCTACCCAGAGGAGCAGTGAGCATTCTCCTTTCTTCTTTTGGGTGCAGGAGAGCCTCTTCTGTAAATGGAGGCACGATGGGCCTCTGTTCCAATGTCTGGCACAGAATAAGATTAAGAACCAACAAATATAGCTGCACACCGTAGTGTCTGGACATATTTAACAGCAGTAGCTGGTAAGAGTCAGTGTGTTTTCTCAGTTATTTTTCATCAAACCATTTCTCTTTGTTGTGTCTGAAAGCAAGCAAGCTTGGTCCAAAAACTGAGATTTACTATGTTCAGTTCTTGGTCCAAATATAAGGTTTATTTGTTTTGAGGTATTCCTAGATTTGAGAGCACTTGAAATGAGTGTGGCTTTTTTAAGAATACCTTGTAACTCTCTCATTTGTAGCACATGTTGTTGTAACAACCACTTCAGGTCAAAACCTGGGTGATCGTGCCTTTGGAAAAGAGGAAATAAAAATTTCCTTACCACAATTATTCTTCCAGTTTGAACCCTTTTTTTTTGAATGAAGTCTGCCTTGAAAACTGTATGTATTATTAATTTTTCAATACAGTTTGAAAACTTGGCAGCCATAAGCGTTTTGGGTTTTTTTTTATCTTGACTACTGTAATCTCATACATTGTTTTTGCTCATTGGACTTTTTCTTTCTACTTTTATTTTTTTCTCCCATCTAAGTATTTTTTATTTGGTGGACTAATATCTAATTTTTCTCTCTGAAAAGTGGTACTGCAAAGAAGACATATTCTGGAGTTTCTGGTAGTGCAAATTTGTCGTTTCACAGCTGCATCTGGCGCAGTTTAGTTTGGAGTTACTCTTTTTTCCCTTGGCGTTCTCCCACAGAGGAAGGAAACCACTATGTAATTGCAGTTCCCTGGTAATTATTTCATATTTCAAAATTTAAAAATTCTAATTATTTTATTTACTCAATTAAAAGTCAGGGAGTATTTGAGTATTCCTTGTGTGTGCTTTATTCTGTAGCACAGGCTTAGTTCACAGCGGCGTGTATCACGCTGGAATCACCTCATCCTTAGAAGCAGTTGTCAGAAAAATATGGGGCTGCCGGGTAGAATGTATTAGCCCAATACATTGTCTCCATTTTATTATGAAGCTGCTGGGGAAGCTGTGATATACAGCACTGTCATTACAGATCTATTGTTAGAAGGGTTCTACAGTCTTCTGTGCGCTGCCATTAATTTATAGCAGTAAACAATATGTAGCTCTCCAACTGCAGCAAAGCAGAATCTTTTAATGAGGTGGATGTTATTACCACAATAAATCAGTGCATTCGTGTAATGTATAATTCAATGTGTGTATTCCCACTGTAACTTCTCTGAGTAAGCTGATAGTGTATCATTGTCAGTGCACAGCTCCACAGTTCTTTTTTTCCCCCCCTAAGCTTTCTTTCATTTGGGGACTTTTTTTATTTGCTTGCAAATAAATGTGACATGTCTTGATAGCTGTCCTGTTGCAGGCTTTAGAAACCAACTGTAACAATAACACTCCAAATCAATACTGTGGATTCTGGCTATATGGATCTCTGCATGATACCATTTTCTTTTTTTGAAAAGAGAATGAAATCAATTCTAATTGTGTTTAGCTTTATATTCAAGGAATGTAATTCTATAACTATTGATTTGGGCTATACTCATTTGGAGAGTAATAAAAATAGGGGCAATAAAGAGAATACATAAAATGTTACAGAACCATACAGCACAATACTGTTTCTGTTTTTTAATTTATATAATTTGTCTACCAGTGACCTTCTTTCTTCTTTCTTCCCTCAAGCATAGCAGAGTCTTTGGGGAAAATCAGTACAGATGGAGACTCCAAAATGGTTCTTGCAACAAAGAGACTTCTTGGAGTCTATTTTGTTCTTCCCTGGAATAAATTTCCTAAATCAGATAAAAACCCTTTTATACAGCAACCGCTTCTTTTAAAGGGTTATATTTCAAATTAGCAAACTGCAAAAATAGTTGTTTCTTTATCTTACTGCAATGTGAAAGCTGCTCTAAGTAAAAAAAAATAAGATTAAATCTTAGGTCATTGATAGATCTATTCTGTTCTAGAAAAGAAAATACTTTGAATCTTGTATGCCAAATTTCATGTGAGCTAAAAAGAAGTTATTTGAGTAACAATAATCTGAAGAGCAAGCATAGGTTTTCACTTCAACAATGCATGAATTAGTGACTAGGTGAATAATACTTTTGTTCAAGGACTGTTCTTTTAAAGTTCTACCTTACCTTGTGGTGTTTTCTGAAGTATATTTATCCTTGCAGAAGGAAGACAGTATTTTTGCGTGTTTACTCTACAGATATACTTGAATGCATCATTTACATTAACAACATATGAACAGTGTGGACAATATGTAGACAAAACTGTATTGCACATATATTTTGCACATATATGCAAAGATATTTTAGACATCTTACCCCATTTTTCGTGTGGAATGGCTAAGTTCACTTTTGGGTTTCTCAGTGATTTATGTGACCTATATTCAGTTTTTCAAATCCTTTATGGAAAGGTGTGCTGAAGAAATGCATAGCTATAGATGATGAAGGATTATATTCCTTAAATTTAAATAAATCCCTGGGTGTTTATGTCGTAGGTATGTGGTGAACAAAGAATAACAGCGTTGGTGAAAGCGTGATAGACTTTTTTTAGTCATACGTCTGTTATTTGTTTCTTTTATTCACTGTTTTTACATAGAACTTCTGCTATTTTATTTGTCTGTTTCAAAGTTTCAACTTTTATCCATTAAGTAAAACTTGTCTTGGGATGGTAAATAGTAAGCATAGAAACAAGAAGAGTAATATCAAAATTCCAAATGCACTGTTAATGGTCTTCCACCCTATCAGTCACTATTTTTCACCACCAAATGTCTAAAGAGGTTTCTCATTGTTGCTTCCGGTTTCCACTTGCACACATATCCACAGGCACACAAGTTAACAACTGTTTTTGTCCAAGACATTCCACTGTGAAGCTGTTTTTAGTCATTGACTTGTATCAGCAGTAAACAGGAATGAAGCAGATAGGAATGCAGGAGAGACTCTTTTTTCCAACTAGCCGTGTGTGTTCATGGAATCCTGGCTTCAAGCACACAGGTGCTTGCAGAACCCATCAACTGCTTTTGCAGGACGCCAGACCCAGTCTTCTCCGTGTGTGTCGATAGTTCTAGACACCAAAAAGAGCCAGGGGAGTATGATGTGATGTATCATGTTATTTTTATTTACTTAATGGATTTATTTTTACAAACCTTGCAGCCTATTGGAGCTTTGAATCCAAAGAGAGCCGCGTTCTTTGCCGAGAGATACGAGTCGTGGGAAGATGATCAGGTTCCAAAATTTCACTATGGCACACATTATTCAACTGCAAGTTTTGCACTCACGTGGTTGTTACGAATTGTAAGTATATATTTTAAATGTGCTTTTCTTTGAAATGATGGAGAAAGCAACAAAGAACTAGGAATGAATGAACTAAAATTTAATGGCATAGGAGAGTTCTGAAATTTTCTAGTAAGGGTAAAGTAAGGTAGGATAAATGTATTCCAAAGTTTGAGCAGAAGGTTTTAATTTTTATGGTACAGCCTTCTCAAATCAGTAAAGCTTTTTCTCCTTAGAAATTACTTTTTCGTGTAGATTCTTATACTACTTTAATTTAATCGTTAATTTTCCTTCCTTACATAGTTTCTGTACTGTACATTTGTGATTCTTAGTGAATGTATTTAATTTTCACCTCCTAATGATTGTAAATTTTTTGGTTTCTGATTATCACAAAATTCTGTGATGAAAAAATTAATTTTTAAAAACCTGCTGCAGTTTATGTGGCGGTAACTTTTGAGATGCTACATATTGATAACATGTTGGTTAAACAATGCATTTTTTCTATAAAATTGAAAGGCGATTTATCTCTTAGAAAGTAATTTCTTTGGGAAAGCATTAGCAGCACATCATTAATTAAAGCTCGTTAGAATGTACAAGCATACATAAATCCTTGAAGTAATTTATAGCGCTTAGCTAATTTCAAGCAATTATCCACTAATATGTGCTTAAGTGTTCTTTAACTAAGAGGAGGCTTTTAAATCTTTCAAACATTTTTCTTTCTTAAATCATGAATTACATATTAAACAATAACAATTGTGTAGCTATCAGTATTGAATGCTACCCTTTGTGTTAATAGATTACTGTGAACAAAAGAAAATGCACGTGTTATTTTTGTTACATGCTAGTTTAAAAAATATCTAAGGTAAAAATATTGAGCTTTTTCATGTTTTCAAGAACAGTTTGCGTCACAGCTGACTGTAGCTTCTCCTCCACCCTGTAATTACCTTATTTCATTTTTATTTGCTTTTCTTTATCTGAATATTTATGCATGAAGTAGGAATAAAAAGCACAATTGGACTTGATGATCTCAGAGGTCTTTTCCAACCTTATGATTCTATGATTCCGTGATAAATAAGGTTCAGTTTGTGTTTCTCATTCTTGCATAATAGAATTAACCCTTTGTAGTTAATCATGTGTCTGCCAAAAGAATAACATCATTAACAATCAAACCCCAAAAGAATAATAAATCCCTTTTTTCCCTGAAATTCCTAAAGAAATACATTGCTGTTTTTAATTAATCTTTTCATATGTATTTAGGAACCCTTTACAACACTTTTCCTAAATCTACAAGGTGGGAAGTTTGATCATGCAGATAGAACTTTCTCATCTGTTTCAAGAGCGTGGCGCAATAGTCAGCGTGACACTTCCGATATCAAGGTAAGAACCCTCCTGAAAGGTATTAACACATCTTATACTGTGTCTGCCTTTATTGCAGCTCTAACCTAGGACCACCAGTTATGAGAAAGGGAAGGCAGAGGACTGGGAGCTATCCTACTATTTGGGAAAAGATGCAAGGGAAATGGTTTTACTTCTGTTAGAATATTTCAGCGAATTCTTTTGTAAAACTTCAGCAAACCTTTTTAGCCTTGAGACTGAAATAAGGCAGAATTGGCCTTTGTGCTGCAGGTATGAGTTTCACTGTCTTTTTGTTACTTTTCACAAGTTTCAGGACTCTGAAAAGTCAGTAGAAACTGCTATAGATTTCATACTCTGTTCACGCTTCTGTCTTGCTCAGATAGCATTCATATTGCTTGATGTAGTTTTGGCTCTAGGCATCCAGCCTAATTTTTGGACAATTTTTGCAGTGGCCTTTTTCCTTGTTTGACCGTGACAAACAGGAGGAGGAGGAGGTTGTACAAATTTAGTTGTGGTGACAAAAACTAATTTTATGGTGAGTGATGAGTAGATGGGCTAAAGATTTGAAAGGGAGATCTGGAAGCAGTCTCTGGAAGGACTGTATAATGGGTAGAGAAACAAAAACCAAACAAAGCCAGTGTTTGAGGATACTGAAGCATGAGATGAAGCATGTAATTTAGCATGGTATTCAAACTGCCCTACCTGGGCCTGACACTGGTAAGTGAACAAGAAGCAGGTGAAAATAGAAGATAAATAGATCTGGTAATTAGTCATTGTATAGACAGAGACCTAGAATGAAGTGGGTCAAGAAGCTGAGGCAGGAGTACGCAGAAATTCCAGGGGCAGAGGTTTAGGTAGGTAGCCATTGAAGGAAGGAGTGAGGTAAACAAATAGAGTCTGAAGGATGTTTTGAACCGGAGAGGAGAACAAAGGAGATGAAGGTGCTGGCAGTGGTGGAAAAGAGCTGTTCAAATTCAAGAAGAAAGGGTAATAACAGAATCGTTTTTTAATGGAAGGATGGAAAAGTATAGTGTGAAGAAAATCAGAGGCTAACTGAAGAATGTTGTGCCGCTAGCAAGAGACATAAGTAACATGAAATCATTCTGTAATTAGATTTAGAGAGAGGAGATGATTAAGAGAAAGTTGGTGTGCAGATTAATGAAATGAGAAAATTGTCAGCTGGCAGTGCTGAAAAAATATGTCTTGCATCTGTGAGTCACCACTGAAAGAATCAATGGGATTAATACTTATGAAAAGATACAATGTCTGTATCAAATAGGGAAAGAATAGTTTAGAAAATACAAACACATTTGATTTTCTCAAATTGATTGGTCATTATGAGCTTCATTCTCTTGTACCTCCAAGACTGGCAAGCAAAATTTCAAAGTGCTTTTTTTTTTGAGAAGTGGAGGAGGAGAAAAGTAGCAGTGGTGGACAAATGAAGTATTTAGTTATTAAAAGAGAAGAAAAAGAGAACCAAGAAATTATGAGGTGAGTTTAACTGAAATTCACTGAAAAATACTTATGTAAATTATCAGACTATGCTTAAGTACCAGGAAGATAACAAGGAGACAAGCAAATGAAACACATATTTATCAAGAAGAGATTGTGTCAAAGCAATCACAGTTTCTGATGAGAAAAGGTAACAGACCTTATGAATAGAGAAGAAGCAGATGATGAGCTTCATTTTTGACATTGTCTCAAGAACTGGGTGGGGAAACTTGGTCTAAAAGAATCCACTGTGTTCGTATAATTGTTATCAGTGATTCATTATTAAAATTGAAAGAGATATTGAGTGGAATTCTTCCTGGTCGTAACAGATTAGGCCTTAATTACCATTGATAATGGATTGGAAGGTACTGGAAGTGTAGTGGGATTGGAAGCACTTCTTGCAGAAGGGAAAAATGATTTGAGAAAAGTTTTAGATGAAGTTTTTTAGGTAAAAGTGAGAATTGTAATTTTCATGCAGGTGCTCATACAGTTAGGTACAAATATAACACACAGAACAGTCTCCCGTGCAAAAAAAAATGTGTACAATTGTAATACATCACCAGTGCATGTGAATTAACAATATTGTGGTATAACGAAACATTTTATGAGAAGATAAATTGACAGGACATAGTGTAACTTTCAAGATGTATGGTAACTCTTCATCTTTGTCCAGCTTTGATAAGGTCTTAGCTGGGTATTACATCCGTAGTTGTGGCCCAGTTGGAGAGAATCCACACGGGAATAATGAAAACAATGCAGGGTCTTGAAAATAAAATGCAGTGAAAGATTGAGTAGCTATGCTTGTTTTTCTTCTAAAGAAGAAGGGATTGAAGAGAAACTTAAATGTCCTCTACAAAATAGGGATTGCTGCAAGAAAGAAAGGAAAAAAAACTCTGCTGCCCTGTTGGATAGCATGAGAATTAATGGACTTAAATATCAGAGAGATTTCAATTTGATGTGAAAATAACCTTTGTAACAGAACAGATAAACCCAATGAATGCTTCCCTGACAATGACTGTAGCACAGGTTTTTCAGAAAGACTGAGATACCTTCTGGAAATGATGTATGTGGAGGCTGTCTTTAGAGGCATCTCTGCTGTTATGGATGGCCTCTGACAGTTGCTTGCAGCTTGCTGAGCCTGTGGATTGCCATGAATTACGTTCTGCTGCAGTGAAGCATCTGAGTGTTAGGATTGGCTAGAGGAGTCTGTTCATAAGGGTGGATGAGCAGCCAAGGAGGGGAATGAGACAGGAATTCCACAGGACATTGGAAATACCTCTCTATCCCCAATATTTCACTATGGCTATGAGAACCGAGTTTCCTATTGGTCAGTGTTGTGCTCTGCCTTGCAAGTGTTTGTGGAGTGCGTGGCTCAAGTGCCTCATATGCCTTTAGGAGTTTGCTACACGCAGAATTGCAATGCGGTCGCTTACCAGTGCTTGAAGGTGTTTGGTTGACAGAAGCATCAAAGAGCCTGAATCCAGTAGTTTATTATGTGCTCCTGTAGTTAATGGTAACACCATACTGTACAACAGAATTAGTTACTAATTAATTAAGTAAATTAAATCAAATATTGCTGTCACGATGAAATTAGTGAGAGATCTTACTTCAATGGTATGTTCTGTGCTACTGTTTTCATGTATCAAGAATATGTGTGCTTGAAGCAGTAGTTTCCATGGGAAACAATCCATTGCCAACTGGAATGTTTTCTTTACCAGTCTTGCACGATGTGCACATGAATGTGTTTGGGAAGGAAGGGGGAGGAAGACACAGAAGGAATTAAATGAACACAGATCCCTCTGGTTTTGATCCCCACGTGGGGAAACGAAGAGTGTCCTGTGTTTATTCTTCCTTTAGAGATCCTTTTCCACCTAGTTTACAACCAACAAATTTTATGAAACAGAACACCCGTAAATTTTAGACGCATTCCCTGTAATCTTGGTGTATGGTTCTCTGTAATCACTTTATGGCTGTGCTTTCTCATGGTCTATCCTGAAAGGACTGAGTGCACATCACTTGCTATCACCTTAGCGTAAACTGTTGTCAAGCAAATGACATTTTCCAATTCAAGTAGAGTTCTGAAATTATTTCCATATTGTTCTGGACTGGAAAAATGCTTTCTGCATCACTATGATGATACATAATATATTAATGATTATTCAGAGGTTATTCAAAAGCCTTTGACTTCTAATTTATTAATTTTTTCTAACATTAACATGGTTTTGAGCTGTCTTAATTTGGTCCAAGATTTTGTCCAAAATATATGTAATTTTCCTTGTAGCTCCATGTGTGTAAGAATGTATTATATGAGCATGGATAATGCCTGTCTGGGGAAACTATGCAGTCGCATTCAAAATTAAGATTTTATCTCATGTCATTTTTAAGAAAATCAGACACTTGAGGGAGGCTTAACTTTTTTCACTAAGTTTAATTAAAAATGTACTTTCTTAGATTCTCATTTAAGAGGTGTTGTCATGTATTACAATGTGATTATTACATATTTTTAAACCTTTATCTTCTATATTACTATTATAATCCAGTGCTAACAATGCAGCTGGCACATTGGAAAAGATGTTCGTTTTGAGAATAATTTTCATGGTTTACATTTACATTGAAATTATGCAGCGCTGAGATGAAAAATAACAATATCAAGCAAATAATAAGAGCATTAAAGTAAAAAATGGCCTTCGAAAAAGTCTTCATACAGAGGTCTCTACATTATGTTCTAATCTTTCACCTCCACAGGAAGCAGTTTTCTATCTTTAACAAAATTATGAGATAATTCGGAATACATTCAGTAGACCAGTCAATATGACTGAGTGTTGAAACATTTAAATGTATTGAAATAATTAGGATTTTCCCATTTTTATTTCATAGATAGGCTACATTTTACCATTCTGTCTGGTATTTCTTAGCAGATTCCTTAACTAATTTCTTCAGTATTTCTCTTCCCTTTCCAGTGCTTCAGGTGGGGTTATATTGCTTTTTATGCTGAATATTAAATATTTTTAAAGTTTAAAAGATCTGCTTGTGCGAAGGTGTTACGTTGTTGTTTTCATTGGGACCTTGTGTTCTTGTTCTAAGGCAGCTGAGTCCTTCAAAGGTAGTTCAATTCTAGGTGTGAGGGGGAGCTGCCACTTTCTTAAGTGCTCAAAACACTTGGCCCTTTAAAAGACCACGTAGAGCTTGTTTGTGTTCAACAGTAGATTCACTCTTGGAGTGGTCTTGTGAACAAGAAAATTATTAAAGCTGTAAAAGGTGTCTTTGTGTTTCAGGGGAGTCACTAGATTCAATGAGTTGAGGGTGAAGACTTTTGAAAACATAGGTATGGATGGACATGGAAGTGACTGCTGTAGAATCTGACTGTCCAATACCATCGAATCCATAGCAAACACAGGGTAAAAAAACGTTTATTTCTCAGCAAGTGAAAGGGTTTTAAGCTTTTCTTGCATTTCTGATGGGCTGAGAACGTAAATAAATGAAGTTGGCTCTTGTGGCAGATTGCATAATGCTAGGGTTTTTCGACCATAAGCTCTCTGGATTCCTGCTGATACTTCTACAACTGGTGAAAACCTAACAGTTTAATGTATTGATTTATAGAAATACAAAGGATTTGGGAAGCTACGTTTAAGACCTTGGAAGTGGCAGGCCAAAGTGTATGTTGTTATATCTTGATGCATGAGTAGGGGGCACAAATGTAAAAGATGAATTTATTCCTATTCCAGCTGAAAAAAATAGTGAATTTTTAGAACCACCGAGCTTGTTACAGGAAATTATTTCTCCTTGCTTCTTGTGTGAAGAGAATTAATGCAATTGCTGATGCTGGCTATCCTAAGATTATTGTTAATCTTTGTTGGAGGCAGCAGTTATTACAAGGACTAACATGGACTGGCTTTGGCTGGTATCATTCCAACAGAGGAAGCTAAAGCATGTGTGTGATCACAACCTGTCTTTGTTGATATCCTATGAAAACCTTGAATCAATGATCAAAGTGGGAAAGTAGTGCTGGGCTGTAATAGAACCTGTGGTTGAACTTTTCATATTTCGATTTCAAGAGGCGATATGCAGTATAAAATTTAATTTCCTAGTTCTCCCCTATCCATTTATTTAAGCAATGCAAATTAAAAAAATCCTTTGGAAGTTTGCTAGGGTCTCACCATCGCTCTGGATGTTATTTACTAAGTAGCTCTGCACTGTTGCCTTTGAATGAATAACCAAGTGTTTCTAAGTTAAACCTTCTGCACTGAAGAGTATTAAATGCATTTCAATTCTGTGAGAGTAGCACTTAGTACCTTTAAAGTACTGGTCAGGCACGACCATGAACTCATTTAGTTACTTCTTAATTTACATTATTAGTACAAACAATCCTTTGTTTTGTTAATACTGTATAAAAAGCAAGCGTGGGTAGCCTGGCAGTGTTTAACAATAAGAATGGTTTAGCTTGGGGCTTGAACTAAGTTCCAGAATGAAAAAGTTAAGTCTATCTGTTCTTTAGTGTGTCTGTTTTCCTTTGAAGAATGAGTAGATTTGCACGTTCTTGTTCAGAATTAGTTATTTCTGGTTTGGTAGTGCACCTGTTATGATAAATTTATTTATCATTATGTTTACAACAGCATACGTGCTACCCTTGTTGCTCTTTGCGTATATTTTCTCTCCAAGTGTAGTACCTTTTTGATTGTTTTTTCTACACCCTGTATATAGTTTTTCAAGACTGTTTGAAATTCTCATTCTGTCCTCCAGACAGCTATGTTGCCTTCTCAATGTCATCTGGAATTTCATTATTGCACCTCCTATGCCAGGTCATTAATGAGGTTATTGACTGGTATTGGAGGCAGGGCAGACCCCATTACCATGTCCTCCCAGTTTGACAGTGAACTATTGATAACTGCTCTTGGAATATGGATTTCCAGCATGGGTACTCCCACATTATTGTAACCTAATCTCATCTCCATTGCTCTACTTCGCTCATGAGAACGTCTCAGATTGTCTCAGAGGTCTTTCTCAGGATTGGAGCAACATCACACCTCTTTCTCTTATACCATCCACTATTGCAGTTACCTTTAAAAAAGAAAATTAGATTGGCTTAACGTTATTGATTTTTTTTACCACTTTTGACCTAGTCACAGTCACCAGTGTAGAGGTGTGTACTGTTCTTCATGCCTTTCCCACCACTGCTTCATGCGTGCTCCTTTTTTCATATGCTTAGGTTTGGGGGGGGGGTTTTGTTGCATTCGATTAGTTTTCTTCAAAAGGAGTTGCTAGGAGACCATCAATTGCAGAAAACAGTAATAATCTCTAATTACGCTCTTCCAGATTGTTCCATCATAAAATGGGTACTAATTTGTGAGTCAGTCTTGTGTTACGACACATATCAGTGACAGCTACTGTAAGGCTGGTGATGGTATTGAATATCTTGATTTCGTTAGGAATGGTATATCGAGATTAAGAACTAAATTATAACTTAACTCGTAATCACAGGTCTAAAATATCTCAAAGCAAAGACTGTAACAAACAGAGAAGTCTGAAACTGGCTCTCTGTCTTCTCATTTTTCACCCATTTTTTGATTCTTTGCCTCTGTGTTATCTCTGTGCTAATGACTAAAGTTGATCCTGGACACTCAGCCTATGGAAACTGATGGTGCCAACTTTGATGTAGAGTTGGCCTGTGCCAAGGCAAGGATTCTGCTGGCCAGAGGGCATTGTCAAAATCTGTTTGAAGCTATCGTAGTGCTGTAATGTGCTGTTCTTCAGTTTTTGTAAAGGAATGAAGAAAACACTGGCTAGGGGTGTGCAATATTTAACAAGATTTGTTGAGTCTTGGTGCCATGAATTCTTACTAGTCAGTGGCATTTAGATATAGCTAATGCATCCGATTAACAACATTGAAATAGTTAAAATCAAAGGAATAGTTGTAGTAAAGTAAGAGCAAAGTTGAATCATTTAGTACATTGGTCTTATCAAACAGATGCTCAAATAATTATATAATGTGCCCATTTACCTCAGTTCTTTACTATTTCTTAACTTTTCTTCCTTTCCAGTATGTATTTTGAGTAAAATAATAGCTTTCAAAGGTTATGCAACTACTATAAAAGCCATTCAGGCTAAATTTTTTAGTTGTGAGTTCTTAAAGTCCTATGCAAAGCATTTATTAAAAAAAAAATCCATTGATTAAATTTGGTTCTGTCTGTGAGTCCTGATGTATTTCATCCAAACAAGCACAAACTCCATGCAGAAAATCTTTGTTATGGTGTAGAAGTTATATCCCTAACTAGATATAATTAGAATATTTCACAAAATTAATATAGCCACTGCTTAGTTTCTGCTGTGTGGATTGCTCTGTCATTATTGGGTCACGTGTATTCAATGTGGATTTTTGTGTTCAATGTGGACTTTTTCTTTCAAGCATGAGATTCTTCAAGTCGTCAAGAAGACTTGAGAATCTGGACTTTATGGGCAATTAATATTAAGGTGGGCATTGGGAAAATTCAGTTTCCCTAGTAATAGATCAGATTTTGTATGTTTGGAAAAGTTTATTAACTGTTGTAATGTTCTATGAAGGAAATAAAATCCTTCCCTGCAAGTATTAGACTTGATGATGCTTTGTCTCCTATGGATTTGCATTTTGCAGTTGGTTGACTTTTTTGTCAAAAAAGCTGTAAGCCTCAAATTAAGAATTTCTCAGGGGGAGACATTTTTTATGGTGCCCTCTCCGTGTAGTTTCTGTGGAGTCTACTAAACTGTGAACTTATGCTGCACTTTCTGGGCCCCTCAAGACACACACAATTAATGACTCTACTGCCTGTTTTTTAAACTTGTAGGAACTTTGTTATCTCTATAACCTGCTGTAAAATTTGGCTAAAACTGACCAAGAAATTTAGTGGTTTTTAAGGAAATGAAGGTCAATGAGCACACGTGAACTTTGGGATTGAATCCCACTGACAAGGGTGTGTTACGCAGCGTGTTTAAACCTTGGTGCTAGAAGCAGGAAACTCTAGAGTTCCAAGCTGCTGGAACATTCAGAATCTGGAGGATGACAGATTTCATGACTTTCCATAAAATATATATTTCAAGAAAAGTTGAAGCTTTGCAAAATGGCAACTCATGCTTATTGAAACCGACTGGCTAACGTAAGCGTTTCACCCAGACCTTTTGTGATTCAATATAGTCCTCTTCGGCCCCAGTTAATTTAAAAAAATGTAGTTATATGTAAAATTTTTTCCTCTTCCTCTGTCAAATTAACCTGAACTACATAGTACATAGTGTATAAATATGGTCAGTAGATACCATTGCATAGTTTTACATATATCCTTACTAAAAATTAGAATAATTTTATGCATATATATTCTATGTATTGATGAGCAGTATTTGAAGTGCTTTAAAGCTGCATTTTTAATGCAATAGTCTTGACTAATAAAATCTACTTCTTGATGAATAATGAATCAACGACTAATTGTGATTATCATATATTTCATAAAGCTGCTAAATAAATATCTGGATTTCTTCTAATTTTATTTGCTTAGTTATAAATTAGTGAAGGTGATAATATTTTTCTTAAATTAGGAAATATTTATAATATAATATCTTAGAACTTTAAGAGGATGATGAGACATTGACAATGTCCTCATTAATTCAATTTATAATTTTAATGGAAACCTGCTGAAGTATTTTTATTACAAGTTGTGAGAATTTTGAGGCAATTTCTTAGTTCTGTGAGAAATTACACAAATATAGCAGATGGAGGCAAACTCATGGGTACTTAGAAGTCATACTCTCCTACAGTCGTGAAAATGGTTACATTGAAGTGTGATGAAAAAGTGAGGTGTGAATTAATTTAATATACTAGAGTATATATTTTTTTAAATGCCATTGAAGTCCCCTAAGAGAGGAAATAAAGTGTAGCAATATGAATAAAAACCTAGCCTGCTAAATAAGCATTTTTATTATTCTGGTTGACAGTTATATATAGACTTAATATTGCTTAATGTGATTGTCAAATAATTTAATTTGAAAATCTAGTATCTTATAAATGTTTTAATGTGGTTAGGGAATCTGTGTCAATGTTTTTAGACACCTTTGCAGATCATATAACTCTGATTCAAAATACATCTGTATTTTCTAAACAAAAGAATAAAATAACATTTCATGACATTAAAGAAACAAAGTGTCTTGTATAGGTTGTTTAATGCATGGTGAAAGTAAATGACCAGTGCTAAACTGACATTCTCTTGATATTACTTGTTCATTAAAAAAAAATCTTTTTAGTGAAGTTTCCTTAGGAATCATTGTTTCCATGTGTTAGAGGGTAATTTTTGTTAGAGAAAAATTGTATTTTACTTATGTGCATAATTTTAGGAACATTTTACTATGCATCCTTGTATGATAAATTTTAGTTTTTTAAAAAATATATATACCACTATACATACTGTGTGTTAGATTCATGTTGATATTCACCATGAGCTCCTTCATCAAGTGTAATGAAATCAGAAACCTAGCAAAAGGAGGCAACCATGGAGGTAAGGATGGCTGTCTCTGTGCTGTAGAACTGCTGAAGTCCAACAGAGGAATTTCTGAAACTAATTTTCAACACAATTGTGCTAAAGCAAGTGTTTCAACAAATCATACAGATGTTTTCATTTTTCCGTGAAATCATGCAAACAAAAGAAATGTGTTGCAATTTTACCATTTCTGTAGATGTGCTGAGTGTGTAATATTTCAGAAGGGGTTCAGTAGAATTAAAAAAAGTGTGCGGCTATCCAAAATGGTTAGTCAGATGGGAAGACCTCCAGAGGGAGCAAATCTAAATTGTCTGGAATCCTTTAGTTTCCAAAAAGAGCCCACTGAATAAGAATGTGATGATATAGGCCTATGTTATCCAGCAGAGCAAACTGAGGACTGAATAAGAAATTAACATTTAATGTTTTTCACAACAATGAGGTTGGTGCAAAAATAATTGACGTTCTGGCATTATAAACTGTGATGCTTATTTTGGATTAAACTTCTGTTTGTGTTCATGTAGTATCTCATTTCAAAGCATGAAATTTGCTCTACTTATTGATGTTAATGATTTTGTTTTCACTGTTTATTACTTTTTTATACTACATTGCCAAATTAAAGATGGAAGAAAAGCAAAATGCAAGCGATTTTGTTGTATCAGTTCAAAAGAGTCCGTAGAGCAGGTGGAAACTGCAACAATATCAACCTAGCATTTGAGCAGGGGATTGCAAATGAATGTACAGCTCAACATTAATTCCAAAAATTTTGTAATGAAAACAAGAGCGTTGACATTGAGGAGGGTCATAGATTTCCTTCTGCGATAGATGACAACCACTTGAGGGTCAGTATTGAAGTGGACCCACGTGAAACAACTCAAGAGGCTGGAGAATAACTAGAAGTTGACCATTCAACAGTTGTTGGGCATTTGCACCAAATTGGAAATTCAAAAAAGCTGGACAAATGGGTCTGCATGAGCTGAATGAAAATAAAAAAAAAATCACCATTGGGAAGTATGCTTTGTGCTGCTCTTGCTCAACAAAAATGATCATTTTCTTACAACAACCAATGACGTTCTGCCTAGTGGCTGGACTGAGGTGCAGCACCAAAACACTTCCACATCCGAGGCTGCATCAGAAGAAGCTGCCACTCTTTGGTGGTTGGCAAGTGGAATCATCCACTGCAGCTTCTTGAATTCAGGTGAAACCATCACAGCAGAGAAGTATTGCCAGGAGAGTGACAAAATGCACCAATGCAGCATTTACACCCAGTGTTGGTCAGTCAAAAAGGACCAGTTCTTCTCCATGACAAAACCCACCCGCATGGCTCGGAGGTGACTGTAGAAACTGCCCGAGCTGGGCTACAAAACTCTGCCTCACCCAACTCACTCACTGTACTCCTCTCCCACCAAGTACCACATTTTCAAGCATCTTGATAACTTCCTGCGAGAGAAGGTTTTCCCCAACCAAGCAGTAGCTCAAAATGCCTTCAAGGAGTTATTCAGTTACAGGATTCCAGAATTCTATGCTATCAGAATAAACAGACTTGTTGGAAATATTGCATAGATTCTAATGGTTCTTATTTCAATTAATAGATTTTATTCTAAGCTGTCCTGCTTTGAAGTTGATGGTTAAAAGTGGCAATTATTTTTGCACCAACCTAACAGAACAATCCACTGGAACTGTTAGGAAGCAGTTTTAAAATAGCCAAAGGAGAAACCTTTTTAGACAAAGCTACAACGTGGAACCCATGATTAATGATTTTAAAAATCAGAAGCACGGATTAATTCAAAACTATTCAATTATAACAGGGGTGTCCAACTCCTGGCCCACAGCCGAATCCATCCCTCCCCCTTGTTTTATCTGTCCCAGCACCTTGTTTGTCCCAGTGCCCGAGCCCCTTGTCACTGCGCTCCTGCCGGCGCTGGGCACGGTGCAGCGTGGGATGGGAGCAGGAGAGCAGCAGGGACAGGAGTGTGACACCCTGAGTTACAAGAAGCTGACAGAGTATCTGGGAAGACTGTATTTGCCCTGTGTTAGCATTCTAGTCCTTGTCACTGTTCTAAGTGAGATAATAAATGATCCCGTTCTCTGGCTGGTCCTGCATCTTTGTACGGTGTTTGTGTGAAACCACAAGGAACCCCTTCCTCCTCCCTTCAGAAAACAAGCAAAAAGTGTATTAATTAATATTTTTTACATTCTCAGGTGTCCAAAAAGTTCCATTATTGAGTTACACATATGAGTCAGCTTCTGCTGTCTTAGTGTCAGTCTATAAATGTGATGTGAATATTTTAAGAAAACAGACAACCTCACAAACAGTTGAGAAGGATTATTAAGGAATGCAGTTATCAAATACGTGAAGAATTTTTGTAAACTTGATAAAAATTCAATATTTTGTTATCAGTCTTATTCACTGTTTTTAGGAAAAACTGTTGACCTTTAATATTGTCATTTTCACCCATAAAGCCATTAAAAATTGGCACCAAGTGATACTCAGTTAGAATGGCTCAGTGTGTCTGTTTGGACTCCCTTTTCCCATGTGTAAATGCCAGCACATGATCAAGACAGGAAAATCATGTAATAAAGAGGCTCCTTTTGTGAAACTGTATTGTTATGGTGACAGTAAAATATGTTCTGAAAACTCATTTTTGGAGTAATGGAATAATGCTTTATGAAAAGTCTACAATAGTCAAACTACCAGAAGTTACTGATAATGTTTCAGTTTCCAGGCAGCATGTCGTTTCTGTATAATTTAATGAAAACAATGTGTGTTCTAGAAAGCCAGGTTTTTTTCTGATCTTGAAAGAAAGTAATGAGCTGAAACAGATACATATATATAAAAATAAAAGCATCGGTAACATATGTAATGAGCTTACATTTTAAGCATTCAGAATTGTGGCAAGGTTTCATATTCGTGGTGCGTGCTGTTATCGAATTAATGGTCCAGTGTCTCCACTTTTTCTTTGTTAGTTTCTGTCTGTGATGATAAAAGTTACAGAAACTTCACTGCTGGAGTACTTCCTTTTTAACAAACGTTTATCCTTGTTATATTCTTGTTCTTTCACTTACCCAATAAATAGTTTCAAATCTCTTTTTATCAAGTACTTGTTAAGCATTTGGTACTGAAGCCTGTTTTTACCCTGCCTAGTTAATTAAGGTGACTGAAACAAAAAGATGTACAATTCAAAGGCAAGCAGTGTTTCACACAAGAATGGAGGTGGTAATAGCTTAATTCCTGCTTGATCTTTCCTGTCTTTGCCCTGGCTACTTCGGATTGACCTTGTCCTCAATCTGATGACCTCCCTATTGCACTCAGCCATTGGGAAAGCTGCTCATGCCGTAGCTGGCCCTGAGGGGCTATCTGGGGGACCACTGATCCATTGACCCATGTCAAGACCAGGTTTCAGGTCTGATCTACCGAGCTTCTGACATATCTATGTATTACACCCACTGTAGACAAAGCCAGTGGGGCCGTCTCAGTTTCTTTCTGCTTCTTAAGAGGTGTTCAGTTTGCACTTGCTCTGTGAAGACCAATTTTGCACCAGTTATTTGCGCTACGAAATGCACTTCCTGAAATGATTATGTGCATTGATCCTTTCTTTACAAAGAAAGTAAATTCTCTAATTTAGTGGCTTAGATTTTCTAAATACATCAAATTGTGTATTTAGATCTCAACATGTAGTTCCACCAAAAAAGGCACCTTTAAAAGGTATTAATAGGCTTTTTCCATTCTGTTATGCCAGGACTTTGCAGACTTTTATAAAAGTGTGTAAATAAGGTGCTAATCACATTAACTTTGGTATTTTTATGTATATCCTAGTGTATATTTTTCCAAAATAAATGACAGCTTACAAAGTTGCTTGACTGTTTGCAAAACAGGGAAACGCTCTAATTATCCAGGAGAAAATCCATATGGTTTTGAGCTTAATTTTGCTTCCTAGCATGTTGTGTTCCTTTCTGTGCTACAGTGTACCATTTTCTGCTTAAAAAAATTCTTTGTTTGGCCATTAGTATTGCTTGTTTTTTCTCGGAAGATTTGGAAATTACAATTCTTTTGCTGTATGTGCTTGCTTTTTTTTCCCCAACGCTCTTTTAAAGTGGTGATGATCTTGACAAGGGCTTTAACGTGTGTACAGACCTTGTAGCCATGTGAAATGCCTTCGTTTTTTCCTGTGTGTGAAATTATCCATGGTTCTTCCCTGTGATTGTAGGCTGCACAAATAGTTGAGTTAACCACCTTTCCAGTGACTCAGCGTGGCTGAGTTGAGGCTCCTGGTCAAACTGAAAAACAAGAGGGAATTGCACAGGGAATGCAAGCAGAGATAAGTAACCTGGGAAGGGTTACCCGGTTGTGTAGGAATGGCCTCAAGAAGGCCAAGGCACAGCTGGACCTGGCAAGGGAAGATAAGAATAGCAAGAAGGGCTTCTATAGTTCTGTCAACCAGAAAAGGAAGGTTAAAGAAAGCCATACCCCCCCGATGAACGAAAATGGTGACCTCATATCAGCAGACAACGAGAAGGCTGAGGTACTCAACAACTTTTTTGCTTCAATCTTCACTGGCAACTGCTCTCCTCACCCCTCCAGAGTCAAGGAACAACAGGATGAGGACCAGGGGGATAGAGTCCCTCCCGCTGTAGGAGAAAATCAGGTTCGTGACCACCTGAGGAGCCTGAACGTATAGAAGTCTATGGGACCTGATGAGATGCATCCCAGAGTCCTGAGGGAGTTGCCTGGTGTGGTATCCAGGCCACTCTCTATAATATTTGAAAAGTCGTGGCAGTCATGGGAAGTCCCTTGTGACCAGAAGAAGGGCAACATTGTGCCCATATTTAAAAAGGGTTCGGAGGAGGACCCAAGGAGCTACTGCCCTGTCAGCCTCACCTCTGTGCCTGAGCAGATCATGGAACAGGTCCTTGTAGAAGCCATGCTAAAGATTCTCTCCCTCTGCTTCTCTCTTGTGAGACCCCACCTGGAGTATCATGTCCAGTTCTGGAATCCCCAACACAAGAAGGATGTGGAACTGTTTGAACGGGTCGAGAGGAGGCTACAAAGATGATCCAAGGGCTGGAGCTCCTCTCTATGAGGACAGGCTGAGAGAGCTGGGCTTGTTCAGCCTGGAGAAGAGAAGGCTCTGGGGAGACCTCGTAGTGGCCTTCCAGTTCTTATAGGGTGGGCCTACAGGAAAACTGGGGAGGGACTTTTTACAAGGGCAAGTAGTGATAGGGCAGAGGGGAACGGCTTTAAATTGGAAGGGGGAAGATTTAGGAAGAAATTCTTCACGATGAGGGTGGTGAGACACTGGCACGGGTTGCCCGGGGGAGCTGTGGATGTCCCCTCCCTGGAGATGTTCAAGGCCAGGTTGGATGGGTCCTTGAGCAGCCTGGTCTGGTGGGATTTGTTTCTGACCATGGCAGGGGGGTTGGAGCTGGATTGGGCTTTAAAGTCCCATTCTATGATTCTACGATTCTACGATTCCATGAGAGAAAAATATTGACTTGATTTAGCTTTGACTGTGTTTTTTTCTGAATATGTGGTATAACTCCAGGTATTTTAGAATTCACAAAAAAATTATTTATTGAACAATCTTAGATAATAACCTAAACAATAAGTTCTTGTACCCTTAATGTTAGAGAAAATAAGAATGTAACTGGGTTTTACACCTTTGTAATTAGTATATGGGATCCTGTTTTCAGCCAAGATACCGACTGCCATTTGTGCCTCAGCTCTTTAAAATGTGGATTGTATTAAAATGCGGAAGCTGCTGTTTTCCCAAACTGCTTAACATCCTTGGTTGTCTGTTGCTTTCTACTAAATATTATTTGTACCATGTGTTGTTCATTACTTTAGTTTTATAAGTTTATTTGTGCATAATAGGCAATCAAAACCATGTTCTGACTCTTTTGTTTTATAGTGTGTTATGTCGTAGTTCTTTGTGGTGTTAAAAGCAGGATAAGAATTTGCCATATCTAACGGTTTAAGTTTTGGAAATTATGAAAGAGGGGATTTCTTCCTTCTAGGGAGGGAGGGGGGTGCCTGTGGGAAGTTTTTGTGTATTATTTTTGTCTAATGTCATTCTTATAATTGGGTTTTTAACACGGCAAAGAGCATCTGCTGACGGAATTTACAACATGGCATTGTTTTTCATTTATCTACAGGAATTGATTCCTGAATTTTATTACCTCCCAGAGATATTTGTCAACAGCAACAATTACAATCTGGGAGTGATGGATGATGGTACAGTTGTGTCTGATGTTGAACTTCCACCTTGGGCCAAAACACCAGAAGAATTTGTTCGCATAAACCGACTGGTAAGATGGCCATTTGCTGTTGTCTGTCAAGTGACATTGGTCTTCAGATTCTTCTGAAATACTTTGGATCTTTGCTTGCAACGTACAGCTGTTTATAATTTACGTGGGATTGTGGTTGAAATAATCTGAAGAAATGTTAGATTTACAAGTTTAGGAAAAGAAGGGCGTGTGATATTGCTCATTCTTTAGAATTGCTTGAAAAACTGAGTGAGGTCTGAATAACGCAGGAGACCTTATCCCATTTCTACGTTCCAAAGAGCTAGTAAAATCATTTTACAGAAGACTTGAAAAAGCTTGTTTAATCCTAGAAGTGTTTGTCACTGATTACTTAATGTAATTTTAGGGTTTTTTAATTTTAGTATCTGTTTTACTCCAAAGATCAGTGAATGCCCCAGGAAAGAAGGTTGCATTTGAAATCTTCTGCCACCTTTTCAATTTCTTCCATTAAATTGATATTTTTCAGAGTGTTTTTTACAAGAAAATAAAACTGAATTCTCCTTTGCCTGCTTTGTTCCCCAAACCTGTTTTACTGTTCTATTCCTTATTTTGGAAACCTCTGTTGTTAACAGTGCCTGTGTTTGCTGTGCCCTCCAGGCCCTGTAAGACGTTACAAAATAATGGGTAAACAATACCATTGCTGGTGTTTCGGCGCATACTCAAAGCTGTCACATTAAGGTCTTCTCAAAAGGAAAGGATTCTGCATCAGTGATACTATAAAACAAATAAATTAGAGAAGCCTTTTTTAATGAATCTTGAAAAATGAGGCTGCAGTTTTCATGTGGTAGTCGGCTAACTGGGAAATACTGGATTAAGGCGTGGAAACTCTCAGTAACTGTTCAGATACGAAGCTTAGACTTGATAACATCCTGAGATGGGAATTGAAAAGCTGTTGGTAGAACATCAGACCTCATATTCATAAACTGCAGAACAGTTACATCAGAAGATATCTGTGATTGATGAGTTATCAGAATGCCTTACACTGCACGTTTACTGCTGACATGATGCCATGGTCTTCAGAACTGTGATCTGGCCTAGATTTGTGCACTGTAATCATCACAGATTATGAGGGGAGCTTAGTGTTTTGCTTCCTGTAGAGATATGTGCAAATTTTATTTAAACGAGGTATGAAATACAGGAACATTTAGCAGGACTACTTGGGAAGCCATATTCAAATGCAACCTTTGATCTTCCAGTTGTGCTGATGGGTCATAGGTTCAGGAGGTGGCCTGACACCTTTTTGAGCTTGGCGTGCGTTGTTGATTCAGGATAACTTGAAGAATGTGAAGCTGTGTTCTTAAGCAGACTTGTCAAAGGCAGCTGTAGCCTTCATCTCTCTCACTGGAGTATTGTAATTTTTGCATAAAATACAGTTCTCATTCTATTAATTACAGATCTGGCTTTCCCCACTGTAAAGTTATTCTCCATCTCCTGCTTCCTCCTCTTCTAAGATTTTAGCTCTTCATTTTCTTCTCATTTCTAGCCTTGGTGCCAGGTTTTTCTCACCCTCACCTCTCTACGCTCTGAGCTACCCTTCCCTCGTCCTTCCATCATTTCCCAGAGCCTTTGCTCCTAGGGGCTGCCTTCCTTGCAGCTCTCTGATATCTCTCACTTGTGCTGTGTTCTCAGGATGAAGCGCCTCAGCAGCAGGAAGCAGCTGCTTTTTGATTATTGCTGTTAAACTCTGGGGCACAAAATGTGAAATCCCTTTAAAGTCTGCTCTTAGAGAGCCATCATCTCATGCCATATTTCAAATATATTTTTTTCTTTTTGTGTACAATCTACAGGAAGTGCATCTCTGTTTTGTTAAATCCTTAAAAAAAGCAGTTCAGAACACTCCAGAATGAGTGAAGTGCTTGTTACATATCAAAAACTGCCATTTCAAGAAAAACTGATCTGAAAACAGCAGAATGTTAACCTTTGTATATCTGAACTATGAAGATTTAAATTACTTTGCCATTTTCTCAGTTTCACTCAGCATTTCTTATGAAACTGAAATATCATATTTATTATTGAAATATAGTTAATGTTTCCTTCACAAATGTTTTTTTTCCCCAAGTAATTATTCATTAGTGATCCTGACTTTTGGAACTATTTTAATGAAAAAGGCTTTGCTAGTAATCTGTTTGGCCTCAAACTTCTGCTGTGGAAGCAGACCTTGCAGTGCCACTTACCAAATGACGTATTGAATCAAGGTGCAAAAGTTGCCATAAATTAGAGTTTTTCAAAACAGAGAACTTGTACATTTTCAAGTATTGCATTATTGTGCAGAACCGCTATTTTTTTAAGGCTTAAGTTGAATACAAAACTAAGAAATAATTTACCAAGTGATGGTATATTAAAGTGTGTCAGATATCATCTCTTTTGTAAGCACCTGATACTGTTCCTATAATTCAGGTAAAAAGTTTTGGGCAGTCTGGTAGCATTAAATTAAACCTCTGTGATCAGGAATTGCTTTAACTGCTTCTGTGTGATATTGTTAACCATATCGTGGTGGCAGTGGCCCTGTAAATGCTGGATGGGTGGTGTCTTCTGTAATCTGCCATTTTTGCTGTGGAATAAACCTGAGAAAATGACAGGCAAATATTAAATTGCTTTGTCTTGTTAATACTTAGTGGATTGGGTACTAGCAGCATCGAATCACCGTTGTTTTATTTTTTAGTAGAATAGGTTTAGGAAGAATGTTTAAAGCTCAGTTCCTCAGAAATGCTATCAAAAATAGCTTGCTCTGATGTGGCATAGGCTGATTCATTCACTCAATATTTCCTTGCTGCTTCCTGGTTCAGACAAAGTAGTGATTATAGTATTTTAAATGCTCGTTTTGTAAGTTATCACACGTAGATATTTTTTCCCTTTGCCTTTCAGTTTACCTCTTTAAGTCCAGAGATCTTATACAATGATTTGAGCTCATGAAATGCATACTACTTTGATCTGTGACCTTTTTGTGGTGCTAATCGGGTTCCTGATATCATTATACCTTGCTCATTAATCATATTTCCTGCAGCCCGTCAGCCAGCCAGACAGCCCAAGCCCCTGCTTGCAGCCTTGCCTTGGCAGGTTTCTGCTTTTCCAGATTATTACACTGTGATACTTTGGCTTCTCATAACCAGACTCACATCAAGCTGTGTGCTACAATTAAAGTCAGATGGTCCTCAGGTTGAACAGGGATGTGCTGGTGCAGCTGTCTGTCTGTCTGGAACAGACCGGTGCAGGGAACAGATGATGTGTAGGACAGCACATAATAACAGCTTGTACAGTGCTGGGTCAATAGCAGGGCCTCAGAACATTAATTGACAGGCTGGTAGGTGATTGAAAAGTGATTCCCAACCTATTTTTAGTTCTATAAAAGTATGTGATGTAATTGAAATAGATTGTTACATGTCCTCTGTGTTTGCTCTGAGAGAAGAAGCAGTATAGTGTATAGATTAAAACTGAGTTTTGATTGATGGAATGTCACGATGAGGTAAATGATAACATCAGAATGTCATTCTAAGCAATACAAAGAAGTGTAAAATGCCTGTATTGCATCTGCATAGAGTTGGTACTTTGTATTTGTTTGTGATAGCACAATGTTTTATAATAGGACGTATCATTTGGGGGGTGGGATTTTTTTCTCTGATGCAGTTTATGGTTTGATGGAAAAGTGGCTGGTTTTTTATCATTCTGAAATCTTATTATATAAAGCTCTGTATTGTATTTAGTGCCAAACATAGTGGTAAGATATCTAAAAATACTTTTCATTTTACACAGATACAGTTGATAATAACTATTATTGTATAATTCCATCCTTTTCTATATGTGTGTAATAAGAATTAGTGTTAGCTTAATAAAAGTAAAAAAACCCAAAACTTTTAAAAGAAATAAATTCTAATTCCTTCTCCCAACAAAACAGAAAAATCCCAAATGCAAGGTACAATTGCATTGTTACTTTATTGTTTCAAAGTTATGATATCTTTAAAGCATTAGCATGAGCAAAGGGGAGAATGCTGGCTTGATCTGAGATCTAATAGGAGGAAAATGCCCAACAATTTTTTGGTTCTCCTGTGCTTCTATAGGAAAAAGAAATGGTAAAGAAACTGGGAAGGGAAGAGTATAAAGAAACAGATGTTTAGATGTTGTTTGGATACAGAAATCTTAAGCAAAACCCATAGCAGTAGTTGTCAGACACTGAAATAGACATACTGAGATTTTTCTGGGACCTTTTGTTGGCTTCACGGTCTTAGATATGTTGGCTGCCCTCCTTTAGAACAGTTTTCTGTTTAAGCAATTTAAGTTCACTTGTTGGAGTTAGTGGTGATTCCTCGTTAAAGCTGAAAGAAATTTCAAATGCCTTCCTTATCATGTCCACGTGGTTTTCTACAGCACTTGCTGTAGAAATGTCTACAAAGTAGACATTCACAGAGACCAGGTGCAACCCAAGGAGAAGTCCCATGCTTCCCATTGGTAGTTAGGGAGAGCTAAAAATCCTAATAAGGTAGTTCTGCCTTTTCTAAATAGTAAAGTGGTCTACTTTGTGCTGTCATTGACAGCTGGATGCCTGAATAGGTAAAAATTAATGCAAAACTATTAGTCTACTGATAATAACTAAGTTTCACACAGCTTTGATGAGACTCAGCTTTTTTCAGAGTGAAATTGCTTCGGTGATAATAAAGTTGTTGAGCTCTGTCAAGACAGCTTTCCACAGTCTAGCTGAATTTAAGCATTTTAGTGCTTTATTGCAGAGTTAGTTCGTTCATGATTAGTGGTTTATCCATTTGATTCAATGCTGGGGAAAATGCAAGATGAATTAGAAAAGCAATGAGATTACTGTGCTGGATTGAGAGATTCGACATCCACTTTTTGGGTAATTGAAAATGTAGTGGTTGGAAACTGGGGTATTTCCAAAACAGATTAAATACTTAAATACATAAACGTACCATGCACAAAATTAATCCTAGCATGGTAAGTAAAATGGAGAGGAAGGGTAGGGCAGCCATTCATCCTAACACACATTTAGTGGAGCAAAATGAATCAGTATTAGGAGACACCAGTTTGCAAGAAAGCTCTGCAGTGAGGAGTAACGGATCATTATCAGTTGATATGGTGCATTAATTTTTAGCACAGACCACTCCACCTTACACCAGAAACACTGAAAAAGCAACATTCCCTGTTAGCTAACGTACCAACGATAGTCAGAACTGTAGCCTTTATGACTCTTCCCTCTCTCTGATCCGTGGAAGCTTTGGAATGTACTTGAGTTTTTGTAGTAGCTTGGAAAAGTCTCTCCATGGTATTTTTCCCGATTCCACAGCTGTGTGTTTACAGAGGTGTCGCAGTGAGTGCTGTGGAAAATCACGTGGATGGGAACTGTATGAATTGAGGCTCAGAAGTGCAGATTACAGGTAACAGATTGCTAGATTATTAGTTATGTGTTGCTGGTTATAGCTTACTTGTTGAATGTGTTAAAAATGTTAGAGAGCAGGAAAAGGGTTGAAATGAAAACTGGGTTAACAAGCAACGTCAGAGTTATCTGTGCAGTACCTACTTTGAAATCCTCGTTTGAGCAGGATTGGATATAGCCTTAAAAAGCCAGAACCGCTCTGTGTGCGTCGCGTCACGAAGATGCTTCTGGCAATCCGAGCTGATCTGAAATGTTTACAGGATGTTAGTGTAGAATTCATTAGAGGAGAAGGAAAGTCATAGCTTTGTGATCTCTTCACTCACCTCGGGCTCTTCTAGGTGGTTCTCTTGGCACGTTAGGTGTCTGTTCGTCTAGAAGAGATGTAGTGAATCCTGGTGGAAAAGGAGAAGAGTTTTGATGCCAGTTCTTTCAAGCTCTTCGTGAAATATATATGTGATTGAAATGTTACTTCCATTTGTATTTCTGATGTTTGGTGATTTCTTATGGCTTTCCTTTGGAAATTATGATATCTATACAATATAAGATTTACACAATGTCCTTTGAGAGGAGGGTATCTATTCACTCTACAAGCACTTTAATGTTTAGAAAAAAACATTTTCAAAAATTTATAGCAGAAAAAGTAGGTTGGAAAGTCATCTGTAACTTTGCTTTTCCTGGCAATTTGATTTCTATGGCACGTGGGCATGCGATGCAGTTAAAATATGCTGGGTTTAAACATAGCTATTGACAAGGCATCTTAAAACACTGTGCTGCATTCATTTGGTGTTGCTTAGAAGCTGTGACAATGGAAAAAAGTTTATGCAGGAGGTGAAGTTCCTTGTATCATGCAAAATAAACATTTCCATTTATAGGAGTCCCAGAAACTTAACAGTGTGATCCAGAAAACTGTCAGGAATATTGTTCTTTAGCAAAGCTGGGTGTGAAAGGTTCAGCCTGCTGGCATATTGGACTTCATGTGTTTAAAATTTTGGTATTGTTTAACACACAGGTTCTTTTCCTCATCTATGAAAATAAGGCAGTCCTGAAAAGAACAGGGACTGCACCACGTAGGTACTTCCCAGGTGGAGGAGCACAGAAGGTCTCTTAAACTGGTGAAGAAATGTAGGATGGTGTATGAATATTTAAGCAGCAGGATTCCTTCTTCCCTCATAAAGTGCTTCCATGACTTCGGTGTGCTGTTTATGGAATCATGGAATGACCTGAACTGGAAGGGACCCACAAGGACCATCGAGTCCAGCTCCTGTCCCTGCACAGGACAATCCCACCATTCACACCGTGGGGCTGAGGGCATTGTCCAAACGCTTCTGGAATATTGCCGGGCTGTGACTGCTTCCCTGGGAAGCTGTTGCAGTGCTCCACCACCCTCTGGGGGAAGAACCTTCTAAAGTCCAACCTAACCCTCCCCTGGCACCTTTTCCTGCCATTCCCTGGGGTGCTGTCACTGGTCACCAGAGAGAAGAGAGCAGCGCCTGCTCCTGCTCCTGCTCCTCCTCTGTGAGGAAGCAGTGAACTGCGATGAGGTCCCCCCTCAGTCTCCTCCAGGCTGAACAGACCAAGTGACTTCAGCCTCTGCTCATATGATTTCTCCTCCAGACCTTTCACCACTTTTGTGGCCTCCTCTGGACACTCTGCAGTAGTGTCTGTCTGGTTTTCCCTTTCAGTTTGTCCATGCAGAATACCAGCATTGGCTTAAACCTGTTTGGTTTCCACCTGAGCCCAGGGGTGTGTCTCTGTGGTTGTATTACTGCACCACCTAAACCGCTTTCCTAGCAGCTCAGCCACACAATTTAATCAGCTTGCTTTGTCACTGCAGGATTTTTTGTGCTTTTAGAATTACCTCCTAAAAATTAGAACCTTCATTGTGTTTCACGCAGTAATACTTGTGTGCAGGCTGGGATCAAGACATAGTAAGCAATCTTTTGATTGAATTATATCATGTACAGACGTGGTTATTAGGGGTGGAGGATCATTATGTATTTTTAAGCACCTTATTTAGATCTCATATGAACATAAGTCTAGAATAACATCAGTAATGCCAGCATAACTGCACTTGGGTGAAAACAGTGCGAGTGAAAACCTAATCTGTGGGTATTCTAGAGGGAAAAATAAAGGGATCATTCAATAGAAGACATTTTGGAAAAGTAGAGAAGAAATATTTCTAAAGGATAGTGATATATGGCCTATTAGAAAAGCATCTGAAAATCTGTGAATAAACAAAGCTAGACTAATTTTATTGTGTGTATAAAAATAACTTATTTTTATTGAAGTACCATCTGAGAAATATGGCCAGAAATTCATGTATATTTAAATCCAGTTCTGTTGGAATATTGGTTTTACTAATTTTCAGGTATGAATTTACTGATTTAATTTGTAGAGGAGACTACTATACAAACAAAGTCAAATGTATTCGAGAATATGAGGGAGTTGATGAACAGTGAACTCAAGCCATGCTTTTGAATAGAACTCATCTTAAGAATGCTGAAAGCATTCAGTTTTGGTTTCATAGCACATCAAAATATGCTGATATGGGAATATGTGGTTTGGATAATGTATATGATGGAATACATTGAAGATGCATATCTGCAGGACAAAGTTGATATACAGTAAAAAGCAAAAATGTGATGATATAAAGAAGCTTCTTTTTTTACCTTGTCACTGAAAATAGTAGCATGTGTAGCTTATCAGCATTTATTGCCCAAAAGCATTGATCTCTTGTGTAAATAGGAAGGGAAAGCAGAGTATTTAAAAACTATTATTTCCAAAATAATACCTTCATTATATCTTCTTTGTGTTTCCCACCATCTCTTTAAAGTCTGCATGCAAGTTGCTTTATTGAAATTACAACTAAGTTCTGGACTTCAAGATTGCAAGCAGAGTTAAAAAAATAAAGTATGCCCTTGCTTGCATTTAAATAATTTCTGAAAATGTGATAGTTCTTCCTGAATAAATAAAGCTTAATGGAATCATGGAATGTAATTTCCTGGGCAGTCTGTCTGACTCTGCTGTTGTGGGAAAAAGAAATAAAAGAAGCTGGGATCAAAATTTGCCAATCTTCATAATTAAGAAAACCCCAAGATATTAAATATTTCTAGCATAATTTTCTCATATTTAGAAAAAATAATATGTCACATTCTGAAAATAGTTTAAATTATTTGCTAATCATTTTGGTACTATAGAGTTATCTGTAATGCATCTGTCTTAGTGAAGTCTGAGACCAAACAAGGTGAGCAGGAGGAAAACTAAAAAGTACAAATATTTTAAATGAGAGCGAAATGAAAAAAAAAAAGAGGTTATAAAGAAAGCCAGGATGGATGCAGAAGAGTCAAAAGGAAATAAAACCTAAAACTATGGACGTTCAAGATGATGATAAGAGATGCAGATTTTCTAATAGGGTAAGGGAATTTATCTTAGCCAAGATAAATATTAAAATTTAGAGGAAAATTATATACAGTTGGGAAAGAGTATAAAAAGCCATATGATAACACAGTTTGAACATACACAGCTTGAAAAAAATAAAAGATAACTAAGGCAGGTAAATCTGCTTTTATCCAAAAAAATTGATTGGGAGCAATCTAGACAATTAAATTTGCTTTC
Organism: Dromococcyx pavoninus; assembly: GCA_033558185.1. Taxonomy (NCBI): domain Eukaryota; kingdom Metazoa; phylum Chordata; class Aves; order Cuculiformes; family Neomorphidae; genus Dromococcyx; species Dromococcyx pavoninus. Next base: position 937,250 of record JAUMJL010000308.1, on the reverse strand, counting down.
AGCTCTTTTGTTGTTTGATGCTGTAGAACTGGTGTTTGAAAGTGAGTCCATGGAGGACATTAAAGTTATTACTGTGTGAAATGAAGTGGGAAATAATTGTGATGGAGCCATTGCCCAATTTAACAGGTGTTCACTAAATCTGTCTGTCTTCTGCTTGTCTGTTCTCCGAATGCTGTGCCTGGGAACCCTCTGTAAATGGTATTCTGAGGGATGCTGGTGAAAAAGTATTAAGAATTTGGATTAATGTGGAAAAATTGCATCACAAGCTCAGTCTAGGATAGGGAGGCAAAAAGTTTGCAACTGATTCGGTTTCTTACTTGATTTACTAAGAGTTCCAGTCTTTGACTTGAAGTTGCTTTGCAAAGGAATATTGCAGCTTCTTTCTCCTGTAAGGTGATGGCCAGGACTTCCACATACCAGGATGTGCTGGAGAGAGAAACAGTGTAGGTAGGTTGTGGTATTGTTGGATTTGTTTCAGTGTTCAGTTTATTTATAGATCATGTGTGAAATTATACTGCTAAATTTCAATTAAATGGGTAGTTTGTTCTAAATAAAGTATTTGTGATATAGTCAGAATGTAGAGAAATTTCCATCCTAGGTGTTGGAAGAGAAAGTTAGATTTTGATACTATTTGCATACGTGGAGCTGTGGAGAAATACACTGAGAATTTGTGGTCTTCAGTTGCAGTAGGGGAGGGGTTGAGAAAACAGGGCCATCTGTGCCCTACGTGGAATGATACAAAAAAGTCATCTGAGGCTTTGCTTTCAGTGCTTTTCCCTGGCAAGACTCCACTTTTTGAAAGCCTAGGATGAGGAGCAGTAATGTTGCTGAAACCATCTGGGGCACAGAGAAAGCTTATGACAGTGATATGGAGGTAGGAAAACTGTTGTGTGAGCAGTTTCTTCTTCCTAGAGGAGAGGAGGGTAAGGAGGAGTACAATAAAAGCTTACAATATAATGGATAGTGCTGAGAAGATGCATCAAGAAATTACAATCTTTATTTCATAATGGAAAGATGTAAATGAAAAACTAAAATTTGCTATGAAGTGATATTATTTGGTGTGTGATTAGACTTGGGAGCGTTAAGAGTAACAACAGGGTCCAGAAAGGGACTGTGAAAGTTTACAGAAATACATAGTTTGTTAGGCAGTACAAAATATATAATGTGAAATACAAGATCTTACATTCAGTGATTAAGAAAAGCTCTAGAGAAATATATGAGAGTTTCATGAGAGAAACAGTACCCTACCTCTTCTTGGTCTAATAAATAGAAGTGTCTTTTTATTGACCATATCAAATTAATGATGCTTTAGTCCTCCACAACAGATCTTCTGGCTTTATAAAAAGGAAAATCTGAAGACATAGTTCCAAAACACAGGGTAACTGCAGGGTTGTAGCTAAGGTAGGTCCCCTATCTCCTCTTCCTATCTCTCACCACATTCCCCCATCTGTGTCTTTGTTCAGGAATGAATGTTTGCAAGGCTGAGCTTTAAACTAGATCACCAAAATGAGTTAAAAGCCTTTTCCTACCCTAGGTTATTATTTTAGTGATTTGATTCACAGTACTGCTCTACTGGTGGTGTCATTGGCACAAATAATGGCACAGTTAGGTGCAAAGCAGGGCACATATAGTTTGGATTTGCGTTTTTGGAGTGGGAACATTGAACATCTTTGGGTTTTGAACTGTTTTCTCTGTCAAAGTTCGTGTCTCGCTAACCCGCGGCCGTCGCGCCGGCCTCGGCCTCGGCCTCGGGGTGGTTATGTGCCTCTGCAAAAGCAGTGGGTGGAAACTGAGGGAAAAGGTTGCTGCACCCTGGCCCATCTGCTCAGCATCAGCCTCCGCTAGATGTTCCCTCACATCTGCCAGTTGTTACTCTTCAATTGGGAGTTTAGGTGTAGCCCTTTTGGTTTAAGGAGAGGCAAAACTGTAGCACATCAGTCAACTGGGAGAATGTGTTTAGCAAAACAAATGTGGGCTTCTGACCATCAGGGTCAGCTCACAGGGTAATTAAGGTAGAGGGCAGTTGGTTCCTTTGGTCAGATGGTTGGTCCACCCTTAACAAAAGCAAGGACTGTGAATTCATTTTCCAGTTTCTCTTTTTGAGAACTCTTGCAATTTTTACTCTCAGTCTTTTTTAGTTAAAAGGGTGCACATGCTAGTTGCAAGGTTACCCCTTTGGTGGTCTGTGGAGTTGCATTAGTAAAGTCTGTGAGGTGTATTGTCAACCACAGAACCAAATCCAACAAAAGACCAGTTTTAATTTCCTTATTTCGTTCTAAAATAGCTACAAATACCACATTCTCTGCAATTTAAACCAATATAATTGTTCTGCTTTTGGAACATGAAAGTTCCCTCTGAGGTAGAGGACTGTTGGTAAAAGCACCAGAGGTAGAATTTCTCATGCTTGTGTTTACCTGACCCTTTCCAGGTAGTTCTGACTACTTAAATAATCTTTTAGCTCTCTGTCTTGGTTTAGTTTGGCTGAAATCTGTTAGTGGTTCCTCATTCCCTTGTGTCTGTAGCAGATCTGAGGCGTAGTAGCTTTTGGAAGAGAGGAGCTTTAATGAGCAACAGAGGACAGGTGTATCTTCCTTTAATGTAGCTGCTTTGTAGGGGGTATTGGATGGTATCTCTATAGAAAGATAAGGTTTAGGTAACTCAAAGAAGGCTCCAAAACCAAGCTAGCCTGGCTTATTCCCTTTTGGAATTAATTTTCTGTTCTCCATCTTAAATACTGAAGTTTCAAAATGAATCTCCAACATACTAATTATATGAAATGTATCTATGCCTCAGCATTTTTTTTCCTTTTCTCTGAAGTTTTATTTCCTCTTTGGATTTTATTTAGGTAAATATTGTTAATTAAAAGCAACGTCTTATAAAGCAAGATTAAAGATATTAATAATAGCAAAAACATTGAAAAATATTGAAATAGGTCACGAGCAGACAAAATTCTGCACAGGTAAAGTGACATAATACATACTTTTGTCAGATTGTTTGTGTTTGTCCTTGCCCAAATGGGTAGGATTTCTCTAAGACACTGCTTAAGAAGAAATTTTGGATCTGATTCAAGTTAGTTGATAGTTAGAGTTGAACTGAGCTCGTAAAAACATGAAAGGTTCAGCAGCCTGCAAGTAGTTTAGAGGAAGCCTATTAAAAATATTAGGAGACTCAAGTGGGTTTAGTTTTGCAATGTGTAGAATGACCGTAATATCGGACATTTCATTTATAATGTCTTTATTTTTAATTAATAAACCCCACAAAATGCTCCATAGTTTGGGGGGGGGGGGGGAAGGAAACTTGTGTAATTTTGGGGCTATTCCAAGCAGTATACCCAGCATAAAATAGTGCAAAGTATCCTGTTTCTAAAAATCTCTGAAAAGACTATCACAAGTGTGTAGCAGAAGAGTCTCTAAGGGCAGTGAAGCCTCCTAATTGTTACTGGCATTATCTCTTGCCATCTGCTTTCTGAGGCAGAATAACAGAATAAGAACTTTGTAATGAGGATTAGGAATGGAAGATGGTGACAGCATGCTCCAAGAGTGTCTGGAGTGTTCTCTGCTTTCATAATAAACCACAGGATAACTATTTTAATAATAGGTTTTTAATATATCTTGCCTCAACTAATATAAATAAACTAAGAATTAAATTTTGCTACATGTTACGATACAGCTATTTTATTTATAGTCAGATAATTTATTAACACTTTCTTTAAGATGCTAAAAGCACATGAACTAGCCATGCTGCAGTGGACTTGGGTGTCTGCACTGTCAATATCCTCCCTTGAGACTGATGCAAGCACACCCTTGGGCTGTGTATACACCAGAATTAAGCTGTGTTTAAAATCCATTCCAAAGCTGCACCCAAACACAGGTCACATCCAGTGCTTTTTTAAACTGAGTTTTACTGGACAGATCTGAGCAGTTCTCCAGTTTTTAGCAGATTGTGTTTCTCTCTGTTTCGTTGAGCTCTGTCCCAGTTTCAGTTTGCTCTGTTTGCATTGGTAGTTTAGAATGAGTTTAGAAGAGAGCAATATTTGGATTAATTCTTTTGGGTTTGGATATTTCCCTCCCAAATACAGCGAGAAGTTCCTGTTTTATTGTTGTAACCATGGGTGACCACTTCATGGAAAATTTTGCTTTGTGTTGAGGTTCCTCCCGTGGGACTTGGCATCTAACCTGATTATGACCCATTTATAGGCCCTCTTACTGAAGGTGTAAGTAGTGTGCTAACTTGTGTTGCTTTAGCTACCACTTTGATATTGTGGTTATGTAGAAAGGTGCTGTGAGCTGGGCTGTGTGCTAGAAATGAGTAAATTCCATGTACTAGGAGGTCAATTTTATTTCTAGCTAGATCAACACAGTTGTTAGCTCAATGTTACACTTTACACCATGAATCCTGTTGATTTTGATTTGATTTATATACCTTGCTGCTGCAGCATGTGTAGATATATATGCTCAGTTTGTTTGAGCTGGTGATGGGCAGGCATGCTAGAGGATCAGATAAAACCTCCTGGCAAGCTGGGTCTCGCCGTGGTCTGCCAGATGGCCATCTCTGTTATATGTCAGTTTTCTCACTTCCCTAACAAGAGCAGGAGGAAGGTAAGGAGTATATTCCATTGGTATTCCCTGAAGTGAACCACAAGGTTTCCTAGAGATGGAGGCTTCTTAATCACACTTCTTTGACTGAAGGATTCCCCTTTTCCCTCCTCCTTTTATCATGAGGTTTAGGATGTTATGAGAAGTGAGAGAAGGAAAAATCCAGCTAAAGTAGTCTCCAGAATTTGTTTGCTGGGGCCATTTGTGAACTGCAAAGAAACACTACTTACAGGGAGTTTCAAGTCCAAAAATTGCTTTCTGCAAAGAGGCTGGAGAAGGTGGTGGCACATGAATAGTGAAAGAGGAGCTTAGTGACAGAAAGCTGTGATGCAGGCAGAGAAGCAGAGAATTTCACAAGGAACTAATTAGAAACTACACTGGGGAACAGAGTGGTCAGATCTGTTCAGTTCTGTTGGAGCTTTTTGTGTTACTGTCTGTCAATACAAAAATGACAGGGAGATGGGAGGGATTGATAAATAAAGTCTCCAGTGATTACATGGAAATCCTAACTCAGGAACCAAAAATGAGATCTATTTGATATCTTTGAAAGCTTAGGTTCATATATTAGATATGAATTTTGTAGTGAGATCTGCTGTCAGCTGGAAGATTAACCCAACTTCTTTGGTTTCCACAAAGGACTCATTCCTGAAGTATCTTCTTTTAAAAATGTGCATTTTTTGTAAAAAATAAGTATGGGAAATGTAAATGGTACTATTAGTTTTAATGTTAAATCATGGACATAAAGCATGTCATGACAGCATAAAAAGCTGGAATTTTATTCTCAGTAAAAAGGTTTATTTAATCTTACCAACAGAATGACTGTTGCAACCTCTTACATGTTTACATGATGAGAAAATACTAAAAGTGATCAACATATTGTTTAAAATGTAGGACTTAAAGCCTGAATGTGGATCCAATGTAGTGTGATTATACTGATAATGTCTTCTGGATGCATTTACTACTAAGATCAATCTAACCTCTTTTTTCATTGTGCTTTAAAATTCTATTTTGGTTTTGAATTGTTAGAATCGGTGAAACAAATTCTTGTTGTCACATAATGGTTGTATTTGTGTAGTACTTTACTATAGAATCCTAGTGGACTTCATTAACAGAAAAGGTGACTGAAAGACATGGAATTTTTCATTTGGTGTTTGAGAACAGAACAACTGCCCCTTTCACTTATCTGATCACTTCATGCATGTTAGCTTTCTATCTTTCAGGCAGTGAGGTGTAAGCAAATTTCAGGAATTTTTAGTGTTCTTGGAGTAGGTTGTACATTTGTGACCCAAGGATTAGTAGATAGAGGGTAATACCTCTTAATTTGGGGTCATGAGTGCTTGGCGGTCATGTGCTGACCTTACAGTCATTACAAGTCTGAATTCACATCATTCAGTTCTTTGCTTTGGTAGCTGAAGGGCCTTTCGACAAAGCCAGCAACAGGAAAACATGAAGAAACTGTGTTTTGGTTGTGGATTCTTTCAGAACTATGATTCTACACCACCTACTGCTCTCTGGGTTTTAATGAGTTTAGAAATCAGCTGCAGATTGCGCAGAGACGTGTTCACGCGCTGCGTCGTACGGCCAAAGTGGTCTTATGTTCCCTCTCTGTCGGGTTTGTGAAATAAAGTCATGGACTTATAGTACATGAAAAGCAAACCCACAACTACACTTACATCCCGTGGATGCATTTCCCTTTAGCTTGTGCCTTAACACATGGCCTCTAACTAAATGATCGTGTGCTGTTATTTTTCTGCTGGCTGTATTCAGTCAACAAGATGAACAAGGCTCACGTAATAAGTTACTCAATGGGTTGTTTTCTCTGTAGTGTTACATTTATATAGCTTTAAACCCTATTTATTGCACAATGTTTGAATCCTTTCTGAAAACAGCATTCTACGTGGCCTTTTCTTTGCTATTTTCTCTGTAGTATCCGAGTCATCCACAAACATTAAATTTTCCTTCAAATGACCCTCATGTGATGAGGAACTTGTATTATTTCTCTTTTATAAATGCAGAGGCTAAAGATGATAATATCACCCTTGGGAGGTGACATTTTTCAGATTATTAAGCATTCTGTAAATTCTGAAAGCAAAGACAAAATGCTGGGTTTTGTTTGGGTCACTACCCATTTGCTTTGCCATTCAGCCCGAGAAATAGTTTTGTTTGCATATCTGGGTATCAAGAATGAGCATCTAGAAATAGTGTGACAGGGCAGAAACTGCTGAAGTCTGTATTGCAGCTGAAACCTCAACAAATCTTACCTTGATGGTGAAATATGGTGAAAGTAATCATGGAAATAATCAGTGAGAAATACATTTGTATCAAATTAGATGGTCCCAGATATATAGATACATTAATGAGTACTTGCAGAAAGGTTGATACAGTTAAATTAGAATTAGAGAGCAGTCCTATAACAAGAGTGAAATCCAACTTTCTGGGAAAAAATGAGTTTAGTGTGGAAGTCTCTTCTCTTTAAATGTCTTGAAAAATAACCACTCTCTTTATGGAAAGAGGAAGAGACATGAATCTCTTTTCTCTTGTTTTATGAAGTCTCAATGTGCAAAAGACTGAGAGAGTCTAATACAGATCTTACCAGCCTTTCTGTAGGCTTCTACTATCAGCCACAAACTCTGCCAGAAGAGAGGAACTGAAAAAAGATAATGAATCTGCCAGACCCTACCTACAAAGGCAAATATTCCATCAGAAATAACATTACCCTGGAATTCCTGATCGTTTCAGACTTGCAGTTTTGTTGGGAAAATCTTCACCTGCAGCAGCTGAGACATCAAAACTATTGTAAAAATTCCAAGGTCTGTTTCTGGTGCATAAGAAAAGATCTATGGCAGGACTTCCCAGCATTTTTTTTTTCCTGGGACCCCATATAATTTTCTGTTGAAAGTGCGTTTTCCTGAATAGCAAATTTAAACTGACTGAAAGTAAGCCAAGGCTTTTCTTGATTACCCTTTGTGGTGTCTTAGCAGTGGTCCATAGACCAAAGGCATCTGCAAACCACAGGCTGAAAACCACTGATTTAAGGACGTGGCAGTAGTTAATTGTTCATGTGTCATTGTTAAAATGAGCATCAATTCAGTCTTGTGATGAACTATCTTTTTGCTGTGACTAGTGATTATGGTTCTGTAATGGTATAATTGCTAGTCTAATAGAGGTAACTGAGGTTAACAGCAGAGATAAGTAAATATCATGGAATTATTTCCTGCCTTTAATCCTGGTGAGATAGCAAATATATTAACAAATCCCAGCAAACCTCCAAATTTATTATGCCCTGAAGGAGGGTATTTGAGCTTTACTAATATGGGACAGATTGCATGCCAGATAAGCCCTAGTAAACATAACTTTCAGGTGATAGTTCATTTTCACAGGATTATCCCATTAAAACGTGTGCAGGGTTTTGGACATTTAAAGAGCTATAGGAGCTTTTATGAACCATCATAATTCTAAAGATTTTAGAATGTGGACCTGCATGACATAGTTGCTTTGGTTGGTTGAAAAATAGTGCTGATTGTAAATTTTGAATGAGTCTGTGGTCTGCAAAGATAGCTATAATAAATCGTAAGGTGTGTGTTGTGCACATTCATTTTCCAAACAATTTTGAGTTGTTTCAGCCAAGAGGGAGGCCTTTTCTGTTACTGAATAAAAATAACTTTATCAATCGGAGATGAATACATGGTTACATCTGCGTTTGATGGCTTCACTCCCTTAGCAACTGTTGAGATTGACTAAAAACACAAAAGCAGAAGAGCAGGTAATGATAAGTACATCCCTAACTCAGGTTTCATGCTCACATCAGTGACATGCTGGCAGCACCTCTGGGCACAGGCTAAATGCAGATTTCTTTGGGGCATGTGGACCTGGTTCTTGAGAGGAAGAGAGCCTTGTGCCATCCCCCGGTTAGGCAGTCGCCGTCCCAGGCACGGAGCCACTAGACAGCTGTGTAAGAAGTAAATCCAGTTTGCTTAGTATGGCACAAGAAATAAATCATCTCACAAGTGAATATTTGCAGCACTCGTGTCGATAATTGCTGTTACAGAAAGATTAAGTGGTTGTTACTTCTCTAGGAACGAGATTGGGGTCCCAGGGAAGCTGCGGAGCACCCCGCCTCTCGGCGCAGGTGTGGCTGGTTTTAGTGCTCCTCCAGACATTGCGAAGGATAATCAAAACAGTGGTGGCATGTAATTTACTCTAAAGCATTTCATTATTTAGATGGCTGTGGAATGACCAAATCCAACTGGTATGCAGGTGGTGATCTGGTAGTTTTGAAGCAGATGCAGTTTTATAATGCAAGTTTCAGTTCATATACTGGAATGACTTGAAACAGCTATATTTTTTTCCCTAGCAAGCTATAAATGAGTCCTTGGTTTGCAGTTGTATTCAATTATTCTAAACCTATTTACAATGTATTCTATTGTAAAGCTGTGACCTTTGATCTCCAGAATGGGTGCATGTCTTTTGTGGGAAGCAGGAAGTCTTGGGGCAAGTGACACTTGCAATGCGGTTTATTTTACTTAGACTTTGATTCCCTCCCCTCCCCCCCGTTTCTAGAACTGAAGACAAATTTCTGTTTCTATTGGATTATAAACAGGTTCTGGATAGCTTCAGCTGCTGCATAGTGCAGTGATATTTTAATTTGCTGGGGAGACATGTTTACTGTGTACTGTGTAGTTTATGAGTGTTACCATAAATGAGGTAATCTTGCATCTTGGTTTCCATGTGTGAAACATTACATGAGCTAATGCAGCTGCACCACTGCTCGCTGGGTGTTAGTGGACTTTATTTGGATGTAAAGTTTATACTGAACTACTTTAAACATTTGTGCTAAAACAGGTAGTGCTGCTTTCTAAACGTGTTTTAGGTGACACTGACCGATGTCAAATTTCACAAAGCAATGGAAGAATATGCAGTGATTTTCTGCTTTGTACCCCATTGTTCTCAATAATGGGAGATTCCAAAATGAAATAAAATTTATGACAAAGTTTTTAATTTATGATGTTCAGTTAGTGTTTCAGGGACTGGTTCATATTAAGTATACATAGGAACAGTAGCTTCCTAACGTACTGTAGCAGCCCTAAAATCATAAACATTCTCTCCAAAGTCTGGATTTGGAATTTGAAGTGACATGTGTGGGTTGTGAGAATACAGAGAGAGAAGACTGATTCTCCTCCGTGCTTGAAAGAACATATAAAGATTTTTCCATAGTTTAGTTTTACCTGCTGAAATCCTGGAATCGTCGTGTTTTTCAAAAGTCTGTTATTTTAGCATCTATGGCCATATTCTTTTTGCTTAATTAAAAATGTTGAACATTTTCAGTTAATGTAGTTAGTTAGGAAGGTGGAAGCTGTAATACACAGTAAGCTATAAAATATGTCAGTGTATTTTGCTAGCTCTAGTATTAACACTTGAATTTAATTTCTTCAGTTGAACTTAATTTATGTTCTTTATAAGTCAGAATAATGGACATTTGTATAAAGTACGTTTTAAAAGACACTAAAATTATTTTGTATGATTAAATACTTAAAAGTGAGTGCTAAAGAAACAGGTGTATATATATATATATTTCTTAGGCAACTTTAAAAGGGCCTCCTCCTGCTGAGTATGTGTTCTGAAGATCTCCAATGCTGTCTCTTACCTTTCTCAAAATAGAATTAGAAGTTATTGTTACAGCTTCATTTGAGATAACATCTGTTTCATTATGGAAGTTCATCTTTGAAGAAAGTAGCCCCTTGTTCAATGAGCAGCAGGGTTGCTGCAGCCTGGTTTCCTACGTATGTGTCCTTTGTTTCTTACTTTACATCCCTTACCATGGTGTACTTTAGCCTTAGCTTCTCCCAAAAATTCCTTTACGGCACTGCTTGAGAAGCACCACTGCCTTTTGGTGGTGCTGATTAACAGGCACGTGTTGCCTCACCGGGCACATCCCGATGGATTTAAGGACACGGGGGTCTCTCTTTACTCCTCTTGCCTGCAGCTGACCATGACTTTTCTGAAAAGCTGGACAAATAGAATTATCTTTGAGACTTTTACCCATCTTTTAAATCAGCTTGTAATAAGCCAGCGATTTTCTTGTTCTGAAGGGAGGAATGGACAAACAGGTGAACTTAGCACCTAAGGCTTATTTTCTTAGAGAACAGAGTTAAAAAACAAATCTGATTTCAGTATTTTAAGCCCTTGTGGTTCCTCCATACGCTGAGCTCATCACACAAACTTTAAACCAACAAACCATTCTGAGGAGTTTTATAACTGGATTCGTACCAGTACTTGAATCTTCCTTTGTGTGTTTTTTTTTTCTTGTTTGTTTCTTAATTTTTTAAACCATATGATGAATTCTATGGATATTTTTGTTCGTGTGTAAGTTGCACTTTAGTTTCTTACCTTGATTTTGCTTCTTACATGTATTAGTCGTTACGATGTGTCTAATCAGAGGGATGTGGAGTTATTTTCCCCAGTTGGGAAGAAACGACTGTGTGGCACGGTTTTCATTTTGTGTTGCTGAAGTCCAAACTTACAAATTTTTTCAAGGAGAAGTCTTTGGGATTTGGATATTTAAAAAGGAGGTGCTTGCTATACCTATTGAATTAATGTAGTCCATTATAACATAAACAAATTTTGGAATTCTAACTATTGGTGATATTTGCATTTAATACCCCTACGTGTGCCGAGATTAATGTAAGGCTTAATGTAAACTTAGTTGCTTGTTTTCATATTTTTATTTATTATGTGTTTTTTACTAGGTGTATTAAACAGTTTGTTTTCCTTCAGTGCTCCAGCAGCTATAAGGCCTTTGAAAATGTTCGTTAGTGTACATCTCACTCAATATAATATGAACCCCCCACTGTTTTATGTAGAAGGAACTTCAGGTTATACAGTGAAGTTAGACCACGGTGCCTTTTTACTTGTAGTTCCCAGTAAACTTTTTCTTTTGAGGTTTTTCTGGTTTTAATCTCCAATTAACCAGGCTTTCTCACTTTAAATTTTGCTATAGTTTGTGTTTTTCCTTAAGCTGTTGCTCTTGAAATGGTTGATTTGCAGGAGTGTGCGTTTTTATTATTTATTAATTTCTAAAGCAATTTTTAAATTCAGTGGATAAAAGGTTGAAAATGTGAGTTCTGAAGTCTTGAATCTTCTTAGGCAAATAAAAATTACACTGTAGTTTCAGGTCCAAAATTTTTGATAATGATTTTGAACTATTAACTGTTGCGTAACTGGAGAGAATTAATTGTGGCTTTTGGGGACTGACCGTGGAGCCCCTTTCCTTCCTCCTCCTGGTTTCCTTGTGCAAACTTACTAAAAGAGTGAAAGTCTCTGTCTTCTCTTCCTCCCTCTTCCCCTCTCCTGAGAATTGCAGTCTCTGGTCAGACAGGATCTGTGCCTGACAAAGGATACCGTGTTCTGCTGGATTTGCACAGTGAGGCAGCCACCATCGCTTTCTGCTCCTGCTGATTCTGAAATTCCTCACCTTTGCCCTACTCGAAGACTTTTTGCTGTTTATTTTCAGATTGCGCACACAGGTTTTGTGCAGAACTAAATACTGAGCATTGCATTGTGACGTTATCACCTAGTGGCAATGAAATGACTGGAAAACAAACATTGAAACTCAGAGCAGCTGATGAAGGTTCTTTCCATAACCGAGTAACAAACTTTTAAGGAATCGCTTTTCTAGAAGCACTTTTATTTTTCCTTTTGTGCATAAAGTGTGATACTGAATTTCTTACATAAATCCTCTGCTCAGGGCCAATAAGAAAACTGCCATACTTTTAAAAAAAACCCAAACACAAATTGTTTTTTTTACATTTCAGTATTTCTATTCTTCAAATGTCAAGAAGAATATTTTATCAACATCTTAACTCTGAGTTTTTAGGCAGAAACAGATATTGTTATGTCAAATATGAAACTGTATAATTTCAACTGTCATGTCTTGACAATCACGATTTTTCCTATGTATACACTTTCATTTTTGCAGGTGAAATGTTATTATCTTCCTCTCCATCTCTGTGTCTGTGTACACATGAAGCTGATAATTTTCTTTTTAGTATTGCCAATAACCATACACTAAAAATTTCATTTCAGCTCACAACAATAGGGCTTTTCATACATAATTTGAAGGATAAATCAGTAATTACGCATTTAATTGGCTAATAAATCATAGCACTTTTCCTTTATTTTCTGTAGGGCTATGCTAAATCTTTATAATGTGGCCTGGTATGTTTTTCTAAAAAAGAAAATGAATGGCTTGTTTAGTGTATGTACAGTGCACGAGTGACATAAATATGTAAAACCTTCTATGGTATTTACTCTGTTATATGGGAAGTTCCTGCGATTACATGCCCAGAGATTTTATGAATGTAGATTTTAGAGGAGGTATTGAAGTTTTAAATCTTACACTATATCATGTATGTATTGAGTATGTAATTATCAAGAGGGGAGCTTGCTCAAGCTAAAATGAATTTACAAAAAAACATGCAATAGAACTTTTTGAATTTGTGATTCTGATTGTTATAGTATCAATTCTCAGATTTTTATGATTAATTCTCTTCATTTTCAAAATGGCTATTTAGTTGTGACTTTTTTTTTTTAAATTGGTGAACACGGGATTTATTTAAATGCTTTAAACTTTGAGAAGGGTTTTAGGTAGCAGAATCTCTGCCTGTCATTTCCATTAACACTGCAGGTTACGATACTTCAGTATTTCCAGTTTCCGTTTCCTTATGAGTTAGGTCATGGGGTCATTTCATACGTTTGTTCTCATTTAAAGGTTGAAATTTTAAAAAAAATATTTAATGAATAAAGTAACATTAACATTGCCACAATTAAATGAAGAATTCAGACCACGTTAGTTACAAAAGAATGAAATGTAGAAGTAGACAAACCTTTTTCTAAGTCACTTCTTGGCCGTGGAAGGGCACTGGTCATTTTATTGCCTGCCTGCATGTGAGGAAACTGGAGAGGGTGATTGTTCCATTAAAAATTGGGATTAATATAACTGATTTATTAGAATTTAAGGCCTAAATTACACCTCTACCAAATTCTGTCATCTCAGTGGCGAGGCCATTATGCAAAGTCACTGGAAGTTTTCCTCGATTACGCTTTCAGGAACAGTTAAACAGCATCTCCAGATTCCTCCGTACAGGTATGCAAGCCAAATGTAACTGGATTTTTAGTTTTTGTAGGAAGGTAGTAATGGATGTAGGTTACAGTGATAGCAATCTAGCATCCTGTGTGCTTCCATTTCTAACAGTTGTGGATGTGCAGCTATTGTCTAGCTGATTGTATGCATTAGGACAAGTGGCGAATGCTGACTTTGTCTAAAAGGTTTCCGGGTAAGATGGAATTTTCCCATTATTTCATGTCACCTGATCCCCGGAATAACTCTCAGTATTGCTAAAATAGAAGTTTGGTTTGAGAGAGAAAGGAAAGGGATTTTTAATCTAAAATTTTACAATGAATTATTTTATAAAGCGATGTATACAACATTTTCTAGGTGGAGTGACAACAGCAAGATTTATATTAATATAGAACAATGTTTCCAAACAGGTTTTAGAATGTGTGCATGCATGCCAAGAGAAGAAATAGAACACACTCTATTATTACATTTCATTTTAAAAGCCTGACCTGCATGGGGTGGCTGTATAGACGCCCATTACTTTGATGTTTTGTTTAATTGTAAAATGTTTGCTTGAATTTGCTGACATCTTGGGGGAAAAAAGGAGTATTTGGAGAATTGAGAGCCTTGTAAACTGAAGGATTAAGGAATGGTTGCTAGTATTACATTAATAAACATTCAGAATATTCTGCATTAAGGTCAATTTACTCAACCAGCACTACTCGTCCTCTGTGCCCCTCCCTGAATTAAATACAGCAATAACTCAATGGGACCAGGTAGAGTTCATTTTACTTGCGATGGGTTTGAGGTAAACAAGTGTACCCTATCTGATCCTTGGGTGGAAGAATTCTTTTGTCAGCTTATTACAGAAAACAACATTTTTCAAATGGGACTCTTTGGGGTCATTCTGACTATTTCTTATAATGATATGACTAAGGTAAAGTTCTTTCTGAGGAGCAGTAGCTATTTTTAATTTGATTCTCAAGTTTTTTTCTCATTGATTTGAAACCCCGCAGTCATTGGAGGGCAGATAAATAACTGAATACAGAACTGAAAGCCAAACATTTTATTAAACAAAATGGAAACTTTGTGATTCTTCTTCACTGAAGGTGTAAGGAAAAATGATGTCCCCACATTCAGTTACTGGATACATCATTATGGGAGCGTGTGTGCCCTCGGTAATTTATGAGCGTAGGGCAAAAAAAGAGATTTCTATTCAGAATTACACTCCGCCCCAGTCATAAGTAACCAAGTTGTATAATCCTCCTAATGAAGGGTTTGATGAATATCTGTTTTCCATTGGCTCACTATACCAGTCCTGGAGTTGTCCCATCACTGCCAATTTATTTTCTACAGGCTTAATATTATGTTGTGTTTTATTTTGTTGCATTATCATGGAAGAGAAGTGGGAGTCAATCATTAAGATACACACTTGAGGTCTGTTCTGTGATTAACAAAACTGCAGTAACATTTATACATAGTACACTTAGATTTTGATGGTATTTCTGGTTCCTTTTCTTCACTTGCAAGCTAGAAGTTCTTGGCAAAGCTGGATATAGGGAATAAATATAAACCACACTGCAAGGATAGATCTCAGATAGAAAGAGAGGAGAAAATGATTTAATGCAATAATGATTTTAGCGATACACAGGCATCCCTTTTTTGTCTGGATTTGTTAAATTACCTGACATCTGCATGTGTAATTTAAACAAAATTTTGTTCTCTAGTCTTTCTTCCTTTTGAGCTATCTTCTCAAGGAGAAGGATGATAAATGGAAACATAAACATGGCATGAGAATGTGGACTAGTTTCCAAACATTTCAGTGGCTTTTATAAACAACTGGTCATTGTTACCTTTTGCTGGATTACAGTTCCCTTTAGAACAACAGTGCTCTTCAGCTGCATTACAAAGTTGCTTCTAAATGTTTTCACAAAGTTGCTTAAAGGCTTTAATGTTTAAATAATGGTTATATAAGTATACATAGTTTAAACAATTAGCTTTTAAGTCTAGAATAAGCTCACATTCTAAACACATACTACCAAATAGGATAATGAAACTGCATTTTAAAGATTCAACCGACCTTTTGAGTGGGCAGCCATAGTTTAGGGACATTTTTTTCAACTTTAAAATTTGATTTTTAACACGCTCATTTTGATTTTGATCATGAATAGTGATCCCTGCCATTCTCTTGTGAACACAGGCGTGGTCAGCAGCTACTTTTTCTCCTTCTGAACCCCATTTTCAGCATTCCTCGTGCATTGTGTGCCCTCTTCTCCACGATAAGAAGTGCCAGCTTGCATCTCGCTAGTCTAGGCAGGCACAAAGGGTTGTCTGAGGCTTGAACTCGAGCGCCTTGGAGGGGCAGGATTAACTCCCTAGCGTGTTAGCTGTCCCCTAAGCCATCGTGGCAGCTGTTGATTTATATTTTGAAACAATCAAAATAACAACAATTGACAAAATAAATTAAGATACTGCTTAGTATTTTAACTTTCGAAAGGTCTCTTAGTATTTTAGATCCACTATTTTTGCTTAAGTCACGATTGAATCACCTTTTTAAAATACCGTAGAATTACATTTTTAATCTTCTTGAAATTCATTCATTTGATGATTAAATTAGGGCTTTTTTTTAGATGTATAATCGCTTAGAACAGTAGCAGAAAATCTAAGGGTAAAAAAACACTCTTTAAAAGTTAAATAGATTTTATCTGTTTTATAGGAGCATTTCAGAAATCATATTTTACATACATTTTAATTTTAGATACTGTACATCTTTAACGACTTTTTAATTTATACAATTTTTGTTTCATTGTCAAAACATTTAATTATATCATGTCTTGTAGGTGTAAAGCTGTCAAATAAATCAGAGGCTCAGTATAAACATTTGGTGAATTGCTTTTGCCTACCATACTGTAGTTGTTACTGGGCAGTTAGTGGAACTTTTTTAAAGCATTTACTCAGCAGGTACAGGACAACACGGGTACAATGAATTGCCGATTGCTTGTAAAACAGCAGGTAGTAATGCCCTGACTCTTTGTGATTCTCCTTTGTGAAATAAAGTGGCAAGATAGCGTGGCAGAGGAAGCCCGTGTGCGGTGAATATGTTTGCTGCCTTAGGGCTGCTGGAGATCGCCAGTCCTGCTTCCAAAAACAAATGTAAAATTGCTGCTGTTTTCCATAGCACAAAACATGGAGTTCCCACCGCTAGAGGGAACGAACCGCGTTCACGCTTGGAAAAAAATTGGCAGCGTGGGTGTGAAAAACGGAAAATGCTAAGACTGGATTTCTTTTTTGAAGGCCTTAATAGTTGTATTAAAAAAACCCAAACAAACAAAAAAAACCCCCCAAAAATCCAAACCCCCCCAAGCAAATAAACAAACAAAAACCCCCAAACCAAAAGCCCCAAACTCAATCCAAACCAAAACAACAAACCAACAACTTGCAGGTGTCTTTAAAATGTTTATAAACTTCATATGAAAAAAAGTCTTTTTTTAAACCAATATTTTGTTCTGATGTTAATACAAACTACAGGCTCCCCAAAGTGGGCTTTGGATGAAGTAAATTAGTTCTCCTTTGAAGCTTTTCTTTTCTCCCCCTTTCGGAATGAATGGGGGAGGCCCTTGGATGAAAGCTGCTTTTCATTAGTGCCACCACATACCTATTTGAAAGGAAGAGCTCTTTTGGCACATACAAACACTGGAGTAAAGGAAAGCTTCCTTTTTCTACCAGAAGACCATCGGCTAAACAGCTCCTAGCTTCTCTTTCCAGTCAGGTGGTTTCCAATCAGAGTTAATTACTCCGGTCATTTATTCTAATCACCTCTCGGCGCGGCCGGCAGCCTCTGTCACGGGGTGGCATCGTTTGAAGCCAGTTAGGTTTGAAAGCCACTGCAGGGTACTTGAGGCTCATTAGCGAGGCCTCTCCATGCCTGGCTCTGGATGTGCTCCCTGATTAACTCCCTGTGCGCCGCCGCCGCCCCCTCCCCTCCCCCGGCGCCCGTTAACCCTTGCCTTGCTGCTTGCCTTTTGCTTGCGCGGGGAAGGGGCGGCTCGGTACCAGCTCCTGCTTGCAAACGCGTGCGAATCGCGTCCTTCTCGGGGTGCAGGAGGGCTGGGGGGGCCCCGGCTGTGATTTTCCGCAGCTCTCCCGGTGCGGGAAGCTCCGCGGCAGCGGAGAGGAGGGATATGCCCGGCCCCTGCTCTGTGCCTCGGCATCAGACCGGCTGCAAGCCTAACGCACCTTGCTTTGTTTGCCCCCTTTCCAATACTCCAAGAAGATTTCTTTGCTGTTTGACACACCTGACATAAAATAAAAAATGGGTGCCAAACCGAAGGGTAGAATTGAAAATACCGACTCCTCAGGCTGTTTAAAACCAGTGTTAATTTCCCTTCTGCCCTGTCAATAGGGGAATTTCAGAGCTGGGTTATAGAGCTTGGACTAGGTGTCTAATCCACTTGCCTGAGCTCTTGTGTGGTTGTGATGGTGAGGAACCATGGGGACCTTCGGCATTCTGGGGTAAATCTGTTCCTTACTGTGCTGAACAACCCTGACTTGGAGGTGAGGTCTTAATAGCATCCTTGTGCTTTTCTTACTCTGGGTAAGAAAGCTCTCATGCCACAGGTATGGGATTTTATTTTAGGCTAGTTAGTTTTATTAGAAAGTTAGTTGATTAAAACCTTGTAATTTGGTGTTGCTACTTAAAATCATTGGGTAACTTTGTTTTGGGGGTTGTATTTTTTTTAAAACTTGGGGTTTTTTTCTGTTCTGTCATAGATAGTTGTCTGCCCTGTAAAGAGCAAAAGCTGACTTTGGGAATTCAGCCTCTGAATTAAATGGTTGTTTGGAAGATGGGAGTTAATACTGCCTTATTGCAGTATATTCTTACTGTATTTTTAAATGTTTGTGGGTTTTAGGCCATCTTCTATGAAGATGTTGATATGATGGAAAATGCTACGATTTATTGTATTTTTAAATGTTTGTGGGTTTTAGGCCATCTTCTATGAAGATGTTGATACAAGGGAAATACTAAGGTTTTCTAGTATCTTACAACTGGAAAAATTTAATTCCTTCAAATATGAATAACTGATCATATGCTTTTTCGGCATACAACCTCAAAATGTTAATAGTATTTGTCTCCTAGGCCTTTCCCACTAACACAGTTCATGGGCAGAATAATATAAAGGTAATGAAAAGTTTGCTCTCACTGGCTACAGAATGTCTGTTGCACTTGGAGGTGTTTATGCCTTAATTTCCTGAGCATGCTCAATATACTCCAATGTATCGCTTGTCTTTCTGTGTACAGCTGTCATGGTGGAAATCTGAAGCAGTTTAGGTGAAAGAAGGGAATAGAGTGTAAAAGAAATTAAACTCTCTGCAGAAAAGCGTTATGAGCAAAACTAGTTGAAACTCAACACATGGTGAAACTCGACACAAATGCATGATAAAATTAGAATAAACTGAGAGATTTTGCTTTTTCTAAGGGTGGACATTTTGAGGATTAATTTACAAATATAACACATTTTTGGTTTCCAGCATTGAACCTGACTTCTGAGAGCTCTTTGGTTTGTTACAAATTCCAAACTAGTCAAACTACTCTCAACGAATGGGGGAGAGCCCTTGGCATCCACTGGACTGGACATTACAAACTGTCAAGACTGGACCAGTGTCCTCCTTAATCAGGAGACAGTGGAAGCGCTTATCCTAGGGTGTTTGATAGAAGTTGAGCCATCCTGAGCACGTTTGTCTGGATCCAGGCTTCCTGGTAGCGAGTGTGCCAGAACAAGATATTAAATGAGAACCTGCTGTGTTTGGGCAGGTTTGCAAAGAGATTTTCATTTTCCAGATCGTATCTTCCACAAATCTAATCGTTTTCTGCAATGCTAAATGTAGAAGCTGATAATGACCTCGATTCACAAATGCTCCCTTTCTCTGTCACTGTTAAAGTCAAATAATGATTATCCTGTGTCACTCTAGTTTAATGCTAACATTAAGGAGTTTGGTATCTTTGCCAGACATACCTTGTATTGTTATCCTAAGCAACCACTCAGAATGTCCTTACAAAACATCAGGACTCATTCTTCATAATCATCACAAGGCAGCAAATTCCGTGCTTGTCTGTGTGTGCTGGCCCCAGAGTGGGCTACGCATTTGTGCCATGCAATGATACAGTGCTGTTTCCTATTTCTGTAACTGTTTTATTCAGATGTGATATCTTTGTAAATCTTGTATTCTGTTCTCCAAAAGCTCTTGAATGCTTCCTATTCTGTGAATTAGCAGGAAAGTCAAATGACAAGACTGAAATGTTGACTCTGCCTGACTTGCATCTAAACTGTTCTAAATTTTAAATTCCTTGACCTTTTGTCGTACCATTTCGTAATCCTAAACAGTTTTTTCTAGAACGTTTTTTTTCCCCAGAACTGGCTTCAAAGCCAGATTAGATCAGTCTCTACAATTCTCCTAAGATGTTTGCTTGTGCTATTTGCAGTGATTTGAAGACCATGTGTTTGCAACCATTTCTGTCTCCTCTTACATGCATATTAATACTTGTTGATCATCACAGTTCTTGTGAATTGCATACACAACTGACACATCAAAGCACAACATAAATGCTGCAAGCTGTTGAAACAGAGTGCGAAAATAAAGCAACAGTTGACTTTTAGAGCTTATGCACTAAATCAGAAGGAAAAAAATGTATGAGCAGTTTAGATGTAAAATACTTGAAAAAAGTCACTAGTTTGTGCCAGTTTGAAGTGTACTGTGCTGTCATTAACAAGACAATATGCATAGACTGGAGGTTTTTAAAATAAGACTGGATGTGGCACTTAGTGCCATGATCTAGTAATCATGATAGTGTTGGATTAAGGGTTGGACTTGATGATCTTGGAGGTCTCTTCCAACCCAGATAATTCTGTGATTCTATGATAATTCTATGATTTAAACTTTAATTTGAAGATTAAATGGTGTGGTAGTTCTCAGCCTAATACTTAATGTGAAAGCTGTTTCAAGTGTAGTTTTGTCTGTGT
This sequence comes from Dromococcyx pavoninus, assembly GCA_033558185.1. Classification (NCBI taxonomy): domain Eukaryota; kingdom Metazoa; phylum Chordata; class Aves; order Cuculiformes; family Neomorphidae; genus Dromococcyx; species Dromococcyx pavoninus. The sequence goes on along the minus strand of JAUMJL010000308.1, from coordinate 916,521 downwards.
CCACATAAACCTTTTTTTGCATTTTGATCATGCAAGTTCAGTTCATGTTTCAGATGTTTTCTTACCCTTCATGATCTCTACTGCATTCACTGTTTCACCACACATTACATTACGATTATGCTGGCTGTGTATTCACTCAGTCATAAGTCAGTTAAACCCCCGCCACTGTAATCATAACATTTATCTGAATTTTAGCATTTGGCCTGTTTCTAACTTCAATGAAAAAGCTTGTTCAGTCTCACAGGCAAGCAAATTTTGCATAGTTTAACGTTTTGTACTGTATGTTTTGCACCTCTATCGTAATCGAATGGGATTTGTGGTGTTAGAAGGTGACTCACTGTTTACCACAACAGATACCCTTTGGGAAGTGTCTGGTGCTCTGACCTTTCAGTTTGCCTTTAGCTAAGACTTGGCATTCGAAGCAACTGTGATCATGTTGACAAGACTCCAGGAGGTGTCACACAGAAGTCCCTCAGCTAGAAGTAGGCAAGTTGGGAGAAGTGTTAGAAGCCATGTACCTGCATTAACCTTCTGAGAGGAGAGAGACGTTTGCTTGGCAGCACCGGGCGCTAACGCGAGTGCTCGGCATCACAGCCAGCTCGGCCAGGGCACAGCATTGTGACAACAGCCATGTCTTGTGGAATTTTGGTGTTTGGTTGTTGTTTTGTTTTTTTTTTCTTAACATAAAACTTCATTTAAACTAATTTGACTGAGCCAACTGTCAGCTGTGTGGTTAACAGCCTGTGCTTCCTCGGGTAATGGGTTCCAGATCTGGGCTGTCAGTCTTCATGCAAACAAGTGCTGGAGGAACTGGGAGAGGAACTGCTGAATTTCAGGGAGGAGGGAGCTTCCTGACTCTTCTTGGTGCTGTGCGTAAGGATTTTCGAACGAGATTTTTATTCACTGTCTTGGCCTCGGGCTGTTGCTGACTCTGCTGAGGAGAGAATCCTCCAACAATGTAGCAGAGATTTTAAACGTGGACAAAAATGCAGGGGAGGTGGGGAGGTGGAAATGGTGGAGGAATCAGCACACCTCTTGGTGTTATGAATACTTGCTTTTAGTCATATTTGTCATAACAAATGGCTGTGGTTTAACTGGTCATGGTTAAATCTTCTGTGTGCCTCTGGGGAAGGACAAATGCAAGCCACGTAGGTTGATATTATCACGATTATGAATAATGATAGCCATTTGTGTGATTGCACAACTGTGATTAATTATGGCTTTTATATGTAATTTTTCATGTAGGAGAATTTAATAAAGACCTCTTGATAATTTTTTGCTCCTACCACAATTCTCTTCTCTTCTGAAGAAATTGAACAGTTAGGAAGGGGCCATTCTTGGGAAAGCATCTGTTAGTTCATGGAGCCAGTTGACTGAGACAGATTTTGCCCACTCTGGTTTTTTTCAGTGGTGAAGTTAGCGTTGGCACAACCTTGACTGGTGGAATATGAGAAAGGTAACCCAGCCTGTGAATTGTAGTTCATTAACTGTTGAGTGCTAGTGTGGGTGCTCAGGGAGAGGATGTACCAGTTACAGGCACTGTGGGCAATTCAGCCCTTCTTCAGCACGTGACGTTGTAACTACACTGCTTTAGGCTCGTGTTGCCTTAATTTAATCTGGGTTTAGTTTCTCTACAGTATAATGTCATCTTTGGAAGTTTATGTTTTTCAGTCTCGCTCTCCAAATATTCTAACAGCCATAAGCTTGTGTCTTCTCCTAATGGGTAACTTTGGAGATCCTGCTTTGCTTCATCTTTCTAAGTTGTTTCACTATGAAGGTGTGGAATTGCTCACAGACTGAAGATAAACATCTGTGTAAATGTTTTCACGGTTGGCCCCTAAGGTAGATGTCTAAACTATGAAACTTAACAACAAAAAATGCCACATTTGGTCTGTTTATCTATATACTGTTCATGGTAAAATGTAATAAATTTGCCTTAAAATATTCATCTCAAATTTGCAGATTATCATGGATATACTAAGAAATATTTTTTAAGTGTTATCACTGCCTTTTATGGAAAGAGCAAAGAATACTCCAAGGCAAGTTATCATATTCACCTAAATCTTTTATTCCTGGCACCTAATGACAGACATCTCAGTTGAGATTAAAGCCAAATTTCAAAGGAAATGTAGCTTTCATTTTATAAAATACGTAACAGCTGTTTGGCTTGGCCATTTAAACTACAAAATAACAGTTGTAGGCTGAATATAGAAATCGCCAAAAGATGCAAAAGCGCTTGGGATTTTTAGCTAAACACGCTACTGTTTCACTCTTATTTTGATAATAATTACATAAATTCAGGTAGGAACTTGAGTCATTAGATTGCAAAATATTTTTCTTTGTTTACATGCTGCTTGTGCAGAGTATACTTTGCCACAAAGTTGTCTTTCATGAAGTTACAATACTGCACAATTTTTCTCTTTTGTCATTACTTAGTACCTTACTGTTAAACACAGAGAAACAGAAGGCAGGGAAGTTCATCTTTCAGAGATTTTCTACATCTGAACGTCTTCTCAGAGCCTTGATATCCTTTGTTCTGTAAGATCAGTCATCTTCAGTAAAAGCATCTGAGTTAATCTTTTTACTGAGACTACATTTTCCAGAGTTCCTTTTCTCTTTTACTCTGCTGTTGGTAACCAAGTATAGAAACAAAGTAAAATGCTATCTTTGGTTATAACAGTAATGAAGGATACGTTGGCAGTGCACTTCTGGAGCACACACAAACATACACACAAAAGGAAAAATGAGATAATTCTTATAAGCTGGAAAGTAATCGCTCGCTTTCTGAAGTATTTCAGGTTTAAAACCAATTGCAAAATACAGTAAATAAAACTATATACCTGTGCTCAGAACAGTTGTCTACCAAGCTACAAATCACCAGTCGTAAACATTTTTGATGTCAGTTTCTTCCTTTTGAAATTTGTATTACCTCATGGAGAACTGCAGTCTTTTTCCTGAGTAGGTCTGCTGTCCTTTTCCTCCTCTTCCTGGTATCTTCAAGGCAGGCTTGAGTTCAGTATCTTCCTAATAGTTTTTTATACTTTTTATACTTCTCTCAGATGCCTGCCCATGTGATCGAGTAGTGTTGCTGCTGAAAGTGTGTTTGGTAATTCGGTTTTAAATAGTAGTGGTTACTGAGAAACCTTAAAAGATAAAGCCAGCACTTCAAGAGTTAATAAGTTATTAGGAGGACAGGAAATCTGGCAACTATTGCAGAAACTAGACCTAATGGTGCACACAAACAATTTGTCAGTCTTGGTAAATGTGAATAGCTTTCTGCATAAGTGGCTGCTTTTGCTTTGTTTGAACAGCCTAAACTTTTCATTTTTGGACTTTAAATCTTAGAAGTGAAACGTGATCCACATATTGAATCAAAATCATTTAATTCAAAACATATTTTGATTGGAACAAGGCTGACATGGAAAGAAACTCTAGAATAAAAAAAAAAAAGTTGAAAGGACTTTCTATCATATATTTAGCAGGAAAATTTGAAACAGTTCTAATTAGGCTGAAAAAACCAGCCGTCTTCGTTGTAAGTTACAAAGGTCGTATATCAGTATTAAGGCAGCATTACCAACTTGTGTCTGAAAGCCTGCACATGCAAACATAATTCCAGTTGTTTGGTTTTGTTGGGTTTGTGCGTGCACATGCTTCCAAGCCAGAGTATGCACTTAGTTTGAAGTGGTTGACTGGTACTGCAGTTACGGGGGTGCTTTGTCATGTTCAACAGGAGTATTTTTCACGTCAGAATTGTGTCTGTGCTAAAAATGCATGAAATCCTAATTTATGCTTTTCTGTTTATACTTGAATGTTTTTCAAATGGAACGTAAAAAAAAAAAGGACTCAATTATTTTGTTTCAAAGGAAATTCCTTACTTCAAAGAGGAATTAAAATATTTAGTCCATTAAAGGTAATAGGCAATTATTCGTACTTGAAGCTTGCAATTTCTGACCTCTCGATGTAGGATATTCCTGGTGGGTTGTTTGGTTGGGTTTGTTTTTTTTTTCTTAACTTGTTTGTATGAGTAGGAAAGATTATTCATGTTTGAGAAGCAGTTTCGGTTTCTCATCAGTTTCTAGTTTCCTTTTAAATATATAAATCACACTTCATATAGGTTGGACTTTTCTGTCTTTCAGATAAGAGCCTGCTTTTTGCTGTGCTTCGAGCTTACTTTGCTTTAATCAATTTAGGAATAAGGCAAGCAAGTCTGTGGTCTGTTTCTGAATAGCTTGATTATGAATAAATATCTATGCTGGTGAAAAGAAATACAGTTAATCTTTTAATCTCATTTCAGCATTGGAACATCCCAATCTTAAGCACAGTATGTATTCATTTCTAATAGACACCATTTCATATGCTGTATGTCATTACATAATTGAAACCAGAAAGAAAAATAGAGGGCAAAAGCCAATAGCAGTCACTTCAAAGATACAAACCTTGATTCCAAGGGTATAATATCGTTTGGGAAAACATATCATAGTAAATGGTTATACTGGAAAATGGAAGAATCTTTCCCAGCCTGCTGGTTTAATGTTTTTTGTTGTTGCTACCATGATTTACCAAATCATTTGTATCAGTATTAGACTGATAGTAGTCTTCGGTTGCTCTCGGGAAGTTATTCTCTGTTCATTCCTTTCAGAAAACAGGGCAGAAAGAGATGCACATAAAATAATGATTTTCAGAGTGATTCATGAAGGATTGGGTTTGATGGCACACATGCAGTAACATCAGATCGTGCATTTTAAAAATGTTTATCAATAAACTAAAACTTCCTCATAAGATCTAAGCTTCAATTTGTTGGTGTGTCTGAAGTGTTTCTACCTTGGGATTGGATAAATGAAAGTTCTAATAGATGTTTGTGTTTGACATCTGTATACTGTGCATTTTAGCATATCTCAAGTGTTTTATTCTCTGCCTAATAGATCTCATTAAAGAAACAGATATCAGCCCCAAGACAGTTTGTCAAAGTTAATATGAGTCCCTGTGGACAGAATTGACAATTTGTGTGTGGCTTCACATGACGCTCTTTTCCTGGTCTTGTCTGATCCTTTAACAATTGGGCATTAGTCAGTGATTTATTTTACAATAACTCAATAGGATTGGATATTACTGTATTATGTTGGGCGTTTTAGAGGATTTTCTTGTTGTGCACATTCTCCTCAGAGCACCCAGGGACTGATGTGCTCGTTCTGCTGTGGGAGCGCTCACAAGGGATTGGTTTGCTTTAAGAGCAGCGTGGGAAGGATGTGCGCGTGGAACGCGGTCCCTGACGAGCACTGGCTGTCCTAGAGGCTTAAGTAATCCTAAAGGCTTAGGACTTGATACCCTTGGTTTAGTTTTGAAAGAGGTAGATGCTATCAGTGACATTTCATTTTAAAAACCCTCCTTTTTAAGAACTGAATACTTAAATAAATAGTTAAATAAATGTGAACTTTTTAGCTTCTCAGCTTTTCTTTTGTTAAGGAGTATCCATACTTAAATGGTGTACAGCAGTGTAGCTGTGCAGTGCATCACATGTATTGGTACATTGGGTTGTTTTCCTTGAAAGTCTGTTTTTTAATCATTATCCAAACTCCTAACTGTTGTTCCTCCATTGATTGTGTCTAGCGTGAGCACGTCCCTCCAACTGAGAGTTTAACTGTGAACCTGAAATGACAGACGAGGTTATTTCACCTTTGAATTTGTGTCCTGTATTTGGTATATCCTCCAGGGTCTTGGGAACTGATGCTGACTACAGTCATTTTTCATTTAGCCCTTTTATTTGTGATTTGGCAAATAAGAAAGATGATTTTAAATGGCCTAATAAGGACAAAAAAATAAAATAAAATTATCTGTATAAACGACAAGTGTAAAATAATTTTCGTTTGAAAAAGAGAAATAAATTCAGGATGACTCCCAACCGTTCCATAAAAAGTCAAAGAATGTATTCAGTTTTGCTTTTTTCCGAAAAAGTCAGATTTATATATCTGTTAATCTGAGGAGATTGCAGACTTATTTCCCTTTAGTTATTCATGTCCAAGTGCTTTGTGAGGGTATTACGACCTATTTCAAATCTGGCTTTTGAAGAAAAAGAAAATCTGAACAACCTCTGCACATACCAAATGTATATATATGAAGTCACAAATTTCTAATGCTACTTTTCCTGACATTAAATAGTTATAGTGATAACAGTAAGTATATTCTAGGGTTAATTTTTTTAGCAGGATAGCAAGAAAATTAATTCCTATCATTGTCATTAGCTGAGCCCTGTAGAATTTTATAGCTGCACATTGTAGTATTATGGACACTCATGAGACTTCTGACTGGTTTTATCTTATTAAACAATTTTGAAATCATTAATTTTTAATTGGCCTGCTTCTGTTTTTTTATAGTTTTAATTGTGTCTGTGTCTAAATGTTGGGGGCTTTTTAATTTAAAAAAAAGGGGGAAAAAGTAAGCAAGGAAAAAATCCTGTCTAAGCATATGTGTGGGAAGGTATTTCCATATGATAATCCAAAGAGATACTATATTGTGTAGTAATTCATTTTAAAGAATGCTTTCAGCAATTCAGTGGCTGAGAATCCTAATAAAAGTAATAATAAAAAAAAATGATATGATGTTGAAGATTGTACAGGTCTTTCCTTGATTGAAAGTTCTAATTAAGTGAATCGAGGAAAATTAACTGAAATTAGCTGTCAGAAAGTCACATTTAAATGAGTGATGATCTGGTGTGGCAGTAAACATTTAAATGATATAAATTGCCATTTAAGTGTATGGTTTAATGTTTGTCATGCATTAATATGACATGAGACTGCAGTGACAATCAAGCAGCTTGCTCTAATTTGAACATATTTAGGGCTTTGTGTGGAGTGCACCACACAAATTAAGACAATTGCTGGTTTTATGTGTCAATTTAAATGTTGTTTTCAGGCATCAGTTAATGAAACAAACCCATCATTTTTGTGTGCAAATTGCAGAGTGATTTCCTTGGGTTTTGGATTAATTTTAACTTCCTCTGTTCAAAATTAGGAATTTCCTTTACAAGGAGAATGTCATTCATTTCCTTAAATGAAAAGAATATCAGACTTTGTTACGTGGTTTCATTTGCTCCCTCAGATAAGACATATATTGAATCCTGTGTATAAAACAGAAATCAAATCTTGCTAGTGATTTAATCTAGATTAATTAACTCTTTAGATGGCAATGATTTTTAAGTTATCTTTTAATATATTTGTGCTGTGTCTAATACCGTTATTGAGAGATTCATTATTGTTTGGATGCTTTGGTCTTGGGGATTGGGTTGTAACTGGATAACATGTTCAGGACAGTGGCTTAATCACTCAGTTTAGTACAGTTTCTGTATAGGTTTGTGTCAGAGATACACCAGAAATGCATAAAAGTAACAGCAAGTTGATATTCCAACGTGTTAAGTAATTTCCCCCTAGCATCCCTCGTTAGTTCAGTTCCCCAAGTCTGTCAGTCTTCTCTCTGTCTGCTGGTGTTATTCACCGTGCAGATCACACAGGAAAACACAGCTTCATCTTCAGAGTTCATAAAGACACAGCCCTGCTGTCCATAAATGCATAAATGCTTTCCACTTACAGCTTTTTTTGCTTATTCCCACTGTTATAGTTTAAAAAGCAAGGTCTTCTTCTTACAGGGCCCACCTTTTTTTCCAGGTAGAATGTCAAAAAATGCTTCTTCTACTACTAAATTATGACTATCTGACAAACTCAAGTTTATATGTTTTATGTGGCTTTTTTTTTTTACAGGCATTAGAAAGTGAGTTTGTTTCCTGCCAGCTTCACCAGTGGATTGATCTGATTTTTGGCTACAAACAGCAAGGACCAGAGGCCGTTAGGTCCCTGAACGTATTCTATTATTTGACTTATGAAGGAGCTGTTAATTTAAGTTCAATAACGGACCCCATATTAAGAGAGGTAAGTTTGTACTTTAAATTAAAAAACTGCAGTGTTGAAAGTGTAAAGACTCCACGTTGTTCAAGGCTTCCGACGCGTCTCGAAATCTTCGTGTTCTCTTGTGTTTTGGCTACAGGCCAGTCAAATGCAAGGTGCCTGAACTACCTGCAAAATAAAGAGAACAAGCATGCAAGTTGTCCTTAAACTTTGTGCACCTGCATTCAGCACAAACTCCATGCCATAAAAATAAACATTCAAGGATTACCTCAGTTGCTGAGGGCAGTCAATTTTTTTTCACAAATACTGGATCTTGATGGCCAAAGACAGTGAGCACCTTAATTCAGCTTGCACTTTTGAGTTTAGTTTTACGGTTTTAATAATTCTCTTTTAATGCTGTCTTGCATATGTAGTACACATCAAACACCATAGTTTTGTAGCTTCCATTATTTTTAATTGGCTTGCTATTAGATTAGTAATACCTCATCCTGTATTTGTCATTTGCAAAAGTAAATGTTTAAACATTGGGAAGATCAATAGTCTCACTCAGACTCAGCACCAGTTAGAAATATCTGTGTGCTCCTGTATCCCTTAGGATATTGTGGGCATAAGACTACTCCTCCCTCCTCCATCTAAACAGCTGCTTTTAAGATAAAAAGAGCAGGATAGGGTTGGAGATTAAAACAGGTTTTTGATTGGGTTTACCTCCCCTGTTCAGACAATACGTTAGTATCAAGGAAAAATTTCTTCACTGAAAGGGTTCTCAGGCCCTGGCACAGCTGCCCAGGGAGGTGGTGGAGTCGCCATCCCTGGAGGTGTTTGAAAGGTGGGGAGATGAGTTTCTCAGGGACAGGGTTTAGTAAGGGGACAGGAATGGTTGAACGCGATCTCATAGGTCTTTTCCAACCAGATGATTCTATGTATAGCTGCAATTATATTAATTATAGAATAAATTTAGCTGATACTTTGTTATAAAATATTTGGAGCCCCTGACAACAAAACTGTCAACAATTTTATTTAAAAGCGTGGCTAGATGCTTACCAAGAGTTAATATAGGTGTGAACTGAATGAAAACAAGAATGAAGACATTTCTGCTTACAAATATTAGGTTTGAATTCAGTGTAGAATTCTAGTCTAATCCTGATTGAAGTTTTTGTTATTTCTTGCTTATTGACAGAAAGTCTGAGAATAAAGAAGTTATTATTTTAAACAATACTGTTTTCTCTGTGCATCCTGGCATCCGGCTGCTTGGGGCACCTGGAGAGCCTCGCAGGGAAGCGGCACCATAGCAGCACTGTGGGTTGTCACTGGCTCGTGGGTGCAGGGGGAAGGGTTGGGAGGGGTGCACAAGGACTGGCTTCAGCACAAAAAGTGGTGGCTGGATCTTGCCATTATGCAGTTTTGCTGTCAGCCTGCAGACTGCTAAAATATAGATGTTGCACAGGAATACGTTTAGTTGAGCTAAGAAGAGAGATATTGGAACACTTGGCTTTTGAGAAAAAAACATCCTCATCTGGTTCGAAACACTTATTGACCCAAGGGTGCTGGATGTTCCTCCTGTTGTGTTTTCATTTCATTGATTATGTTTGGCCACTGTGCACTGACAGGGAAATATTCTCACCTCCTAAGAGCATTTATTAGACTCCTGAAGTGCCAGGTTTAAGTGTGAACTGAAAAACAGCCTGGGCATTGTATGTGATGTGTTCTTCATTTTGGTATTAAATGGACTATCATTTATGAAACTAAAGCAAAATAGTGGTTTGCCACACACAATTTCTATGTAGTTTTTAGATTTTCTACCACTGTTCTATTATCAGTTTAACTGTGTTCTGCTCTACTTGTGTTGTAGCCTGGAAAAAAGTAATTTAAGACCTGGGAAATTAGAAGTTTTGTCTGGAAGTGTGGATCTTCTCAGTTAGAGAGACATTCACTTCATACTTCTATAAGTATTTTACTGTATCTTGTTCCCAAATCTTTTGGATTTGTGATGGTTTTATTGTATGTCACTACAGTGTTTCTTATCCTTGAGTTGTTCTGCGCTGCCTGAACTGAATGACATATAAAATATGAAAATGAGAGAGGGACAATTGCAGTGTGGTTGGGTTCATAATAATGGAGTACCTTAGCAGCAGCAGGATTTCGAAACACTGCTGATGGTGTCAAAAATACATGCTGATAAATGCAGGCAGAAAAAATGATGGGTATCTTGTAGCACTTTTTGTTCTGAGTTACTGGAAGATTGGTCCAGTGGAATTTTTTTTTAGTATTTTTAAGCAGGTCAGTAAGACAGTAAAAAGATTCCTGTTTAGTTAGGGGTGCCCTGCTGTTTACATGTACTTTGTAAAGCGTATTTTTGTATTATGTAAATGTATATGTAAATTAGAAATGGTACATATGATCAGCTCTGACCTGATATTGGCAGTGCATAGATAGATTTAATGACTGCCATCACCAATGGTGAGTTATTCTGTTTTTACTTACGAGTAGAGATGAAAGTAATAAAAAATCTGTTTGTGTGTATATCTATGTGCATAATCATTCTATATCTGTGTGCTAAATGAATTTATCATGCACCTTTGACAGCCTCACCTTCTTCCTGCTTGCTAATCCATCTCCCTGAGGACCTGCGCTAACGTTCTGTACTGCCAAGCAGCTTCAATCAGCATTTATTTTTCTCCTACAGTCAGCTTGCCAGAAAATATTTCTTCTTTTCTCCACCAAATTCCTGGTTAGAGGCCCAGTGAGTGTCTGATCGGGACAATGAACAGTATCTCTGGGCAGGCACAACACCACAGATTTAGTATCTGTTTATTAGGCAATTATTAAAATGGAAATTTTACTCTGGTTTTCTTGGTTTTAAAAAGGATGCTTTTGGCTTTCTCCTCTTGATAAGAGTCAGGATTTGGGTCTTTAAATCTTAACAGTTGTAGCAGAAAATATATTTTTATTTGAAAACCTAAACCAGGGAGAGGCTTCTGTATGTTCTGAGAGCTGCAGATTGCTGAGGCTTTTAGGTATCTTACGGAAATAATATCATGTGCTTATACCATGGCAGTTTCTCCACGTAGATGGTCTGTGCTAAGCCTAGGGTGTATGTGTTTCTGGAGTTTCTTCACAGATATATGTAAGGATATTGGTGACCTAACTTCATCAGGAGAGGCCACACACAGAATAATGGTGGAAGGAACTAAGGAGTGGAGGAGTTTAGGTTAATGCAGAATTTCCTTAGGTCTCCTAAATGGCTCCAACTGGCACCTTTATTTTTATAGGCAGTCAGGTTATATATATTACAAGAAGGAAGCACTCGTCTAGGAAGGAAAACTACTTGATTAAAACCATATTCCGCCTTTCTTTTTTTTTTAACTGAAAAAGTAGAACTTCTACATCCTCTCATACTGCTGTGAACGATTTTTTTCCTGCCATTCTTTCTGCCTATGGGAATAAAGGAAGTAAAGTATTTTGAAAGGCTCTGACTGGTGTAACAGAAAATTTTAAACTAAAATGCAAACCATAGGCCACATGCTACCTTTTGGCAGATGAGCCCTGGGGAGTGCAAAGCCTGCATAATTCAAAGGCAAATCTCAGGGGGAGGGGAGTGGATCAAGAGAGAAGAGGTTGAGTCACAGCCAGTGGGGGGAGGGAACTGCAACCAGGAGAAGCGAGGCGAGAGATCCAGTGTATCTGCTGCCATCTTTGCAGTGCTCGTCCCGCAGAGAGTGTTCCTTCATCCTCCTCTTTCTTCCTTCAGCCCTTTTAGAAGCGTTGTCATTGACTGAGACCGTTGTACTCGTGTGTCTTGCTAAAGGAGGTTACAGCTGCAGAGGGGAGTTGTTGTTTGGTTGACAAGTAGTAAATATGACCTCTCTCCCCAGTGGAAAATACAGCATTTGCCAGCAGAGGTGTGCTGTGGCTGTCTTCTGTCGGCTCATTCTTGACCACCACATCTTGATCTGTGGAACTCCTGATCTGCTGTGGAAGGGCTTTTTCGTTGCCTATGCAGAAGAGTCACAGTAGCACAGATAAATGTCATCCAGCTGTTCTGGAGAGAGTTTACAGCACCTCCTTATCACAAACTCTGTTCTCTTTTTGCAATGGCTGTCCAAGAATGGAGAAAAAAAAAGAAAAAAAAAATGAAGTAGAGTTAGATCTAAGCCATTTGGACAAGGAACTGATTATGAGGTGAAGCACAAACCATAGAAGATAATTTGTACCTTTGGCTGGTTTGTGGGTGTTCCATTAGTGTGTTGGTCAGAAGAATAGAAATTCCTGTTCTTTCTGGTGTAGTGTAACAAAGGATAGTCATGAATCTGCTCAGAGTTCTTATTTAGAAGTCAGTTTCCTCACTGATATCTCTATGTAGCTACCATAAACACTGGATAACTGTAAGGAAAAGAGGTGAAGTCAATAGCAGGAAGGCAAAATATTGCTTGGAGAATATGTCACTGATTTACTACAGAATGCCTGAAGTCAAGAAGCACTGAATTTTGTGCTGGGCTTATCAAAAAGCACCAAACCATATTCTTGAGAGATTTTTTAATATATCATCTGATATGATCTTTGTAGGCAGTACTTATGGAGGACAGGTAACTTAGCAATAATAGTTTGAAAAAGATGAGAATAAGTCCTATCCCATTAATATCCCACATACTTTGGTTAAATATTTGCTTTTGTCCTTAGATGATTCTGTTGTTTTACACTTATTCCTCTGAGGAGAAGGTGCCTTTTTGCTACGCAGAGGTCGTCTGTTTAACATTAGGAGGCACAGCTTTCTCCATTCTTTTGGCACTTTTTTTCCTACTGTTGATATTTTATTTCCATATGAACTGAGGAGCATCAAAAATTGTGAAGAATCAACTTGGACATTGCATTTGGTATGTTATTTGAGTGTGCCACTTCTGATTATATAAAGGGAGGAAATGATTCTTTTATTTTCAGTTTTAAGGCATATGGGATAAATTATTTTATGGATAATAGCTTTTAAATGTTGCCCGAGATTAATATCTTAGGGTAAGTTTTATGCATCTTAGATCTATCTCTTATGAGTCTGATTTTATTTTTAAATATTTACAGTTTGAGAGTCTTCTGTGCTTTCCAGAAGAAGTTACAAGGATGTTTAGTTTACATGACCCCGGTTTCATGACAGCAGTAGCAGATCTGATATCTTATCCCAGAGAAAGCATTTTTGGCCTCTCTTTTAGCTGTGTTCATAGTGGGAGTTAATAGCATATTTCAACTCTAACTCAGCTGGAGAACTCTGACAGCAGTGAATCTTTCACAAAGTATAAACATGATTTGTATTTATAGCATAGTTAACATTTGCTAAATAGTTGGGAAAACGATCAGTCTGTTTTTAGCAGGTTGGGCAACAGTCTTTGTTGTGGCTGAGATGAGCTTTAAAAAGTGGAATAAAGTGATTATAGAACACTGTCAGGGAGTAGTAAATTTAGATGTGCTGAATTCAGTAAGTAACAAATTCATGCTGACAAAATTCAAAGTACTGTAGAAACAATCTTTGAATCATCTTTGTCCAGAAGTGTGTTGCACACCTGGCATGGCTCAAGGTTGTGCGACACAGGAACGCTGTGAAAAGCCGAAGAAATAGGAAGAATTGGTCTGGTTTTAATTGCAAATCTATATTAAAATATCATTACATGGAACCAGAATTAAGAAGAATGTAGTTAAAGGAAGCATGCTGATGTCAGGCTGAGGAGAGGTGGAACTGTCAGCTGCAGCCAAACCTGTGCCCCAGTCTGTTCCTGTGAAGGTGGGCAGAGCAAAGGCTGGGCAGGTACCACTGCTGCATGAAATCAGCTTGTCTGGGCACCCAGACTCTCCCACGAAAAGACAGGTGTTTTCTTCTGGTAGAAGGAGCATTAAAATAAGAGGAATACCATTCCTGCCACCAGTTTATAGCATTTGTCTATGAATTCTCACATCTTTGCTCACGCTGTGGCCTGTCTGTGGTGTTGGAGTGAACAGGCAAAATGAGCATAAGCGAGTGTTTACTGTGCTATCTGAGGGGTGTGGCACTTCGATTCCATTCAGCCCGGAGTTTGACGTGATGAATGGAGGTTTATTGCTCTTTGTCTTAACTTATGTACTTCCTACAGCACTTAGAAACAGGCACAGCTAGGTTTTGAAAATATTTGACCTAAATATCTCTTTTATCCTTTGTTACGGAATCGATTCTAATTTTATCTGGTGCTTCTGCTTCTCCATCCAGCAGGAGAAAGTGTGATGATATTTGAGAGTTCATTAAAATAGGACTGAGATATCTAATGTATAAGGATTTAAAAAGTAAGGATCAAACAACTGATTGGGTGGAAGTAATAAAAGTTTTTGGAAGGGGGTAACTCATATAAATTAGTTCTTCAGCTCTGAGTGGGTTTTTTTTTCAGCCCCTGATTGAAATTCAAAGGATGGAAATTTTCAGCACAGTCAGTTCCCTCACCTCTTCTTGCTTGACCTGTCCTGTGGATCTATCAGAGCCCTGGGCTCTTTTGTGCCTGGCTGATCAGTCTTAGGTAGCTGACATATTTGTTGGCCAGCATTAAGAAATAGTAATCGTGAGGTAAACAAAGGATGGAAAAAGTGATGTTCATAATCCTCCAAACATAACCTTTTGAATAGGAAGTATTTCCATTTTTAAGCTTTTTATTCTCTCCCCTATGTGGACAGGATGAGCCATACTATAGTGTGTAATAGCTACACTGACCATATACTGAGTCACTTAAATCAAACATGGAAGTGAACAGGCTACAAAAATGCCATTATTTTTATGTCATCAACTTGCTTCAATTATTTGCTGGCTCTTTATGCAGTCCAGACAATATCTGTATTGACTTTCACAGTAACTGGGAAACTAAACATTTGTTTGGAGTGTTTTTGTTGTATTTGCTCGTTGTGGCCTGGGGTGTCTGGCTCTTCCATGTTCCTACTCTGGCTGCAGATGTGGTGTGGTATTTACTTACCTAACAGTATGATATTAGTTATTAGTTTTATTTGAACAGTAGCTGCCTCTCGAGTAAGAAAGCTTGTGGTCATGCTAAAGGTGCTTTTCCCCAAGCCATGTCCAAAAATCAGGTCTCAGTTAAATGTTGCATTTTATTAAATAATAACAAAGTTCACTCATTGCAGTAGAAAACTGAAATAATATTGTACTCATACTTTGAAGACAGCACGTTTGGTCTTGAACGTAGTGCTTATGACTTAGTTGAAATAAATGTATTTCTTAGCTTAGCAAAATGAATGAATTGTTTCTTTTTTATAGTTGTTACAGATTCTGAAAAGTGATCGTGCAAGACAGTTTAAAGACCATTAAATGTTGGATTTTTACATCAGTGTATTAACCTTCAGTTTGAAATGTTTTATTTTAATGAAGCTTTTTATTTAATAAATAGAGGTGGCATCCAGTTTTGTTCAGTCTTTAAATTCATTGTAACTTTCTTTTTAGACTCTTTCCCTTTTTTATTTTGTCAGTCTCTTTGAAGTACTACCAGACCTGTTTTTCTAGTTCTGATGTTTTTTATCTGCTTCTTTCCAGTAGCCAAAGATTTAGGTGTTTTGAATGAGCACATCAGTGCTCCAGACAGAGATACTGTTTGAAATTATCCATGAACCCAGTGCCTCTGAACATTATTGAGTGACATTTGTTTCTGTTGGTTGTGTCTGCTCTGACTAACTGGTTTCTTTCAGATTGGCAGCTGGGATTACGCTGCAGTAGACGGGCAGCTGCATGAGCTGGATATTGCAGCCAGGCCGTGCTGTGCCTCTGTTTAATATGCCTGGAATGTATATAATTCACATTTGAGCAACTTCCACAGCCCCGAGGGGAATCTATTTGTATTCTCACAAACTATAATTACTTCCTGTTTTACTTTAATGATTGCCATGTAATTGTCATGCTGATTTGTCTGGACAAAAAGACTTCATTTTTCTTTATTCTCACAGAAAATTTCTTAATGTATTTTAAGAGCTGGGTTAGTGTTTTTGTTTTTAAAGATGTAGTGAAAGGTGTCCTACACCGTGCTCCCTTCTACACTTTTCTGTGATGCAAACGGAAGAAATTATTATTCATATATTGAATCGTAAATAGCTTTGAGGAATAAATAATCCTGTGTAGAGTAACCCCTCCCCACTCCAGTTATCTATAGTAGTTTGGATTTAATAAATAACAAGTGGTTAGATTAGTAACCACCTTTCAAACAGTTAGGTACGGTATTTTGTGCAGACAGAAGGAACTGAAATTGGGGGGAGAGGGGAGAAAAAGAAATTATATGACATATTTCTCACAAGGAAGCAACAAGAAAGGAAAGAAACCCCCCTCTGTGGTTCATCTGTGTTTGATGGCTTTCATTTCTATATTTCTGTGTTGTTTTCTTGTGTAGTGAGGCATAGTCAGTTTTGTGGGTCATATATCCCTAATGCACCTCAGCAGGCAAAGGTTGTGCACTTTTTACCTTGTACCAGCTTCCTAGTGTACTCTAATAATGTGCCCCTCTGCAGGCTGTGGCCAATATTTCTGCTCATGCTTCAGCCCTGAACCCCTAAACCTACATTGCTGGAATTGCAGTAGTTGCTGCATTAGTGGGCTGCAATTTGCATCTTTTACACTCTGCCTGGGTAACAGAGGGTATATCACAAACATAAGATGCCTAGAGAACAGTATGTATCTCTTGATCCTGTAGTACCTCTTCTTTAGCCTTTCATCTCCTTACTCCCTTCCCTTCCCTTCCCTGCCCTTTGTTAGATTTCAAAGCTAGTGTAGGCAATTTTCTTTAACCACTATGTTAAGCGAATTGTACAATGATAAACGAAAAAGTTGAAGTGATCCAATAGAAAAGGGTTGATTTGCAAAGTCAAAATAAGAGACAGATTTTTTTTGTTTTGGCATGAAGAAATGAGGGTGCTCTTTCTATTTTTAAAGCAGTGTGTGAGAGTGTGTGAATTTATGATACTAACGTTTGAGCACAGTACTTTTTCCATGGGTCAAGTGTAGTGCAATGTCCTCAGGGCACGTGTACAGTCAGCAAGCAAATACATTGCCTGTGTCAGAAAAGCATTTTGCCTGTTTTTCACAATATTGATCTAATGGGGATTGTTATGAAACAAGGGGAGGTGGTGCTACAAAGAGTTTCTCTTCTATAATCTTGAGCCTCTTTTCAGCAGTTCTGTCTAATTGTTATGATCGTGCTTGTTCTCCAGTTGTCTGTATCTCTGTAGTCCGTGAGGAATTCAGCTAAGAATCTTACTGTAGGTCTGTAAGTGACTGTCTGGTCACAAGAGGTTTTCTGATCACTTTTTATCAGAGCTTGATTTTAATCACCATCCCAGGGGGAAAGGAGCTCCTCAGTTGGCTGCTAAGCCATTCAGCTTCACTGTCTGAGAGGAAGCCTGTCAAAGGCTCTGTGTTCTCTACTGCTGTAACGCAGCATCTGGGTGGAAAGAAAAGAGAAGCAAGTAATCGTAATTGCATATTGCTCAAGCCAATAGAAGTCACTGAGGCACATGTGTGTAAACCTTTTCAAATATTGATAAGTGAAGTAGGAGCAGCAGAGAGCCAAAGTAGTTATTTTTCAAGGGTTGTTATTTTCTGGACATAAATGCTGGGTAGAAAGATGGAGGATGAACCCCAAACATTTGCTGTTCCTAAACGTATGCTGAAAGAATGTGCATTACAATGCGTGAGGGTATTTCACCCGGGTTTTCAAATGTTTGCCAATTAAACCTTACAGATTTGAGAAGTAACTGGAAATACTTTGGCATTGATCTGTACAGGCACATGAGCTGAAAGTCGCCTTTTCTTAGTGAGTGGTGAGGCTGAGCTTGTCATATTTTCAGAACGAGGCATGTGTTTTAACCCGGGTGTGCTGTACCCTTAGACTCTTCAGACAATTAGGTGTTTCATGTCTGAGCAGGCATGATGAGAGTGACTCTGAGCTGGTCTCCTTAAGGGTCCTTAAATCTAGAGTTAAATGGTGTATGTCTTACCTTTTAACTATATGGGCCTTCATTTCAGGATTTGAGTTCAAAACTGGAGACCATTTCATTCTTTCTCTGTGACACTCACTGCAGTTCCCCCTCCACCCGCCCTCCCTCATATTTGATTTTATAGTTCTTTCAGACATAAACGTGAAAAAAAAAGCAATTTTGACTTAGTTTCTGAGTGTTGCTGCAAAGAAAAGTAACAAACATCTGTTTTTACCTTAACTGCATCCATATGTTCAACCTCCCCATCACCCTCCTTCCCAAAAAATTTACAGCTGTATTTGGTGGGTACTGCATACTGTTGAATTAACTTCCTTCACAGTTAGATTAGAAGGTAAGTTCAGAGACTGAAAATATCTGTAATAAGCAGTGGCCAAAAGCTACTTTACAGCTAAGCCAAGTTTTAAAGTTTGTCAGTCTTTCTCTTTTAATTTACTTCTCTGCCCTTCCCACCCACCAAGAAAAGAGGAGATGGTCCAGGAGACATTTTTAGGAGCAGATTATTGTGGTAATTTGATAAATGTTAACTTGTGAAATTTTCTTATGACTTTCATACTTATAAATTAGTTAACATTTGAAATGCCATGTTTATCATGTAAGTGTGTGGTTTGACATGCATACTGTGTGGGTTATTGTAAAGGGTTAGTTACCTTGTTTCATTTTATTACTTCTTGTTGTAGCATCTGGAACAATTCTGTCCTTACTGAAGTTTTGTTTTTGTAGAGGATTAACAGGAAGAAGGCTATTTTACTGAGATATTTGAGAAGCAGTGAAACAAAATGTTGAATGATACGATCCTTTGTGGTATGCAACATGCTTTTGGAGATAAGTGTTTGTGGAATTAAAGATATCTTTCAAACAAAGGTTATTCCTTTTCAGTTATATAATGCCTTTAATAGATGTGAAACTTGCTGTGCAAATTTCCCAAATGTTTCTGCCTACAGTAATCTGAGTGGTTCTGTGCTCCAGAGGGATTCAGCAATGTGGGAACACATGTCCTTACTCTGCCACTAGAAGAGAACATCTCGTAGTAATACTGACTAATGCTAGGAATACAGTTTTCAAGAAAATCAAGTTAGAAGCTAGGCTACAGTTTGTCAGGAAGTGAGCTGATGACTTTTTGACTGGTGGTCGTTTTACTGTATAGTCTCAGGTAAGTGGTAAATTGTTTTCTTCAAAGGAGATATTAATTATCTCTCTGAGGAAAAGATTCTCTAGTCTTAGCTGGTTTTCTTTGACAGGTTGAATAAAAGTCTGAGTGACATCTGGTGGCTAAAATGCCCTGTATTTCTCTTTCTATTATTATGTAAATTGAGTGAATGGGGATTGATTCTAGCTCCACTATCACATGGTTCTGCTGACCGAGGGAGGTCACCTTGAATCCTTCTGTATGTGATCCTTCTGACTGAGACATCAGAACGTGGAGTTGACATCTGGATTGACTTTGAATACAATCTGGGGAAACAAAGGAATCATTTTGGATTGCTGGTACACTGTCATGGTCATAATTAAAAAACTGTGGAAGCTAAATAATGAAATCTTTACTTTCTTTCTTGGCAATTAAAAGGAATGCAGAAGGTATTTATGCTGAATTCTAGCCACTATGTCTAGACATAATTGTCTGAGTGTTGTTGTCTTTAATCAAGAGTTTCTCAAATTTCTTTTGGACCTCTGAAGATGTCAGTAAGGAATTTTTATGAAACCTTGTTACCTGTGGTAGGACATGATCTGAATATAGGATTTTCCTTGTGCTGTTGGCTAAAAGGGAGAGGTTGTGTCAGGGGCTATTGTAGTTCTGGAAATGTAGGCTCTTACATTTTTCCAAAGGACCAGATGGAAGCTAGTGAGTCTAAAAGACTTGTTTGTGCCAGAACTGTGAATCCCAAACTCAAGCTAAATCGTAAACATGGATGTAGAAACTGTCTGCTAAAGACTGAAAACAGAGAATTTGTGGTCGTCTAAGGCAGAATTTGGTAAAATTGCTTTCCCATTGGTCAACAGTTCCACCAGTTCTGACAGAACACTGTGTGAAAACAGGCAGTGACTATCTGCTTGTGGGCTGAGTAGAGTATTTTGTACTTGTTTTTAATATCCCAGAGCGATTCTCTTCTGCACTGAGGGTGGGTGGGAGACAAACATGTTCTGCTGCTGATGCTGTGTGGTCTAGGAGTGTGATAATGATGAGCATCATATCTGTGAGTAAGCACTGGAATCACAACTGTATCTCTTCCAGTTTTTATGTTGCTGGAACGTGGTGAGTTCCTCTGAGATGTGAACTGAGTTCCTCTGAGATGTGAACTGTGGAAAATGGCATTCTGACTGCTGATCTAAAGCAATTATAACATCTGATTTTTGTTCTGCATCGGTTTGGGCTCTTGTTATGATGAGTGTATTGGAAGTATTTGAATCACCCTGGATCAGTGTGTGGTATCTTGTGTTTAATTTTACCTTTCTTAGTACTGGCACTATGTAAGAGAGTATAGTTCATAGAAGTAGCATTGGGAATTAAAGCACATACCAAATTTCATAGGTAAGACAAAATTCTGACTCACTCTGAATGCTGAACGTGGGCTATTTGGGAACAGAAGTTTCTGTATTGATCATAAATCAATACATAAGGAAGTTAAAAGACCTGAAACTTATTATTTCCTCATTTTATTTGTTGTATTTTCAGCTCTGAAAGAAATGCATCGGACTTGTGCTACGAGAATATTTTATTTATTTTTATTGGATATATATTTTACAGGAAATAAATAGTAGATCCTGTAGACTGGAGGTTTGCCCTAAAAATTTTAACAAGCTCAGAACAACTGACATCCAGAACTGTCTGCATTCTGCTCCTCCTGTGTTGTTCTGGTTCAGCTGTCAATGCAACACAGAATTACCATTTGCTGGTAAAAATATTGTACTCAGTCTGCAAGTAGAAGTAGGCAAATCTTTTTGATCTGGATGTTTGGAAAATAACAGCTTTTTAATGGAGAGGGTAGAGATGCTAACAAGTGTGCTTGTGCTTTGTTCGTGCCTCTTGTCTTAAGGGACCTCATTCTTTGCTCTTGTGAGTCCATTCATATCCCATACCCTACAACTGAATTTTAATGTAGCAGGTCTTATCACTAGGAAGGGGACTCTGATGGCCTTACTGAGCTTACTGCTCTTCTCAAAAACCACTTCTTGAATCGTGGTGTTTGTATGGCAGGTTTCAGGTGCATTCTCCATTTAGTTTTGTTATTCCTGTAACAGGAGAACATTATGTGTCCTTTATTAGTATTATTTTAAAGTAGTTGTTTGTAAGAGTAAGATCAGCATAAATGTTATTCCATTATCTGAAAAATTTAATGGCTGGCTAAATGATAACAGGAAATATAACTGTAAGGAGTCTCCAGGTATGTTGAAAAAGAAGAAGCTCTGAGGGAAGAGTCTGAAGAAGAGGAGGGAGGCTCAGGGAAAACCCAATTGTTCTCTACAACTACCTAAAAGGAGGTTGTAGTCGGGCAGGGGTTGGTCTCTTCTCTCAGGTGACCAGTGACAGAACTAGAGGGCATGGACTCAAGCTTTGTCAGGGAAAATTTAGACTTGATGTTAGGAAAAAGTTCTTCACTGAAAGGGTGATTGGCCACTGGAATGCGCTGCCCAGGGAGGTGTTGGAGTCACTGACCCTGGAGGTGTTTAAGGGGAGACTGGAGAAGGCACTGAGTGCCATGGTTTAGATGATGAGTTGGTGTTGTGTTGGGATATAGGTTGGACTTGTTGATCTCAGAGGTCCTTTCCAACCTTGTGATACTGTGATACTGTGAAAAGCGCGGTGTTCTAATAGATACAGGGTGGGTTTGTGGGTTTGTGGGTTTGCATTCCATGTAAAACACTTTTTTGAAGGCCCTGATTTTAGGACTTCATTTCAAAGTAGGACTTGCTCATGCCTCCCCTTAGGTACTCGGCATCACTGGACACCTTTGAGAATGGTGTTCAGTGCACCACACAACAGTGAAACTTAAGCGTTGGCCCATACGCAATCCGTTCGCCCCCAGAAAATACAAAGGGGATTTTACTTCATTTAGCTCACAATGGAAGGAGTTTAATCTAAGCTGAATGATTTAAGATTTTCTGTAGTATTACCCTGTTTCTGTGGATAGTGTAGGGGCCCAGCTGAGAGGAAACAACTTGTTGAATTTTGGCTGCTTGATTTTATCTTTAAGCCGTTGGGCCAGTAGGTGACAACGTGGAAAACTAATTGGATAAACCTAGGCAAGAGGAGGAATTTCACACATTTCAGAATAATTATTTTTAAGAAATAACTAAACATGTGATGGCATTTTCATGTATGCCCTATGAAGAAAAGTGATAAAGCATATTGCTGAAGATGACAGAGAAACTTTTTTAAAAAAAACTGTTGCTTTATATCTTCATATTTTCCTTTACCTGCTTTTAATATTAATTGTGCTGTTGGTAGTTCAATGCATCCTTAAGTCACTTGCTCTTTTTGAATAAAAAAGGAAAATAAGTGTTGCTTTCATTGTAGTTATTGCTGTGGAACTAAGCAATGGAATTTAAATAGAAAGTAGGACCACTTAATGCCTTATAGAAACTTTTTAAAAATGAACTTTTGTTTCTGAGCTATGATACAAACAGGGTAAGCCAGCGTTATAAAGGAAAAATGGAGCCAATAAAGGGGGTTTCTGACTATAATAGCTTGTTTCTGTTTAATATCAGTGAGCAGGATGAGGTTTTGCAGAGTTTCTCATGGAAATAGCATCCACAGTACTAAAATGATTACCTCATTCTTAGTACCAGTGCCAAGCGCTTAGCCCCGCAGTGAACACACAGGGTTGGTTTTCAACATGAAACAAGCCAGAAGTGTGCAATGACATTTTCAGGTGACAGTTATGTTTCTATTGCCTGTAATTAGCACCTCTTAACATGCAAACCTGCCTGTGCCTTTTCCAGGCTGTTGAAGCTCAAATACGAAGTTTTGGACAGACCCCTTCCCAACTGCTCATAGAACCACATCCTCCAAGAAGTTCTGCCATGCAGGTGGTAAGTACCACGTTAACTCTTTGTGACTTGTGTTTTGTTCACTACCTTTGCTCTCTTAAAGTTATGGAACTGGCCACTTTGCTTTGCTTTTATATGGTCATACAGTTTTGATATTAAAAACAGCAGTTTTATAGGAGTGTATGCAGTGCTTAACGATTATTTTATTTATTGCTGGAAGGATAGCATTGATTTCTAGTACAGACCTTTTTTGTCAGTGTAATCTAAGAACACTTCATCAGTTGATTTTGTTAATACCATACCTGTACAGGTGAGAGCCAGTCATCATGGAGACAATTTAGTTAATCTTTGGCAGATTCTCCAAGAAGCATGGATTTAGGAGGTGGAACTTCCTTGTCTTTTCCCCCAGGCATGGGTTTTCCCCTAAAACCAGGATTACTAGGAATTCATGAGCTGAAACTTACATAGCAAAGAATGTGACTAAATGTGTTTTCCAGTAAAGCTAGGGTGATAAAATCCAGGCAGTGAGCATTAACATGCTTTCCCTTTTACCTCTGCTTGTGTCTAATACAATTTTATTATACAATCTATTATTTTATTACTGATTACTTTCCATATCATGTTGTGTGCAGTCTAAAATATTGATTTTGTTGTCATAGATCCAGTACTAAGTATGTTAAGTGATGTTCTGACAAATGGAGCAAATGGTCTGCTAATTCACAAGTTTTTCAAAAAGTTCCCTTCTCTTATTGTTCAGACGGATGTTCTACACTGAAACATAAAAAAAAAAAGACATTTTCTTTTTGTACGTCCTGTAAGAGCTGTGTCCCACTCAAGCAGGCTGAAATAATTGTATTAAAAACGTATCTGAAGTGCAAAAGCTTATAGAAAAATGTTAGTGCCCTCATCATGCAGCCCCACGCCATGTGTGTGTCCGTCTGTCCCGGTGCCAAGCACTAGGCACTTGCCCTAATTTAGAGGGATTTGTTTCAGGAAGAGAAGAGACTTAAGAGGTTGATTGTGGATGTGTTCGTCAGACCCGTTGTTATATAAATAAATTTGATGCCAAGAAGCAGTTTGTGTGGTTTTATCATCATATTTTTCATGATGCTGAATTAGTAAAGATTTAGTGTGCAATGGAAGGAGTTGGATTCAGTGAAGTGTTTCGAACTCCTGTGGGTTTAGGGGGCTGAAGCACACACAGAAAAACACTTGGTTCTCCACCTGCTTTGATCAGTTTTGTGGTTGTTAATACTTGATCTTATAATAGCAACGTTTTAAGTGGTTTTAAAGGTAGTATTCCTGGAGCTGCCATACAGTAAGGTTGTTTCTTTCCTGGCACAATTTTGAATCATTTCTAGTGGTATTATTTACTGAGTTTTCTGGTTTTGTGTGTGTGTGCATGTACAGCTGAACTGAAAGCTACCACGTGCTGTGTTAAGTGCACAAGCCATAATATACACCAGGTGTAGTAATTAGCAGTCACACGAAGGCTGCCATTTGTCTGGTTCTGCTGCTGTTGCTGTATCCCCTTGAGTTTTCAACCATCAGATAGCTGGATTTAATTGAGGCAACATCAGATGAGGCATTACTGACACCTTTAATTGAATGAGCATCCAGGGAGGATTAACTCATAATATTGATTGGCTTTTAGCCACTTGCTCAGAAGGGTGTCTGGGTAGCTTATTAGTTGCTTTTATTTACACCTTTATGCAAAGAGTGTAAATAGGAATTCATGGAGCAATATGTTTTTCTAAGTACTCTTAATAACTTTTTAAAAAGGAGTGATAATAAAAATGCAAATGTGTTTAATTTTTTTATTAGTTCTGTATAAATATATATTAAATGTATGCACTTCCATACACATATATGTAATGAAATATTGCAGGTGGAAATAACCAAGAACACTTCCTTAGTGTTCTAATTCAGTTATCAGAAAATTACAAATACTAGAGCAATATGGCTCCTGGTGACTGGAATGGTTGTATTTTGGCATCTTAATGGAGTTCTCTTTTTTAGGTACAACACACAATCAAAAACCCATTAAGTTTTGCATTTCCTCCTTATCTTTGATATCCAGATCTAAGGTCCTCAATATTTCGTTTTGACTTTTGCGGTATTGTTGGAGTGCTTAGTTAAAAAGTTATTAAACTTTTCAACTTACTAAATTAAAAAACTAAACCCTAAGAATATAATGTAGAAAATGAGAGTCTGGATTCATTCCCTCCCTGTAGTATTTCCAGTAACAATGCAGGATAGTGTCTGTAATCGCATCCACTTTATATTCTTTACAACTGCATTTAATTATGTTTGTCCTTTGAAACACATTTGCAGTGAAGTCTTCGACTTTGCATTCATAAATCTTATTTTTGTACACCAGAAATCTATACAGAACATATATCTAGTAAATGTGTGTATCTGTTTATTTTAATGTGCTTTCATGTTCTCATCTGGCTTGTAAAGAATTGCAGTCTGCCAATTTAGTGCAACTTGAGACAATCTCTGGGAGCAGGGATTTCTTTTGCTCACTGTTTTTTTTCTTTGTTTGGCATTGCTTTCCTTGACATACTGTGTCTGCAGATATGAAGGAGAATTCCTTTGGCAGAGATAGGCAATTGGAAAACTTTTAATCTGCTGTGATCTGTAGCAAAGTTTGTATGTAGACACCCTGTGTTCAACAAGGACCTCAAATTAATAGGGAAGGTGTCTCTGCTTAAAATAGTTGCTTACACAGCCTGCCCACTATTACTGCATGTGCTTTTCTCTGCAGCTGCTGTTGGATCTTGTGGGTTTTAATCCACTCTTCCTTCTCTTGTCCTGTCTTCCTTTCTCCTCCCGTGTTTTCTTTTCCCATGTACTTGGGTTCTTGTTGTGTGCACTCAACAGTATCTCCTCCTGCAGAGTCCGTTGATGTTCACAGACCAAGCTCAACAGGACGTTATCATGGTTCTGAAGTTCCCGTCCAACTCCCCTGTCGCTCACGTAGCCGCCAACACGCAGCCCGGGCTGGCTGCTCCTGCTGTGATCACAGTTACTGCAAACAGGCTGTTTGCTGTCAACAAGTGGCACAATCTTCCCAGTAAGTAACTTGCAGTGAGTAGGCGAAGAAACCACTGCCATCAAGGGGTACTTCCATTGTCTGTTTCAGAATTTGCTGCAGAACTCTTTTAAGTGTGAAGGGCAAGTCCCGTTTGTTGACACAGAATGCTGTTCGTAAATGGACTTAGTTTTTCCTTGAAAAGGTAATCTGAACCCTTGTGTAGTAAGATCCGTAGCACACAAAAGGTTTGTAACAGTATAATGCTTTCCAGGCCGGAATTAGAAGATGAAATGAGAATTAGAAGAGGTGAGAATTAGCAGATGAAGTGTATGGGAAGTCTGCACCTTCTGTAACTTAAACATCCCAAAGTTATTATATGTTTGTGTATTTGTCAGGATGAAAGGAAACCAACATTCAGTTTGCATAGCAACCAATCAAATTAATTTTTCTTCAAGAATGCTTTAGACTTGAGAACACAGTCATGGTGTTTTCTGTTCTAATGTTCTCTCATCTTAAAGACACTTGGCCTCCTTTCCGCGTCTATGACCGTCTCAGGCTCAAGCTGTGAAAAGTAGTATATTTCAGAGCTATGCAGTAAATCTGGTCAAAGGCTGTGCAAGAAAAAGAGCTTCTACTCAAATAAATTAAATATATTTGCACCACAGTAATGCCCACATCACTGTAACTCCGACTAAGAAATCTGGACCTGTGGTCCTTGATTACATTTTGAAAAAAGCCATATGACTCACTTATTCCTAATTTTTACAAATTACCTCTCAACATAGTGCAAATAGAAACATGTATGTATTATTTCACTCACCCAAGAAATGCTTATAAAGAAAGGGGGGAAAGAAGGGGGGAAGGGAAGCTTATCTAGATAACAAGTTGTGAGCAAGAACTATTTACAGGGCTCTTGACATTTGTTTGAAAGGAGGATGGCAATATCTTCTCATACCTAGGATATGTGACCTTGGGCATATAACATTTAAGGCTTTTAAAAAATAGCCTTTATGGACACACAAAAGTCATGGGAAAAGAAGAGGGTCTGAAATGCTAGGAGTTGATTTTGATTTCCTCGTTAAGTCTGCTCGTTGATCATCTGTGAGCAAGCAACCAATTGTTGAGTGTAGTAATTGCCTATTTTAAGTTCAACAAAACCTTCAGATTTTGGGGTTTTTGTCTCACCTCTGAAAGGGACAACAGTAAGCTGTGCTTTTGAGTCACTATTTTTTTCATTTAGAGGCATTTTACGCTTCTCTTGCCTTTACAAAGAGCTCAGGAAAACCTACAGTTTTAAGACAAACAGAAAACAACCAAACCAAAACCCACCTCAGTCCACCTCTCTGGTCAGCTGCAGGCTGTGACTAGAGTGCTCCTGAAACTAGCCTTCACTCCTGCTGCCTTCAAAATGTATATCAAAATGGAATCTGCTAGGATTAAAGGGCAGGTATCATTACTATTCCATACCTCCTGCTGCGAGCTCAGCATTGTCTTTACTAATGAGGCATCATGATTAAAAAGTTAAGTTGCCAAGTGACCAGTTGCTACTGATGTGTAATTAAAAATCTCAGTGCTGCTCTTGTATGTGAGTTTGGTGGCTTTGCTGACATCTAATGGCACTGGTACCCAACAGGGTGACCCTCTTGTGTCATGTGGAGTTCATGTTTTGTTCTGTGTTGGTGTTTCATTGCAGCAGAACTTTGACTTCCCAATTACTAATGAAACCTTTCTATTGAAACTAATTTTTATATTAAGCCATGGACAGTAGCTAGAAAAATCATAGGTGTAGGTATTTGGACATTGTTTTTTGCTCTGCTTCCAAGAATGTCTTGTGGGCTGTGTTGAGGGAGGAGGAGTTTGCTTACTTGTTTTTTAACAGTGAAGAAAAATTCAGGAGATAAACATTTCACTGGTATGCCAGGCGCCCAGATGAAATGTAGGGCAGCAGAATTATATGTGAGCTTCCATGGAAACTTGCAAATAAATGGGTTTTGGTGATGGATGAATCCTGAAATACTGGATGACTATGAGATTTCCTTGTCTGCATCATAAACTGACTTTTTTTAAAAAAATGTCCTTTGTGCTTCACTTGTTCAAAACAGTGTGTTAAAAAGTAAAGAGGAAAATAGTATTTGCTACAGTCAGCAGATGGTTGTCACATTTTGTTTTCAGTGCTCTTTACCACTTAATTTTGTTTTGTTGCGACAGGAGAGGTTGCCAGTAAAGCATCTGCTGGAGCTTATGGCTCAGGACTGGAGCTGCTGCTGATGGCATACATTCAGAATAGCACTAATCTAAAATAAATGTTTAATAAGCAGCCCGTGAAAGCACCTGGATTTTTTTTTGTTTGTTTTTGAATTCTAATGATGCAGAAGAATCTTGGATACTTACATAAGATGATGGGTGTAGCTTTGATTTATAAAATGTGTGTGGCCTCACGTATTAAAAAAATGCCGAGTTTTAAAATCTTCTTTCCTGAATTCCAGCTCATCAAGGTGCTGTACAAGACCAGCCTTACCAGCTGCCAGTGGAAATCGATCCTCTCATAGGTCTGTCACTTCCTTCTCTCTTTGCGATTCATTAAGCTCTGTATGGTGGCCCTGAAGTGTAGATTACGGTTGTTTTTCACTTGCTGGTTGCTGGGAATGGAATTTTCCTGATAAACCATTTGCATGCAAATTGGAATGCAATGAGCTGTGGCTATGCTGGTATTTCATCAACTCCCCCTCGTTGGTTTGCCTAATTTGAACAGGCCTAGGACGCGTGTCAGTGAAAATTAATATGGATGCTGTAATAATGTGTGATTGAGAATGTGCATGAAGTACTGTCAGGATAATATTGGATCTTTTCATCACTCAGACTTGTTGATGAGCAGGAGCGAGGCGCGTTATGATGAATTGGTGCACTGGTAATGTGATGGAGCTCCTTTGCTGAGGAAATTTTCATAATAACAGTGGGGTTCTTAACTGCACCGTGTTGTGAAAAATAAAACCATGGGGCCAGGGTTTCATCATTAAAGGAGATCAATCCTTTCTTCATAGACCTGCTGTTCAGGCTGAGGGGATTAATGTGTAATTGCAAAGCGATTTCAAAGTTGAAATATATTGCCTGCTCCCTTTTAGTATTGAGATATTAGTGTTCATTTTTCAAGGGTATTGCATCTTTTGATCAGCATTAGTAGTTATGTTTGTGTATGTTTTCCTTTTATTAAAAAGGGGTGGAGGAACATCTCTCTCTTATTTAATGACTCAGTGTAAAAGATTCAATTCATAACTTTGTATTATAGAGGTTTATTAGTTTATGTAGAGGTGATTTTTCTATTGGCATGCTTAGGGTTTTGTTAGTTCCTTCATTACACACTCAACTTGGGGAGTGCTTGCTTGGGCTATAGTTCAGGAGCCTCTAGCTCGGCAAATAGAACTTTAAATGTGATAAAAAAGAAGAGAAAAAAACCCTCAAACAGCCTAACCTCAAAATACAAACTAGTTGTAGGAGAGTTCACAGGAGTGACAAAGACAGGTTCCCCCCCCGGTGCCAGTTCTCTTAGACTTCAAACTTAGCTCTGCTTTTTTAAACTGTCCATTTCAGTTTATGTGAAAAGAAGTGAAGTGGCCAATTATGGAAGTGTGGCAAAATCAGAGCAAATATGCACTTGCCTAGATAAGTTAGTGGCAGGTCTGTCAGCCAGTGAGAATTAATTTTAGAACTAATATGCATGTCATGCTTGGAACTGCGTTGTGTTGGTGTGTCGAGACAGGCTCTTGCTGCGTAGCCATTTCGCTGGGTAAGCTCTATGATAATTCTATCAGGAATGCTGTGGGCATATTAAACCATTTTATAGGGCTGATAAAATGTTTTCCCAAAGTTTTAAAAATCAATTCCCATCTGAATACTGCTGTACTTATAATTTATAATGTGGAGGACGTGCAGGATCTCTTTCTTCCTTTCTGAAATAGATTTTATACAAAAAAAGTGTTTTGAGCAGGAAATGTATATTCTGTTTAAAACCTGCTGTCAAGTAGATCTCAAAAATACAAATAAACATCACACCAAAAAAATCAAAAGCACATTCAGCCTGTCTGATGATTTTTCTACATATTCTGAAGAACATTAGAAGGAAATGGGGTAGTTTAGTCTGAAGAAGAGGATGCTCAGGGGAGACCCAATTGCTCTCTACAACTACCTAAAAGGAGGTTGTAGTTGGGCAGGGGTTGGTCTCTTCTCTCAGGTGACCAGTGACAGAACCAGAGGGCATGGACTCGAGCTTCATCAGGGGAGGTTTAGACTTGATGTTAGGAAAAAGTTCTTCACTGAAGGAGTGATTGGCCATTGGAATGAGCTGCCCAGGGAGGGGGTGGAGTCGCCAACCCTGGAGGTGTTTAAGGGGAGACTGGATGAGGCACTGAGTGCCATGGTTTAGATGATGGGTTGGTGTTAGTGTTGGTGTTGTGTTGGGTTATAGGTTGGACTCAGTGATCTCGGAGGTCCTTTCCAACCTTGTGATACTGTGAAACTGAAATATTTTTTTTATTTTCATTTGCATTTTTCCTAATTTTAAAACTATAAAGCCATTTCAGGCTCTCTTTTAATTTATGAAATGACTTTTGCTTGGTATAAACACCTTTAAAATTAATGTTCACAGTTCTGAAAAATAGTTTAATATTCTTGTCGTATAGTAGATCTCAGATCAGCTTTTGTGATTACATAGGACATACTGTGAAAGGTTTAAGGCTTTCTTTGTCACTGCATCATTGAGTACAAGCAAGTAATTATGTATATAATATTAAAAGCTTTTAATTGTGACTTGATACATTTACCTAGAAATGGCACCTAAGAGGACCAGAAAGCGACATTCTTACGGTTATAGCAGAAATCTTGTTCCTGTCTTAGTCAGGAGGGATTCCTGCTGTCCTTATTTGCCAGTTGCACAGTAAGATGTAGAAAAGCAATGCCTGATATGACATAGATCCTGGACCTCTTTTTCAGATGGAGTCTTTTGAAGGTCTTATCCACACCTAATGTGTCCATCTGCATATTTTGGGGGGTTGATTTTTCCCTTATTTGATCACACCCAACACTTCACTGTGCGTTGTTGTTACTCTTCAAGTGGTCCCAACAGCGGCCAAGACCCTGTTATGTGTTACCTGCAGAGCAAGTGGCAATGCCTTGCTAAATTATTTTCTGTCCATATGGACAAGACAAAATCAACATTGTAAACATAGCAAAATCATAAATAAATTAACAATTCGATACAGAGTAAATGGAATAAGCCCAAGGCTTAGGGGATAGCAGGGCTGTGAGAATGGAAAGAAGTTAAAGAACGAAGAGTAAAGAGGAGCGCAAGGCCAGGGCACAAACAGGTCCAGGGAACCAGCTGGAATGAAATCATCCGTGCTCCAAGCAGAGCAGTTGTCAGACAAATCCAGGCCCAGGAGAACTTGCTGCTTTCCTGGGGTGGAAGTCAGGTTCCCTCAGAAACAAAACACATTGAACGTTCCTCCTACAGCGTAGGTTTTTCATGATATTTTAACTATAGGGACCCATATATACATAGCATGCACACACATCAATTAATAAGGACAAAATATAATAAGAAAAATGCGTTCCTTAATTGATTCCTGTTCATTCCATGGGGAAGTAAACCACCAGGTGATGAAGGAGATTGTGGAGATAAGCTGGTTAATTTTTGTGCAGTGCTTGAAAAAAGTGAAATGGTAGTGATGTTTACTGCAGTTATTCTTTTTTTAAATTACAGTGCTTGCAATGAAATACGACTTGTGTACGGTTTTGAAATCATAATTCTGTTGTCTACTGCATTTGAGCCACTATAGAGCATATATGTGTGTGTACTGCTTGTAATTACATTCCTTTCATTTGTTTCTTAATTTTTAATTTCCTGTACTAGAAGAAGCAGGGAAGGAAGCTTATTACATTTTTATGTATCATTCCTTTTTGCAATCTTTCATTTATATTTGTCAGCTGCATTTGACTTAAAGAAGGGATTTCTTCTATTGCAGAATATATACTACAAGGAATTAGCATTGTTCCCAGAAGCGTAATGAGAATTTTATAGTAAAAGTAGAAAGAAAATGTCCCTGCCACAAAAAACAACTGACAGCAGAGAGGAAAAATTTTGGTGTGAGTGTAAGTTTCTAAAATGTGCTTTCATTCTGTGAGTATGGATGCTAAAATGTCTTGATTTTTGTGTGTGTCTGTTCAGCCAGCAATACAGGTATGCACAGAAGGCAAATCACTGACCTTTTAGACCAAAGCATTCAAGTACATTCCCAGTGTTTCGTCATCACCTCTGATAATCGTTACATCTTGGTGTGTGGCTTCTGGGACAAGAGTTTCCGTGTTTATTCTACCGACTCAGGTAATGTATTTTTAAAATATGGGAATAACCTAAGAGATTTTTCTGTTAATTCTTAGTGTGCTGTTTCAAGTACAGAAAAAATGGGGAGGGGAGGGGAGAGAGGTGGAGGATGTATTTATTCCCCTTTTAATAATATTTGCCAAGTCCTTTCTTACCTACTGCTGCTCTGTATGGTGTGCTATCATTTTTGTGGACTGATAGGAAATTTAAGGCAAGGAGCTCTTGGTTGGCCATAGTATCACATTTCCAATTGATATGACAGGCATGCCTGTTCTTACACTGTAGTTTCCACAAGTAAATGAGGTTTTGCACACCGGGAGAGTTAATTGTGCTTAGAGTGCTTGCTTGAATTTAAATTCTGGTTCTCTCAGCACCAGAGAAATGTTTTTGTGGAAGTACAGGCAAGCACCACAGAATAAAAACACAAGTCTTTTTGAAATCTGGTGAGAGGATACTTATGAAAGCCTTTGCAAGCTAAGCTCTATAGTAGAAAAATTGATTTGAAGCCTCTGAATTCTTTCATATGGATCGATATAATGGGCAGCAGCGAAATTAGTCTGTCAGCTGGCACGTGTCAACCAGTTGCAGTCACATATGTGTCATGCTAAAGAGAAAAGAATCTTTCAATCTTAGAGCTAAAGGAATTTAAAAGCCACGGAGCCTCAGAAAAAAATAGGTATGATTTTTTTCCCTTTCATTATCTGTGAAGGGAATAGCCACCTCACTGCAAGGGACCTCTTTGGGATTAATGACCCGGTGCGGTTAATGTGCGTGTGCCATCAAGATTTCCAGTAGGTTATTAATCCCTAGGGAATACCCTGGGTGTTTGTCATAATTTCTTAAATATCTTAGTTAATAGTGTTTTTCACACTTGGCAAACCAAAATGTGTAACAAAACAGAATGATCTTTAATGAAAATCTGTTAAGACTACATCTCATGGCATATCTGTCATTTTTTCAAATTTAAAGCCTTAAATATAAAGCAGAAGTTCCATTTACTTCATATTGACTGCCTACAATTCATTACACATACATCTTCTTAGACCCTTCTTAGTTTAGTTTCCTTGATATAAATTTACATAGAATTGTGAATTTAAAGGAGATCTTCAGAAAAGTTAGCTAGCAGTAGTAAATATTCAGTGTATATTCTTCATTTATACGAATAGAGAACTAACTCTTTTATCTCAAAGGATGTATTTTACTTTACACCCATGGAAGGAACTTGTATGATTTTGGTAGTTTTGTCCTGTATCAATCTGAACTAAAAATTTCACGTTAATTTATGTCCTCTATGTGTAAGTCAGATACATCAGGCATCTCGTTACTGCCATAGCTAATTATGGTTAGAAACAATAAAAAAGTTGTCAAAAAAGTTGCAGAAGGTTTGTCTTCTGTGCATCCCCTGTTTATCAACGTAGCAACTGTAGCTCTAGCTTAAATCAAGTGAATTCAGGTGTGGTTTATTCAACTTTGCATTAAAATGAGAATATAGTAGTGACATAGTTGCTCTGAAATGGGCAGAACAGCAAAGGAAAAAAGATGATGTGGTCAGTAATGCATAAGAGGAAGTGATCATAGGTATTGAATTCAATTATACACAGCACTGACACAGAAAGACAACCTTTTCCCTATTAGATTTTGGGGGTGTGGGTTTTTTTTTTCCTTTTTTTAAACAGGACATACTTTTAACACAAATTATAGGTTCTCAGCTCAGCTAATATAGCAGAAACACAATAAAACCTTCCTCCAGCAGTGGGAATGATTTCTAGACAACGTTTTAGACTCAGTAGTGCAGAGACTTGAGTCTTATTTTTCTTTTAATTATTTGTAGCACAGCTGTCAAATAAAACAACTAGGAAATTTGTTCTGTCAAAAAGAGATATCTTTTGCATATTGTAACGTTTGATATCACTATGGAGAGGAGACAACTCATATTAAAGGAAACACGCAAAAAAGTTGGGGAACTCCTATGAGAGTAGTGTTTTGGGGTTTTTTTACTAATATGAAACAGCAAAAGATTATTTCTTATTTTGATGAAATTGACTGAACGTTAGCTGCACAGTAACAAAGAAAAACTAACCAGAAAGTGCAACTACACCAACAACTGTCAAACAAATAGCCTTGAAAAATGTTTTCTGGAACAGATCTTATAAACATAGAATATAATTGAAAGAGAGATCTCTATAACTCAGTGATGTTTATAGCGTAAACTTGTGTTCTGAAGGTATAAATCACCTCAGGTAGTTGAATAACTACGGTTATACAACTGAAAAATATATCACATAATTAAATTATTCTCAAAGCTAAACCGTGTAATTGACAACTTGAATTTTCAGGGAAAAACATACACTTAATAAGATGGTTTTGTACATTGCCAGAGTGAGTTTATGCAGTCTCTGAGTGTTTCACTGCTTCACTGCTGTGAAGTTCAGTCGCTTTTTCTGACCAAATCTGGTGACTGGTCCATGTTGACATTTAAGTGACCCCACGGCACGAATTGAAGGCCAGGTGTGCAGAGGTGACCGCCACAGGATGCTCTTGCAGACCAACAGGGATGAGTGACTTGGTCCCTAAGTTACTCTCCTTTCTGATACAAAGTAGATCTGTGCAGCAGTCAGAAAAGGCTCCTGTGATAGTACTTCATGTCACAGTTTCTCTTGGAGGATTATACTTACCTAATAAGTTTTGTCAGTGTTTTATTTTAAATGTTGTACACATTTTCTTTAAATTGCATCATGTTATTCTGTTTTTTCTTATATAATTAAAGTAATTACCTTTTTTGTAGATATTCATATCTTTCTCTTGTTTGGGGTTTTTTTTCTGTTTTTCTCCATTTTAATGCACTTATCTTTTTGATCTTCTGTTACAAATCAGGCTCTTAACTTTATCTTTGTTCTTTCCTCAGAACCACTCCCTTAAGCCTTTTGTTAGGGCTATGAATACAGAGCCCTTGCACTGCATAGAAAGAGGGCTGTGAAATGCGTCCTGCTAACTAAGTGTTTTTTAATTCATGCACCAATGTATTTTATTAAGATGTGTTTAATTTGCATCCCGACACTGGTTTGTGTTACTAATTGTCGTATTGCTAGTTATTATTCTTAAACACTTTTCAGAACATTTTACTTCATCTACAATAGTTTGCATTTCCTATTTCTGTTTTTTTGGCCTGCATTGTTAAGGCTTCCAAAGACATCTCTCGTTGCCCCTTCTGTTGTTCCTCACTCTTTATTCAGCCCGAAGCACAGATGGATTCACAGGCATTTGGGCTGAGGAATCCGAGGTCACACCTTCACGGCGTCCCACCTCACGCTTCTTTGTGTCAGCGGATGCAGAATTTGGCCTGACCCAGGTTACCTGGATGAGCCAACGAGGCGTATGAGCAATGTGTGTGTGCCTCTTGTCCCGTCCCTACAAGCTCTAGGGTTCAGCAAATCCAGCGAGAGGGATTTTAGTGCTTCCTTTCTTGTTTCATAGGATCAGGTTTGCTGCTGGCAGGTCCCGAAACCGGCAGGACACGTGGTTGCTGTAGGAGCCAGGCTCTGGCAGGGGGGTCTGGCAGAGACACACTGTGGGTCACCTTACATGTGCTTCCTCTCCCAAATGCAAATCCACTGTGCATCAGCATCCAAATTTAATTTTTTCTGAAAATATTGTCCTACTTAGTTAAGTTTAAAAGGTAATAGTCATATTTTTATGTTTATGGATATTCTTGAATGGCACATTTTCAACTGTGTAGGCTTTCCTTTATTTTTAACATTTATGTCTCTTATCAGCAGTATAAGTTTTTGTCCTATATGCCATTTCTTTCCAGGTCTTTATTCTGAGGTTTTTTGAACATTACAGGAATTCTTAAAAGGGAAGAATGCTGGTTGAAATAATTAACAAGTATTTAAATGGTAGTGGAAAAACCTGGGTACAAGAGTAATTTTTCATCTAAATCTCCTTTTCTCCATTTAAGGAGATGCTGTAAACCTGCATGTGCTATGTGCCAATACATGCTTTCACACTATCAATTTCTTCTGGGTCCTATGTTCTGCAGCTTCTTATGATTCTGTTTCCCGTGTCATCGGGAGATGTTACTGTTCCTTAAACTTACCTTGAACTTGCATTAGAAACAAATCCCATCATGTTTCCTGTCTGTAAAGTGAATGTAAACATATAGAATTAAAAAAAAACCTCCTGGCATGATTGACCTTTGAATAAAGGTTAGTATTTATAGACTGTAAATATTTTTTGTACAGACTGTGTGGACTATTGCACTTTTAAATAAGTTTCTAGCAAAGCAGGAGAAAAAATAGTGCTCTCCACTGTAGTTCTATTTGGAACCTTTTTTTAAATAAACAAAATATTTCTAAAATACTTTCTGTTGTATTTAATTTGTCTTAGAAAGAGTAAAAGCGAAGTTTTAAAACAATCAATTTTATGTGTTTCAGGTAAACTAATACAAGTGGTATTTGGACACTGGGATGTTGTAACCTGTCTTGCTCGTTCTGAGTCCTATATTGGAGGAAATTGTTACATTCTCTCAGGATCACGTGATGCGACGTTGCTGCTCTGGTACTGGAATGGCAAAACCAGTATCATCGGTGATAACCCAAGAGGTAGGCAAAACCAGAAAAGCCTGGTTTATAAGTATGCTGTCTAAAAATGGCTTGGGGAATACTTTGCCTGACAAAATTTTAGGTAACATCAATGTGAAAGTACAGTTTTTCTTTTTTTGTAGTTGAGACCAGTTCTAGTTTTACTAGAGGGCAAGCGATGCTTGCTTTGCAGCACAAATAGAACTCATTTTTAAAGTTATAGGATACTATAACTTTAAAAATATTACAAATATTACAAATACATTTTTTCTTGTCACTCAGTTAGAAAGGAGTGGCTCCTGGAGTGAGAGATGGGAGTTTGTATTTCCTGTTCAACAATCTGAGCAAATATTTTTTCCTCAACATGGTGATTACATTAACTGCCTGCATTTGAGTCGTTTAAAGTAAAAAAGACTGTGTGTTGCTCCAGTGCAGCCTGTGTTCTATGCAGCTGTAATCTTAGGCATGTAGGCTCTCACAGAGGTACCTTAGCTGTTAATGGAGTTCTGCAAACAGTGAATTGTAGCTTAGACTGAGGTCATTATTGTAGTGACATGTCTAATGGCCTGAGCAGGATCCTTAGGTGAAAGGGGGACACACACGTGGGATGGATTAAAGAAGCAAGCTTAAAACTTCTTTCATTTAACACTTTGGTAGGGTGCTATGTGCCTTATCCTCGCTCTCACCCACCGGGCATTTAAATTGGTTCCAGTGCCAGTGATGGGGCTCATACCTTATAACCAAATTAATAAGTAAGAGTAACGCTCCTTCAGTCTAATTCAGTTTTAACCCCTCCTGACCTAAACTTACCTTGCATTTCCCAAAGAATTTAATCTTTTCCATCTTGCATTGTTTCCCAGAAAATTCCAAATCTTTTTACTCGTGAAGATTCTCTCTTTTAACTCAGAATATTCTGTGGAAAACAGTGGCTGTGGCTGTTCAACCCTGCTGTGCCTGTATTACATAACAGGAAAGGTAGAAAGTGATCTTGTTATTATACCAGTTTCACTCCATGCAAAAAATCAGTTCCTGATGCCTAAAGCAAAGAAAAAGACAGACCTGCAGCTTGACAAAAAGCCTGAGTGAGCCGGCTGATAGGAGTAAGAGCCTTTCAAGGCTGCTGGTGAGAGCTTACCTGCATGAATAGAAGGGGAACATCAGAGTCAGGCAGTGGTCCTGTTCTCCCACAAAGAAAATGCCCTGAAGAGAAGGGGTGAGAAGCAGTATATTCTGCCTGTCTTTGATAGTGTGTGTGTTAAGGTTTTCTGCCATGTGTTAAGGTCTTCTTTGACCCTGTGTAAGTACTGATGGAAACGTACCTGTTGTCTGCAGAGGACAAAATGTACATCTGGAAAACCAGAAGTCTTGTTATATCTGGCATACATTGTAGTTGTAACTGGCACACAATTTCATGTTATGCAAACAATATCTAACATCTTCCAAATTAATCAGTTTGGTGAAATTATGTATTCCATACTCAATCTGTTACTCACTGGAGTTATTTGAATTGGAAAAAAAGAGGTGGTTTGACTGAAATTGCACCTCGTGTACTATTTTGAAGCACAACAGATATTAGAACAAATATCTGAATTTAACTTGCAAATTGTTTTATGTTGGCTGTGAAACTATTCAAAAATTGCATAAGATGCAGAAGTTCATTCCAAGCATTTACAGAATCTTCAGGCAGAGGATGAGAGCAAGGCATCCTTATCATTCTTCCAACAGTCTAATTCATGAGATGGGAGCTTTTCTCATGTTAACAGAGTTTTCTGAGCATCTTTAAATAAATGCAGCTTTGGTTGGGGGTTGCAGGTGAAGACAATCTTTGCAGATTCCCAGGCCTGTCCTGAGAAGTGTCTTGAGTATTTGCCAGGCTTGCAAGATACTGAGGTTATGGCCACCTTTATGACCTTAATAGATCACATATTGAGGTTTTGTACACACTATCTAACTAAATAGGTAGATTTTGTTATATTTTGTTGACTCTGTCTTGTACAAATCTCTAACATGATAAAGGATTGCAGTTTTCAAAGTTAGTATTAGGCTACATTAACTACTGCTTAAAATCAAACAGCAGCTACCTGGTAAGTCTCTGTGTTTGCTGTTAAACTTGTACTTTTAGGGACACGCTCCTGTGTTTACTGCTTGCCCTTATTTAGCCTTCTTTTGTGATATAGCAAGCCTGGAAGCCTTTGTTATGAATTAGAATCTCATGGCACTGTACATAGGTCAAGACTTGTATAGTAAATGACAGTTTCTGCTTCAAAGAGATGGTAATCTGGAGGGTTTAATTTTTCCCAGAAATAGCTTTCTACAGGCATCTCTGTTCAGTCAAAATTTTTTTTCTTTTTGAAAGGCAAATAAAAAGAGCTGTTTCTGTTTAGTTCTGATTTTGTCAGACATGGAAAGCACTAGCAGACTTGTTGGGGTTTTGAGCCCTGTTACTACAACCATAACTTTCATCCATTTGTGGGATGCTGGATGTTTAACTTGTCTGATGTCTTTTTGTGTTTGAACCTTATGATTTTTTACCTCAAATTATAGTTTATTCGTACTTTTAATGAGCACTATTCATTGGAATTTCAGGTACTGTTGAAGTTCATACTTCTATTTTTTTTCTCTGTTTATTTATCTCTAATTTCCATCTTAAAATTACTTCATAGCAACATGCATCCAATGGCACTGTACCAAGTCATGATGCAATAGTAGTTTCAACAAACATAATGTAAAACAGGAGCATTTCTTTCCTCCTTTC
Source organism: Dromococcyx pavoninus (assembly GCA_033558185.1). Lineage (NCBI taxonomy): Eukaryota > Metazoa > Chordata > Aves > Cuculiformes > Neomorphidae > Dromococcyx > Dromococcyx pavoninus. The sequence goes on along the minus strand of JAUMJL010000308.1, from coordinate 876,899 downwards.
ATAGTACCTGTTGCCTCTGACATACATCAGTCAGCAGACCAGTATTATCAACCTACCCTAAATACTCTCCCTTGGGCACCCTTTACTCCACGAGCTACATTTTATTTAGGTTCCTTTATCTAGTTTCATTACTCTAGGAAACACTGAGCTCTTGATCTCTGGCTGCGTGTATTCACGTTTTAGAATGGTACTTAACTCAAGATGACAAGCCAGGTGGGCTATGCCATATGTGATAAAGAGGTGTTTTGTTTGATATTCTTTATCAGGGACAATTTTCTGGCAAACCAGACTGTATGGAAGAATTCTTTACGTTTTTGGTTTAACAGAAGAAATATGTTACTGAAGTATTTATTATTTACATTCTCTAATTTTTAGCATTTAAGCTGTCTTTTAAAAGAAATCATGCATGTGCAGTCTCACTGTTTAGTTTCTCCCTAATAACTCCCAAATGCATTGATCAGCATAATCCAAATCTGATGAATTTAAATCTCAAAGATATGAAATCCCTGCATGGGACACATCTGCTGGAAACTATTTTTATTCTTCACAAAGCAGCTTGATTACATTTAGGTTAAATCATTTTTTCCTTCTCAAATTAAAACCTGAAATTCAAAACCTATTTCACCATACTCTTTGATCAAATGTAAGGTTTTTTTCTTTCTAAATTAATGGGTTTTGAAACTGTAGAAGTAACGACGTTGCTTCTCTTTGGTGCACAGGCCTTTTCTGATGCAGAAATGTTTCTGTGGATAATTTCTGAGCGAGTCGAAGAAGATTTCAGAACAGAGCAGAGGATTTGAAATCGTATTATTTTGAGCCATTTTGAGTTCACATCAGTCAGCATAATATACTGTGAAGATGTAAAGTCACTTTGGGTAGCCTAAGAGGCTCTTCTTTTCCGCTCCTTGGCGTGTGGCTTGCTTTGGGGAAGCGGGGAGGCGGAAGGGAGAGGATGTCACCGTCCCGTGGTCCCCCTTGAAGCCCGTTGCGATCTGTTTCAGCAGGGTGGTGGTTGCACATTCCGAGGCTCTGGTCTAACAGAGAGGTGCCACCTGGGCACGTGACGTGGTGCTTTGAGGCTTGTGCCCCCCAGTGGGGCAGCGGAACGCGGAGAGGTTCCTGGCAGCGGGCGGTGGGATTGTGGAAAGACGCCGTGTTTTGCGCCTGTCCCGCCGGATGCGGTGGAGGCGAGCGGAGCCGCGCGATTGCTCAAGTGGCAGCTCTTAGAGCTGGGGCCTTTCCTGGGCTGAGGGGCTGCATTTTGCTCTGTAATCCCCCAGCCACAGGAAGCGGGCGCGCAGGAGCTTTGGTCACCTGAGCGATTCGCTTTTCTCAAAGGAGGCTTTAGTACAGCAAACCCCTTCCCAAGCGATGGTTGTCCAGCTTTCTGTTAAAAACGTTGCCAAAGATATTTTGGGGTCTTAGATACCCTGTCATCAGCATTGTTTTCCCAGTGTTCAGCCTGGTATCCAGTTCTTTTTGCAGCAGTTGTGTTCTATCATTTCTTAAATATTTATTCTTTGTCTAGAGAACAGATTATTTATTTTGTCCAAGCAACAACTTCCAGTTATTTGAATTGTCATGACCTGCAATTCTTTGTTTCCAAATTTAATAACCCAGTTCTTCCTGTCTTTTGCCAAAAGTTGTGTTTTTCTAGACCCTCTGATTTTTATTTTGTGTACCTCTCCTCTTCAGTTGTCTGTTTACCTCAAGGTAGACCCAGCAGTGCCTTTCCAGTAGTAAGCAGAAAACAACCTGGTTTACAAACCATTACTGTTCACATCCCCATGGGATATCTGCTTGTTTCAAAATAGCAGGAAATGTTAATTCTATAAATGTATGAGCCCATATAAATGACAGTCTTGTCTGAAGAACCACTGTCTACTCAGTTGTTTCTCGTTCTCTGTGTAGTTTGACTGTGGAATCTTGTCTGAACTATGGTTTTTTTGACTGTTTCTCCAATTTCTCAAACTCATTTTGAGTTCTTATCCTATCCTCCATCAGACTTGCAGAAAATCATGTAATTCGTAGTCTTACTGTACCAGATTGGTCATTAAAGAAGATATGAGATAGACAGTCCAGGAATGCCCGTCGATACCTTTACCTTTTTGACAATGAATAGCTTTCAGAATATGGTTTTCCAACTGTGTATAGTAGCATCTCCTGAACACATGCTTCCTTTCTTGTGAAACAGAGACAATGTCCTTACTGAAGCAAAAAAAATATATCATGTCTCCCTGAACACGTCCTGTTACTCTGCCATTATGAGAAAAAAAACCTTCTTTGACATGATTTGTTTGTAACAAATCCGAAGATGAAGAAGAAAACATCTCCTTGTTTTCTTCTAGGAAATTTTGTGTATGTATGTTTGAATATGGATGTTCTGCCAGTGCTTTTTCTGTTTGTTGGGATTGAGCTGACTGTTCTGTTATTTCTCAGTTTTTCTTTTCCTGCCTCTTCAACAGCACGAGACTTCTTTTATTCTTGCAGTACCTCACCCGATATCCATAAGACAACAGGTGGAACTCTGGGATTATGTAGTTTCTTTTTCACAATATTCTCAAATCACTATTATCAGGCCAATTGAGTTCTAAACATTTAGCCCATGTAGGTCTTCTCTAATTGAGACAACTGTTCTCTTTGCTGCTTTTACTTATGTTTGCTGCCTTGAATGCAGCTGGTCTTTTTATTGAAGAGTTTTGCTGAAATACCTTTAGATGTGTGACATCATCTGTTGTCATTGCTTGTTCTTAATAACAGACCAGCTTCTTGTGAAAATGTAATACATTTTTGTGTTTATAGAGTGGCTGTTACTCCTGATGTCATTGTTGGTTGCATCTCATCTATGCTTGGCTATCCTTGTTTTGTCTCTGCTTGTAATGGCTTCTCTCTTACACTGATTCAGAAAAATCTCACTTAGTTTGCTCTGCCTGACTTTCCTGTGTTGACAGTCACTCGAGACCTTTCCGTTGTGCCGGCTGTGCTTCTTGTCTGTGTTATCCCTCTGCTGCATTGGAGTCGTCTTTGCTAGTGTCATTATTACCTTTCCCTTTGTTTTTTTGGTAGACTTAACTTCCCAAGAGATCTTGCAGAACAATGTTCTCTATCTATTGAAACCTCTCTTCCCAAAATACTTCAAATAATTATCCTGTCTTATCCTTTCCCTTATAAGGCATAGTGACCATTCTCATATCTTCACCACTTTCATGGAAGTGTCTTTGACTACCATTTTTTTGATCTCTAGGAAGAGGTGTCCCTGCCCATGGCAGGGGGTTGGAACTGGATGATCTTAAAGGTCTCTTCCAAATAATTCCATGATTTTATGATCTGTTTTGCTATATTGGTTATTCTCATATCTAGAAGATCATCTTTAGCTGTTGCTTTTATATAGTAAAAATTGTCATAAAATTGCTTGCTATGTGCCTGGTTGTTGCATTCCTTTACCAACAAACGTCTTTGTAGTTGGAATATCCCATTTTCTTTAATCTTCCTTCTTAATGATCCCTCACCTATATCTACAAGGTAGAAGTCAAATCAGATCAGTGAATGTCAATCTATGCCTTCAATGTTTTTGGGGTTTTTTCACTGTAATGATTGTATTTTTTGGATGTACTTTCTTGGAGGGATGGTTACAGTGGTGAAGTTAATTTTCTTAATAATGTTTATGCTTATAAAATGGTTTGTGTTTATAAAATGGTAGGCATTTCCATAGGCAAGATGAAGATAAAGCAGTTTTCTGGTATTCTTGCACTGTATTCATAGAATATGAAGAGACTGTTCTATTGCTGTCAACGTTTCTACAGATTTGTTCATGCTTATTTTTTAGTTTTCATATTTTGGAAACCAGAGATCTAATTTAGAAATTTGGTTTGCTTAATGAAATTAAGGCTTAACCGATAGAATTATTCAGCACTAATGAAATGTAGAGTGTGTATAACTGTGTTACTGCTAATAATACTGATGTGATGTCTTCTGAGTTATTGCATTGATCTTGCACACATATGTGAATAAAGGAAATCGTATTACCTCTGTTATGTTAGCCCATAAAACCAGAAAATGTTACTCTCTGTATGTAACACATTTGCATCACAAGGATTATGGGGGTGATTTCATTACACAGTTTTATATTTTTAGAGGGTATTATATTCATGTTTTCTGAAGTGTGTTAGAGAAATTAAATACTTTTAGTGGTGTAGCTGTGTAGCAGGGCATAGATGTGAATGCAGTCACGTGATTTCATGTTTAAAAACCCAGCTACTGGATTTAACTGAGATTTAATCGAGAGGACTTGTTAAACACTTTTACTATTGCTAACATGTGGAATACAAATTTTTAAAATACATAACCTATCCAATTTATAAAATATGAAATCTCCCAAAGGATTCAAAATTTAATCAGCAGTTTCCTGCCTTGCCAAAGAGCAGTCTAGCTACTATCCAAGCTGCTTTTAAAAGAAACTGTGTTTTGTTTGGGTTTTTATAGCTACAATCCTAAATAAGTATTTGAATACCTGGAAGACTTTTTGGTTCACATTATTATTAAATTAAAGGTGTGGTCTTGAGAGTAGAGAAATCATTAGTTTTAATTGTATTAATAATCATAGCAAAAGATAAAACTTCTGTATTTCATCAGTTGCTACACACATTTTTCTGTTTGAAAATATAAGTCAGTGCTTGATAATGAATTATTTAAGAGGACAATGCAGGTAATTTAGACATTGAAAATATGATCTGATGAGCATCTTTGTGTTGGTTGATTAAAGAGTAATGTCATAGGTGGTAATTTCTTTGTACTTAGAAACACCAATCCTGTAAAGCTGAATTCTATTAAGGCATGCATGTGTGCTTGCCCCTGTCCACACTGGACAGTCACACTGATTTCAAGCAGGTCATATGTCTGCTGTTAACTTCATAGCAAAAAACCCTCTCTCCCTTCTTCCCTCACCCTTATCCTTATCTTCAATTAACCTTCATCTTGGTTCCAAAGTATCAGCGTGATCTGTACTTGTGTTTTCCATTTCTGAGCCAATGATAATGGAGAAGATAAGGTTCCACATTTCTAAAGAGTGGTTATAACATAAAAACTGGTTTCCTAAAACCAAACCAGAAGTAGTTTGCTCAACAACTTCTCTTCTTAAAGAAGTTAATTGGGAAGTAGTTGTAAAAATCTTGTCTGTCAGTGTTCCCTTGTGCATTTATCATGCTAAGTAGTACTGGTATCAAGGTGTCTGTAGATCAGTACCCATGGTAGTTAGTAATTAATGGAAATTCTATTGTTATTGGTAATTTCTGTCAAATGATGGTCTACCATGATAGGTAACATTTTTCAGAACCTCTAAATACCAAAATATGTTTGGATTTGCTGCAGCTGTTAGGGCAATGGATGCTGTTCACAGCACTCAGAGTTTAAAACCAGTCTGCATGTGCTCCTTTCAGTGTTTAATAGCACATTTCTTTTTTACCTACGCACATGGTATTATTGTGTGTGTCCTTCTTCAGAAAAGTCAGTAAATAATTAATTATTTTTTTAACATTGTTTAACTGCAGACATAACAAATATTCTTTGTTTCTCAAAAATGGCTGGAGAGAGTACCAAGATATTGTGTATAAAGCAAGAATCCTTTAGCACCATCTGCTGGCATTCAGTTGAAACCCGATCTTGGGACTGACTCTCCAATGCGTGGCCTAGTAAAATATTTTAAGAATATATATTTGCACATATGCAGTGAAAAAAAAAAATTCATTTGCAGTGTTTAATTTTTATCTTTTTATTAAAATTATAACGAGAAAATATAATGTGAATTGAAGGTTAACATATGAACTGAAATAGAAATAGGTCATGAGTGTTTTGTTAAGTGCAACTATGAAACAAATGGAACACTTTTTTCTTGTTTTGCTATAGCTTTAGCAAGTGCAATATTAAATTTTTCTATTCCTGTTGTAAGTCAAAATCAGTAAAATTTATTTCATCAAGAAGACCCACAAGACTTTGAAAAGTATCTGTAACATGATATGAAAAGGGTAGCAACCATAAAATATTGCTCTGTCTAACATTTATTGAGTTATTTGATGTTAATCTTGAAAGCCTCATGAAAGATGAATGGGCACAGTCCCTGACACTGTAACTGGTCCTACAATTCCCTGTATCTTCACACAAAACCATTGCGGCCAGTGCAGCAAGAGCTGGGAGTATCTGCATGAATCTAGAACAGAGCCTGAAATTGTGCAGCCACAGAAGGTCACTCTTGTTTCTTTTTTAAACTGTAACACATTGATACCTCAAAGAGGTTGAGGCCTCATTCCTCCGAGTACGCCATAAATCACATATAAATGATGGTTCCAGCCTCCAATTATTTAAACTGAAACAAAAAGATGAGGCATAGCAGGTGGATAAATGCTGTGCGTCTGGAAATCTGCAATGATGCTGCACAAGGAATGTAATTTTCCATTTATATAATGCCAATAAAGTCACGTCATAGATAGATATGAGGATGAGGCCTTCACTAAAAAGAACTTGCAGTGGCATTCCCTGAGGGTTCAGAAAGCATTTAAACGGAGTGATTTGATGAGCATGTAACGTTGTGCTGTGTATATTGGGCTTTGCTAGAAATACGTCCTGTGTCATCCTTTATTTCAACTGGCCGAGTGCGTCAGGATTTGGCACTCAGACTATGGCACTGCCGGTGACGTACGAGGGCAAGTTTGGGGCCACAGTCCAGACCGAAGTGGAGACTGTTTGTATTTTGAGACTGAAATCAGAGAAAGCTTGGATGGAGCCTCTTTGGCAGTACCAGCTTCAGGTGTCACTAAAGCTAAATGCATGAAATTCTCCAGAAGGATGAGAATCATATTTGGTATTTCGTGGTGTAATGTAGACTTTTGAGTTTCAGGATAAACAATGCTGTATTTACAACTTGTAACTAATAACTGATGTGGTAAAAGGAATTATATTCACTTGGTAGATGAATACAACCTTAATATGCACCATATGTGCAGTGGTGGGATGATGTGCTCATATACCACGTTTATTTACCTTGTTTTGTTGCTGGGAAAAATAACCATTCAGTTCAAAGTCTATACCTGTAAGACAGAACAGAGTAATGCAGAAGACATAATAATTAATAGTCTAGAATAAAATAATCAATTGAAACGTAAAAAATATTGGGTCAGTACAATAATCCTGACTCAGGTAGGAAATACTTTCATAAGTGTTTTTGGACCTGAACTCTGTTAACAGTACCATCACAGAGATAAGCATTATTCCACTGAGTGCAAGAATATGTGATTAGAACTATGGTCTGCTTCACTGAAAATTATATGTTTAGAACAGTTGCTTTTTAAAAGACAGCTAATTTATCTGAACTTGGTGTATGCCATCGGTATTCCCTGTTACATTGATATGAAAAGATTAGAAGCATCTATCTAGTGCAATACACTGCTGCTGCATTGCTTTGAAATTAACTTTACAAAAGCAATCAAGTAGCTAAAGCACAGACTTCTGTGCATGCTGGTGTGGAGCAGTATTATTTTGCAGTGATAATTCTTTTATTATATATATTTTTATATATCATATATAAAAATATTATATGTTATGGTTTATAGTGTATATATTTATATATCATGTTATATTCTATATAATGAATTATTTTAATATAGCATTTTAATAGAAAAAATATCAAAACCTACTGAACTGAGTGGAATTCTCATATGAAACGTCTCATCGTAGATTGCTTTCTGCCCAAGGTATGAAATACTGTATGAGTTTCAACTAGTGGTCAGTTTCAGTGTGTTGTAAAATGTCCTTTATCTTACAATAATTCTGCAGTAGGTGCTGCTTCTGACTGAAATAATTCCTTAATGTTCTTCTTTTCCTTTTCTGTTGAGTTGTGGTTTTTTTATCTTGGGCTCACTAGGTAATGGAATTGGTGTATCTATAACCACAAGAGAGAAATATGAAGGAAATAGATTATTTTTTTATCATAAACAAAAATATTTTAGAATATTCTCAAACAAATGGCAGTGTTTTAAGACTTCAAAGCTGATATTGAAGTAGCAGTTTATGAAGTCGGGATGGTGCAAATATTAAAATATTAGTGTTCGCTGACCCTCAATATTAACCTGCAGATACTTTCCAGGGGCTTCAAAAAGGTCTGTGTTCAGTGGGAGGAGTCCTGCTGAATGACTTCCAGGACTTCCAGCAGATGTATCCCCAGGAAGGACAAACGTATTCCAGAAAGATTTGCATTGCACGTGGTGTAGGAATTAAGAGGGTGGGGATTATTGACTTCTGAAGTCGGAATTGTAACAAATTCCTGAAGGCCTGTTAAATCTTCTTCTTTACTGTGTTTGTTTTGGAAACATAGTGAACCTGTTCTCTTGACACAGTGTGCATGGAACTCTCCTGTGAGCACTAGATAAATGCTAGTCACTTGTTGCACAGTGTGACTTCTTCCTGCAGCAACGCAGGAGTACAGTAAGCCTTTCCTGCCTTGTATTGGCTGAAATGAATTCCACAAGATAAATATAATTCATTTCTCTTTACTGAACAAATGTAAAAGTGCTGTAGCATCTTCTGTGTTTTATGCTTTTAGATTTTACCTCAGGATGTTGTTCAAAAACATGGTACCTTTCTCAGACAACATTCTAAAGTGTTTTTTGCAAAAACAAAACTTGCACCTAGGCATGGGGCTGTATTTTTGTTGTTAAAAAGTCTGAAAAGATAGGAAGTCATTGGAAGGAATTAGAAAAAATGCTAATGGGATGTCGTGTGAAAAACTGGACAACAATAAAAAATTTACATTGTTACATAAAAATGCATATTTACAAAGGAGAGATTTTTCAAACTGAAGTTTTAGGAATACTTTAAGTAATAATTGTGTGGTATTGCTTTAGTAAAATCTCTCGTCCATCAAAGAGTGAACCTTTCTGTGCCACAGTTGGCTGTTATTTAAATGTTCCCTGTGTGTCAGCTATAAATAATGTTAATATACAGAGTTTATGTAATATTTCACAGTCATCATTTTGATGTAATTACATGCTAAACTTACTATATAATCAACATAGAAGCCTAACAGCAAATTAGTTTTCTTGATGTACTTGCATTTTGCTGAAAGTGCCTTTGTCAAATACCCTATTTTCTGTGAGCACAAAAGTACTTCTCAAATTGATTTCAAACCTTTTATTGTTTTCCTCAGTTTTTATTATAAGAAGCAACTTCAAAATTGTGACATTTGCAAATTGATTTTTAGAAAACTCTTTTTACATATAAAATTTGGCTTGGTTGATGTATCCTTCTGGGAGAGTACTCAATTACTTGGTTAAAACATAGTTAGATTAACTGATGCTTCGTTTAATTCAGATTTTATATTGGCATAAAATCACATAATTCATTTGGCATTTAAAAGTGCCCTACAGCCTCTGCAATCATAGAATAATAATTTAGAAATTACTATTTGGCAGTCTGTGACTTATCAGAATTAATTGTCTTCCCAGAATAAAATGTGAAAAGGAGCATACTCAAATATTTTATATTTTAGTGTGTTGCATAATATTATCTTACCCAGAAATAGTAGGAAGAGTATCTCATATTTCATTTTGAGATAAGTTTTTCTGTCCATCTCTAGTTTGGTTCCTTTTTAGGGAGGTAATTTTCTTTAAATAAGTTCTTATGTTGGGCTCCACTCTTACAATTTAGGACTGATTACATAGAATTAGGGATATATTGATGGTTTTAAAAATATCATTATCCTGTTTTGTTTTGTTACATCACCAAAGCTGAAAAAATAGTGGAGAAAGACCCAGCAATACCAATTTCTTGTTATGAAATGAGGTTATCTTCTTCATCTTCTGGATGTAGTTAAACTAGAAGAAAGTTTTGACTTTGCTGCAATCCTGCTGTTCCTTTTTTAAACATGTTTTTCAAACCCCTAACGTTTTTTCACTGAAATATTGCTATAAGCTGACATGGTATCACGTGCTCTTATCTTCTGAAGCTTGAATTTTGTGATTTAACATATCCTTTAGTCACTTAAGGTGAAGTGATATTTTATGCTATTTTCTACGGGAAACCAGCTTTGCAGAAATTTTTTACTTGAACGTAGGAGGGTTCTTTTGCAAAAAATGGAATGGTTTCTGTAAAGGTAAAGAATGCTGTCCATTACTGAAAACTAACTGCAGGTATTCCTGCTCTGATCTCAATAAATCACTGGCAGCATTTGTTGCAGTGTGAATGTGGCACTAAGATCCTTATGACATTCAGCCTCAAGGATCAGTCCAGCAGCAGCATAGACTAAGGATTATATTATGTACTATGCTGAGAAAAGCACATCTGTGAAACTGTTGTGTCTTGGTTATTAGTGCCAGGGTTTGAACTATCTTTAATCTCATTTGACTTGTTCATCTTCCTTAAGGATCTCCATAAAGATGCACTGAGTGTTCTTTTCAGTCCTTAGTTAGGGTTTGCATCAGTGGTCGTAAACCTGCTTAGCGGACAAAGGCTCTTTTCCCTTTGAAGTCACATCCCCAGCTTTTCAAAAGCTCTCCAAGCTGGCTCCCCTAAAACAATGTAGAAAAGTTTGAAGTGGTGCCCCTTAAACCAGCAACAAAATAAAATTTTCTCTTTGCATTATTGAAAACCATGACAATCTTCTGAAGCAATAACAGTTTAAAAGCTTTTAAAGAAATCTGTTCTGCTCTATGACCAGCTTTTAAGTTGACCCCATTATTTGGAAAATCAGAGGCTTGGAAGCCCCTAAATACTTGACATTCTTATCAAAGGAGTCAGCCTGACTTTTCACAGGACTCCTCTTTTACAGTATTTATTCAAGTCCTAATTTCTTTAAAGATACTATTCTTCTATTTCTTTTTTTTGTGTGTTAATGTGTTTCTTTAGAACAAATGTAATTTAGGAAACAGTTGATACAGTTTATGAAACACTGAACCTACCACCTGTAGGTTTATGCTTTATTATGTTTGAAGTCAAGTCCAAATTCTAAAAAGACTGTGAGCATTTCTTATGCAATTTTCTGTGCACTGTGATAAACAGATACAGGTTCTGTTTCTTCTTCTTGTATTAAGAATCTTTTCTCCTATATTTTATGTGTGGTTAATGACAGCATAACATAGGTAAAGCCTTCAGTAATGTATTTGCATAAGTAATAACTTTACTATAAGGATTTATCTGCACCTCCTATTAATTCATTCAGACGTTGTTTCTTTTAAGTCCCTCTAACTTCACCATCTTATGTTCATTACAACATTGTACATTTAAAACTTCTCTGATTTCAGAAGGTTCATTAATATGTGTAGTGTATAATTATATTAATTCCTTGCTGATTTATGTTGAGTATACGTTAAGTGCATTTTCTGAAAGCAAAATAAAGCAATAAAACCAGAATTCTAGTTTTGCTGATGAAGGCAACTCATTTAAAAGAAGGCAGACTAACAAGAGCTTTAAATGCACAGAAGTACCTCCTTTTTTTTGGCTTGGGAACAACAGGGAGAAAGAATTCGGTCAAGAAAATTAAATTATTACTGCATAAGACGACTGTTATGGTTGCTATTACATTTTCCTCTAAAACTGCAAATTTGTGGCTTGTCTACACAGCATTCATTTATGAATCTTCTAAGGTGCCTGCCCCGTGTTTAGGTGAGGAGACTTCAATAGAGAAAGCTCTCTGTAAGAGGTTTGTGAGCGTTCGTAGGATCAGTCACCTGAGAAAGACACCGAGGTCATTAAGTCTACCCTTCTGCTTCTAATTTGTGGGGAGTTTTTGCTTTGCTTCCGAACTGTCTGCCACACTTCCAGGGTTTGAGTGTGTTTGCCAAGTGTTATACAAAGCAAAAGCCATAGCTTTTAATGATTATTTATTAAGAGATTAGGGACAATTCAGCAAGTTGCTCCAAAGCATTTTCAGATTTAAAATGCTGACAAACATACATTGCAGGGGGGATGTACATAAACACGTACATATTTAGTGTATGTGTCTATATATCTAAAACCAAACAGATTTATTTACCTTCCAGGATTTTGTATTGTGGATATAAATTACCGATTTTAACAGTAATTGTGGAATAAATCAAATTTTAAAAGGTCTAAATCCTTGATTTGGTACTTTGTAATAGATTATGACCTTATCTAAAAAGCCATTCCAATGTGGCAGCTACACAGACAGTCTGGGAAGCAAATGGTCTGAATAAAAATGTATATTATGAAGAGTAAGCTAAACTCTCATTTATGAAAGCACAGATGTACGTTTCTTTTCCACTGAAGTCTCTCACTGTACACATGCAGGGTATGGGCAGCAACCTGTTGTAATAGATTTCCATAATTTCTAATGAGACCAAATACCAGTAAAGCTCTGTTAAGGCTCTGCATGGACAAACCGATAACATTGTGCTGGCTTTATGTTTTGAAAAGTTTCAAGTCCAAATGTAATTTTAATGATGCTGCCTTAGTAACCAGTGGAGTCATTTGGCCCTATTATTAGTCTGTCTCTTTGCAAACCCGTGTCCTGTTTTTGAAGTAAAAAAAGTTTAATTTTACCACTACTTTGCTGCCTTGTTGTGTATCTCAAATACCATCATTTATTGTGAAGTGAAACTATTCCGTGCGGCTTAAAAAATCATCTAATCCTTTTTGAAACTACATGATAATATTGCCCAAGATGCAGTCTTTGTAAAGTGCTGTGAATGAGCTAATTATGTGGTAACACAAAAATAGCATTGTGATTTCTGTGAAACACCAGCACTCCTAAAGAGGGTGATCCAGTGAATGACCTCTGAGTGAAGTTATAAAACTATTTAAAGAGCTTTATAGCCTTTCCTTACCCTTTCTGTGTGTTGACCTGGAGAATAATTTTTTTCCTTTAAATGTACCAGTTGCACAATGTCTTTTTTTTTATGTCCCATGTCTGTTTCATTACAAAGAGAATCTCAAAAAAATAAGATTTTACTTGTTCTTGTTGCAGGGAAATGTCTAATAGGAGCAGCAGTAATTAATATTGGGTTTGGGTGTTTTAATTTTGCAGACTCATCTGAGATTCTTACTGAATATTGTTCCAGCTCTGTATCTTACGAGACACCAAGCTGAGGTGTCAATGCTGTTTATAGGATAAAATAAAATCAGTCAGTAGATATTTTACTTCATCTTTGGGGACTGTAGATTTCTCTTGTCAGTATTTGTCATAATGGCACTTGCATTTACTTAGGCCTGTTATAGAAAAGGTGGGAATTGACTTAAAAAAATAGAGGGGGAGACAGATGGAGGGGAAAATGCAAATCTGTGTCCTCCAGCTTCTCTTTGTTTTCACTGCACACCTGACTTATATTAATGTGAGTAAATGTGCAGGCTGAATGCCTGCAGTACCCTGCATAGTCATGAGCATGGAGCAATCGTGTGCAAACAGGAGCATAGGAGTGATTTGTAAGGAACATGAGCTCAAAAAGCAAGGAAATTGAAGATGCTTCAGTGATTGAAAGCAGTTATTTTAGAAGTAGATTGTAACCAAGGATTGCTTTTATTGTTTTTTCATTGAAGGTGATTTTGCAACTCCTCGAGCTATTTTGACAGGACATGACTATGAGATCACCTGTGCTACCATTTGTGCTGAACTTGGCCTGGTAATAAGTGGTTCAAAAGGTAAGGTAGCTGTTGTCATTTCTTCCTGCTTGTGAAGCTGTAATCCTAATACAAAAAGTAATATACTCTCAGGTGACAGAATTTATTGACTTTATGGTGGGTTTATTTTTAACTGTATTTTAGTTGCTATGGAATTTGCAACCTCTTTTTAAGCATGTTAAAACTGAGGATTATTCAGGCATCTACAAGAAGAGACAACCACATCAGTTTCCCTGTTACAGCCTACTGATTTCTTTTTGTTTGTTTATCCAGTGTGTAATTGCATGTAGCATACAGTGGATACAGCTCTTGACTGCCAGGATGGCGAAGAATGTTTGTTATGGATAACTTCTCAGAAAGGGAAGCAAAAATCATTTTCAGAAGAAAGAGAATATACTGTCTTGTTTGCTTAATGAGCTACCACCAAAAATTTATAGTAATTCTATTCAGGCTCTTTGAGCTTAGCTACAAAGCCTGTAAAATGCCCCATTTGTGTTCTCAAAGACCTGCCTTTGGCAGGCAAATTATAAAGAATAGTGTTGATTCCTTGGATGTTATTTATAATTCTCCTATTTGATGGTCCACAATTATTTTTAAACTAGAAATTTCTTAAGAGTTAGGATCTTTCTGCTTTAGGGGTTCCAAAGTATCTATTTTGGGATACTTTTTCAAAGGTGGATGCACCTTATGCCCCTGTGTGCGTTTCTGTTTCACACACATGAACACTCGTGGCTTACGTGCAAATCAAGTAATTGCCCAATTGAAAAGCAGACATTTGGGGAATCATGTATGAAATCTTGATATGAGAATATACACTTTTAGAGAACATACATATGTAAATTCATTACACTTCTGTGTGTCTTTGTATTTTGAAAATCTTGTTTTAGAATTCAGTACATTTACTTTTGTGCTCTTAAAATTAACTACTGCCAGTTTTAAAAGGAAATCCGCAGAAGAAAATCTTTTAGGTCTCCAACTCATTTAGGTAGGTGCTCTAATGTACCTTAAGGCAAAGCTTTTAAGGGATAAGCTGTTCATTTACCTCTCTGGCACGCTTAAAATCGCGGGCTCTCCGCTTAAGAATAGTTGAAATTGTTGTCATGTATTGTAATAGCGATTACCCAAGTAAAAGTCATTACTTATTATCTGATATATGATGTCTTTAAATGAGCGTGTAAATCAATAACTAGACATTTTATTTTGTCTCATTAGAAGGACCATGTCTCATACATTCTATGAATGGAGATCTACTGAGGACATTAGAAGGTCCCGAAACATTAAGAGGTCCTGAAAACTGCCTGAGACCAAAACTTATTCAAGCTTCAAGAGAAGGCCACTGTGTAATATATTATGAAAATGGCCTCTTCTGTGTATTCAGTGTGAATGGGAGACTTCAAGCCACTATGGAGACAGATGACAAGATAAAGGTGAGTATACTCACAGGTGTGCTAAGGACTGTCAGTTCTGGTGTCAGGAAAAGCTATCAATGTTGGAGTTGAGTGGATACTCATTTTATGGCCAGGCCATGGAAGTACATGGTGCTAGACTGTAACTGCAGCATTCCGAGAAAACCTGTAGTTAAGGAGACCATGTACTCCTAATAGTACTGTTTTCAATTTTAAAATAACTCTGTTCATATAGTAAGGAACACCCTGTAGACATTTCCTTGAACTGAGGAATACAGATATTAGTAATTTCTGACTAGGAGAAGCAGGGCCACTTCTTTACTTTTGAGTCTGAAGGCCAGAGATCATTGGACATGCTGGTTTAGATGTTGGATTTCCTTTTTTTGGCATCTCTGACTACATTCTTTCACTGTAGCTTGAGATAGCACGTGTTTTGCTGAGCTTCAGGAAGTTTATAGGCATATGTCTATATTTCAGCACGTTAGCCCTTTGGCATTTGCTGAGCAGGCAGCTAGGTTCTACATCTTTAGCTGCAGGAGTAAGTCCAAAACTATACAGGAGGCATTTTAAGCTTATAGTTTCATGGAAATTATTTTGTAATACAAAATGCAGGTCTTTTGACAGTTCCTATGAAATAGTACCTATGAGGCAGAGCAGAACCTGCCAGCTATACTGCAGTGAAGCAGAAGTGTCAAAAGAATACTTCCCTTAAATTAAAAATGTTCCCGCTTTTTCCTTGAATGAGAAAGGGAACTGAAAAAAAAAAATGAATAAGCGTTATCAAATCTGCTTAGAAAGTTACAGATGCAGCAGAGACATGAAGTGAGATCACATTGCTGGGTCAGCATTCAGGCTGCCTGTATCATCTGAAGTTATGGTCTCTATGCCAGTAATCATGGTCTGAGAGGCAGAGGATCACAGAATGGTTGAGGTTGGAGGCAACCTCTCAAGATCATCCAGTCCAGCCCCCCCACTCAAAGCAGGGCCATCTAGAGCCAGTGGCCCGAGACCTTGTCCAGATGGCTTTTGAATATCTCTGAGGATGAAGATTCTACAAACTCTCTGGACAACCTTTGTCAGTGCTCGGTCATCCTCACAGTAAAGAAGTGCTTCCTATATAAAAACTGTTTGTCTGGTTAACATCAGCAAGAGGAAACTTTTGCTTTTGTAAACATATAGCAATACTAAACCTCCAAGCTGACTTTCATTGTCTGATGGAAGAGCTTGGCAACTCAGCTGCTGACATTTCCAGTGTTCTCTTGAGCTAAAAACTCTCAAAAGTCTCTCCTTTGTTTGAATTAGATATTTCAGGAAGAAAATGCCTCTTTGTCCATGTTTGTTTTACAGAATTACTGAAATTCATTCAGATGTTGTGCAAAATCGTAAACATCTTTAAAAATGCACCTTTTCTTCAGGTGTCAATATGTTTGAAAGAATTTTCATCTTCACAATTTCCATGCCTTGACTTAAATGGAACAGCGAGTGCTCCATTGCTGCAGAAGTCTCCATTGTATTTCAGTGTATTCCACTTAAACCTTCTAAGACTCTGTTCTGCACTGTGCTCTGGTTAATCCAGCATCCCTGTGTTTTCAAAATGACAGATGTTGGTGGTGGAATGTGCAGGAATAACTCTCTGTGTAGGTCTCTTTTCCATAGTGAGAGTGCTGTTGTCAGGGGTGAAAGGGCGTTTGATCTTTGGATGCTGTAGCAGCTGTAAGTATGGATTTGAGGCTGGGGAAATGAAGAAGGAATGGGTGTGTTTCTGTCTCAAGCCAGTTGTCCAAATTAATGTAGACTCTTGCTTCAGTTTTCAATCTTTGTTCAGTTCTCTGAATTGTACCTTTGGCTGTCCTTGGACAAATGATTTTGAGATTTTCAGCCTACCCTTCATCCCAGTTCTTTCCATAAAGCGAATACATATCACATTGTTTTCTCTTTTTGCAATAATAATGTTGATAATCTGTCACTTTCAGTTGTGATTATGTTGTCAGCTAGGCCAGCAAATCTGTAAAATATCTAGAAATCCCTTGCTGGCTAAAACAATTTCTGTAATGTTTCAGACAGTACCCACAGCTTTAGGAATGTTGCTGCAGGCAATGGTAGTTCTGCTCTCTATGGGCCAGAATTACATATGTACAGGGGTTTGGGTTTTGTTTTGTTTTATTTTCATTCTCTCCCAGTGGTCCCAGTTGGGCTTTATGCTTAAACAACATACAATGTCTTTCCCAGTGCTTCTGCACTTTATCATGTTAGAAGGCAAGTGGCAACTGCATGGTTAAAGTAGGGGCATTTGCGATGGGTTGGGTTGTACCTACCCATGGGCTGTGCTGACAAACTCTTTTCAGTGGGTTTTGCTCAAGGAGGATAGAAGAGGGAAGGGGAAGGTTAAAAGTTGATTCTGTAATGTAAAATTCTAGTTTATATTTTCCTACGGTCGTAAGTGTTGGGTCTGTAATGTAACACTCTGGTTTCTATTTTCTTATGTCATTAAGGACCAGTACTTCAGAACCTTATTGAGAAAACTAGCATTTATCAATAGTGATGTTTGGAACAACGTTCTGATTTTCTTTCTTGTATTCTTGTGCTAGAAAAAATTCAGACACTCTGGGGAAATTCAAAATCTAATCAATGCCTTCCACCTGTTTTTGTTTTAAATATGGTCTTGCTCAGTGGAGCTTAGGCATATCGCAGTACATCTACCGTGTAATGTTTAGATATCTTAATGAATAACTTAACTCTAAATAGTCTACTTGTTCTGAGAAGTAAAGTTATTTTACCCTAAACAAAGACTGTGTGCTGTTTCACCCAGAGGAACCAATTTATTTTCCTTTCCTGAGTCTGTTTTGAAATGTGGAAGTGCCCGCAAGACTCCTGCTGCTGTAAGCCAGGGCTGTCACCGTGTCAGCTCTGCCTTTTTACAAAGCACTGCCTTTCAAAAACCTGAGATGTTAAAAGGGATTTGAGCAAAGTTTTGAGACTTTCCAAGGAAATACAAGTCAGAAATGCAGCTTTTAGAACGTTGCTGGAATCGTGCTCTTTGGGGATTATTTGAGAGTCTGAAGCTGATGTTGTGAGAAGGAGATTAGTTGCAGAGTTGTTTCAGTTTCATACCTAGCAGAGTCGTGGATAAACGACCCTGGGGAAAGCAGAACAATAAAATTGATTCATGTCATCTTCTATACCAGTTGGAGTATTTGGGAGTAAAAGCATCTTTTCGTTTGTTAAATCTTGAAGGGCACGTCATGAAATTGAAATGTTGACAGGGTGACCTTTTTCTTCCATTAATTCCTTCATTCATATATATATGGACAAGTGGCTTAGAAACGTATTAATAAACAATAAAAATAAATAAATCAACATCTTGTCTTCATGACAAGCCAATAACTTGGTAAAATTGCATAGGTATTAGTAAGGGTTCAAAGCCAATACCTTATTTAATCAGAAGATCACAAAACCCACTACATTTTGCAGGTTGTGGAAGAGTTAAAGATTAATGGCTTTAATTTGCCTTTTAATATAGCATTTCTTCAGTAAAAGCCTCAAGTATAAAATTCAAGTGAACCATGACCATAAGGTTAATGGATTTTCATCAGCTGAGTTTTATAAGTGTAGCAAATAATTATTTGTCATGGTCTTCATTGCAATTTGAAAATACCCTTAGGAGACTGCCTTTGCTATAGAGAAGAAAACCACCTCATATTGATTTTTTCTTCTAATGAATAATCTTTTTAATAATTGTGTGTGATATGTTAGACCTGATGATCATCTATTAAGTGCATGCAAGTTCTAGATAATTTTGACAGTCATCTCTGTTTTCTACCCCTTTCTTACTGAGTTATTATGTGCTTCTAAGAGAGTTTATGAATGAGTTTTCAAGCTCCTTGGGGCTGTGCTGTGGGAGGTGCTTAGGATATTTTTGTAGGCTGGTAGAAACAGTCACAGAAGCAAATTTATGTTTGAAACATTTGTTTTTTGAAAGGAGAAGCTTCAGCTCAGAATACTCAACACTAACCTTGGTTAGTATTCAATATTCTGTACTCAGATATGGTTGGAAATACCTCCACATATTCTGCTTCATTGTGTCTAAGTTTACATGTATGTATTGCCATCTTAATTCAAAACACCTGGAATAGGTTTATCATCTCTTTTTTTTCAGTGTTAATTTTGTTTACAGTACGTGTTTGTATTCAGTTACATTCATTTTAAGGGTATTGTGTGAAATAAAATTTTAGCAGTGTGATTAATTCTGATTACTTGGGAGCCATTGCAGTAAACATTCAATATCTATATTAGAATGTAGAAACTGTATAATATTAATGTGAGATTCACATCATATAATTCTTAAAGGATATATTTGGCATCATAGTAACAGAGTACAGCAATACAAAAAATGCAGATCTGCAATATGTCTGACTTCAGTTATTGCTGTTTGCAAAGCAGTATCTTACATACACTCTATATTTTGGGGTTCTAGGCTTGTCAGCAGTCTGTATAAGCACTTCAGTGTTGCATGAAAGTCACATTTTTGTATTTTAATTTCTCTCATTTTTGTGGTGCTGTGTTCTATAAATTTTGTATATTAAAAGCCCAACAACTTCCTTTTCCTGAGGAATTTAAAATCACAGTATGTTACAAGTTTTGCATATTGAAAAGCTGTAGAAGCAGAGATTGCAAGAGCCAAAACACCTGCAAACTTCAGCAGAGAGAGATATGTTTGCGAGATCCTGTCTTCAATTCTTTCTACTGTTTCCTAAATTTAAATCTTTGAGCTGGAATTTTGCTTGTCGACTGTCATCTTGAGACAATTTTCTTGCCTCCCAGTGACATTGTTTTAGTCAAAGTGGATCAGTCCATTTGGAGAACATGTCTGTCTGGAATTTCTAAGCCACTGCTCTGAATATCCTCTGTTCTTACGCTGTTCTGTTGCAAAGTTTTGTGGTCCCTGCCTGGGGTCGGGGAGCTGAAGTTTATGATGCGTTATTCTTGGGTTGAAGGTTGTGTGGTTTTGTTTTGAAAAGCTGTCCAGATGAGCTGGTTCTCAAGTCTCAGGTTAAATGGATTCAGTGCTGAGCACCCGTGTTCTGTACTGAGCAGCTGCAGCCCAGGGGTGCAGAGATTTCCCCTGCGACTGCTCATCCCCTACTGTGAGGCGCACAGAAGAGCCATGGCAAGGGGAGTGGTAAAGTAATCGTTGGTGGAGAAGGGGAAGTTCTGGTGGAGAAGCAGAGAAGAAAGGAGAGCAGAACTGAGGACAGAACCAAGGACAGAATCACAGAGATGTCTGCAAGGGCAACAGGAGCTGAGCAGTAGAGATGGGAGTGTAGAGCGTTGTCAGAGGCCGGGAGAAGACAAGAAGAGGCAGAGTGAGGGAAAAACAAGAATTGGAAGTAGGAGCAGCAGAATGATTAGGTAGGATGAGGAGTTTAGATCATAATGCTTCATAGTGCCGAAGTTCCTTGTTTGCTTTTTGAATACAGTGAATCATCCAGCAAACAACTGGCAAAGTTGTTTCTCACCCTTTTGTGTGCTCAAAGGAAGAGGACGAAAGGCTGCTGCTGTGCCGAGCATCGCGCGCAGACAAGAGTGTAGGTGCCAGAGAGGGGAGATGGCAGAAGTCAAGCTGGGAAGCAAAAGAGTGAGAACTGAGAGGCGTATGGAAACAGAAGGAGTGCAGGAAAAGGTTTGGGCTTACAGGAGTTATTAATAATGGGCCAAACTGTAGTTTTAAGGGTCTTGATCACTGGTGCTGAGGTCATTCCACGTGACAGAATTCTTTTGACTTTTTGGGTTTGGTGGTTTTTGTTTTGGTTTGGTTTGGTTTGTTTTGGTTTGGTTTGGTTTGGTTTGGTTTGGTTTGGTTTGTTTTAGAAAAACTCTACAAACTCTTCAGTTTTCCCACATGGTTGGAGGATGAGGCTATAAAATCAGGGTCAGTATCCTCTGCTGCTTAAGTTTCTTTTCTGCGTGGCAGCAGAGCATGGTCTTCCCTTCAGAAAAAGTGTTGTGCTCTTGAGGGTTGCTGTAGTTGCCAAGACCTGTAAGATCTTAGCATTGCTGTGAGAAAAGTCAGGAATGGAGTCTTCCAGGGGTTGGTGTTGGGAACTAGATTTGTACAGTATTTTCTGTGGTGTGGAACGCTTAAGGGTGAAAGAGTGGTGAAGGCAGTGGGTGAGATGAATGCAGAACTGTTGTTCAGGAAACCCCACAGTACAAAACCTTTGGGGTTCTCATTGAAACTTTTAGCATTAATTCAAAACAGATAAAAGTATTTTGCACTGTAATGAGCTTCTGCCAATGTTTATTTTATTTTATTTTACTTTTCACCACAGAAGGCATCAGCAGGCTCAAAAACAGGTTAAGAAAATTCAAAGGCAGCAGAGACTACTTTCTGATATTCCTGGTTCAGTGATTGTGGGTGCTGGGGAGCACAAGGCCTCACAGCATCTCCTGCTGCCACTATTGATGATACAGTGCTGGGCCAGGTCTATCTAAACCCACAGAGTATCACTTATTTTAATGAAATGTCAAGTTCAGTTCTCTTAAACCCCATTTTGGCATATTTAAACTGGCCAAATCCCTCTTTAAGAAATATTTATCATGTTTCCAGTCGTCTGGTAGTATCATCTGGTGCAGTCATGAGGTAACTGAGGAAAGTTGCTGTTCTTCCAGGTACTCAGTATATGTCATGGTTTTTCCAACACCACACAAGAAATACCAAAACAGATTGAAGGTCCTGTTTCAAGAAGTCTTCACCTTGAAAACCAGTGGTATCCCATCTTCCTCTGTTATCTGGATCCAGAATAAATATTTTAATGTAGATTTACCATCAGTCCCCATGGTGCATACAGAATCAGGATATGAGCCATTCAGTTTGTCACAGGCAGTTTCAGGACGGGTGATGAAAGGAAACACAGTCTCTGTTAAGAGGAGTGGGTCATTATCTTATTAATCCAGAGCAGGAATCTAAAAATGCTGGTCTAAATTAATCCTAGTACTTTATATAACATTTCAGTTCCCTCCATCATTCAGCCTTTTGCTAGAGAGAAATGGAGAACAGCTTCTGCTAAGCTAGAGATAAAGACCCTTGGGGGAATGCCAGGTACTATATTTTAATGCCAGTGCTGCAGGATCTTGTAAATCTAGCTAATTAGAAAAGTAAATTTCTTTAGCTGACCACATATTAGATCTTTGGAATATGGAGTAAATTACAGGTGATACGGAATAAATCACAGGTGAGGTAAAACTTAACATCAAATGTATTTGAGAGATTTGTGCATAATAACATTAATTCTATTGCTGGGTAGAGTAATGTTGCTTCCCAAAAGCTTATATTGACATCAAGTCTCCCCAGACATTCAATATGAATGTCAATATGAACTCCTTAGTGAAAGTAAAAGAGGGGGAGTAAGAGCACCACATATTTATCTGACAACTATCCATGCGATTTCCCCTCAGGCGATCCAGCTGAGTCGAGACGGACAGTACCTGCTTACAGGAGGAGACAATGGAGTCCTCATGGTGTGGCAGATATGGGACCTCAAGAGGCTTTTTGCTTACCCAGGGTGTGATGCTGGAATCCGATCCATGGCTCTGTCGTACGACCAAAGGTTGGTGCAAAGTCTGGTCTTCCCAAGGATTTCAGAGAATATATTCTTACGATTAAATTGGATCCTGGCGATTGTGTGGAGAATTCTGCACTTGCTTAAGTTTCTTTCTAACATGTTTTATTTAAGGCAGATAGATAATATTTAAGGCAGATAGATAATATTTAAGGCAGATAGATAATATTTTTTTCAGGATTTCAGCTCTTTGGGGAGTGAAGAGAGATTCAGGAAATCTTACTTTGGCACACTTTCAAGATAGGTTGAGTTCTGGCCTGTGCCAGTGTACGGTGTGGGTCACGTGAAGGTGGAAGGTTACATAAGCACTTGTGATGTTTCTTCTTTCTCCTACAATACAAATCACATTTCTAATTCCAGAACATCATGTTAAAAATAGAACAGTTAGAAGTTGCACAGTAAGATTCCCTCCATACTCCCATAATTTGCTAAGGCAAGTATTAATTTTCATTTATAGAAAAGTTATTTTATCCATATAAAGCATGAGTCAACTTGCAGATTCCTCCCACCGAAGGCAATCAGGTAATAATTTTACTGCATCTTTACATTACACTTTCCAGTGCAGTTCAAATTAGAAGTCCTTCTGATTTTTTTGTCACAAAAGTATTGTTTGTTCATAAGACGTTTACCATTTCATTTGTACACTTTTAGCTTCTGGGCTAGAATTTTAATTGCTTTGGTGTATTTGCTGGTTGGAGTTCCAGTTCACTTTTCAAGCAGATTTGGCTCCTGAATCCCTTAGGAATGTCCACATTGTACAGTGAAGTGTATTGCTGAGACTCTTAACCTTCCACTGACTGAAAGTACTGAATGTTTTAACATTTTTATCTAGACTGCCTTTCTAAAACTTACGTAAAATGCTCTTTAAGAAATCCAAGCCAACAAAATTTGTGGGTTTCAATCAAACATTCAACATTCGACAACAACTTGCTAAGCATAATTAGAGATGATAGAAATTTTGGAAGAAACAGTTTTCTGTTAAAAATGCCCTGCTGTTAAAAATACCTCAAAAGCTGGAGTATGAGCTGTTGAATTCTAGACCTCTGAAATTTAGAAAATTTTGCACTGAGAGAGTCTTTAAACTGTAATTAATGGCATGTCAACATAATCTTCACATGTAAATAAACTGAAATTTAATATGGACATCTATAATTTTATCCATGTGCTCAATATAGGAACTTATTCACTTTGGGTTTGATGGCAGAAACTCAGAAGATATTTACTCAGAGTATTTTACTGAGTAATTACTTAGTAATTACCAATAATTACTCAGAGTAATTTATTTGGTATGCTTGAATATATGTGTTTGAGTGACAGTGTGTAAAAGACATTTTGACCTAATAAAAAAACAATCAAAATGGTGCTCTTGAAATGAAATAGTTTGATACTATCAAAATGAGATGTTTTGATGATCACATATTTAGTTTTTCTTTTGAAGGAAAAATTACAGCTTTTTACTGTGAATATTTTTTTTAATTCTGAGGCTTTTTTTTTTCTGCTAAAGTGCCAGAATTTTATACATCCTCATACTTTTGATTTTCATAAAACTTTAATATGAGACAGTAGAAAAGATAATATAGAAACTCTTGTAGTTGTGTGCTATGTCAGGGTCATGGCTTTTCAAACAGGTCTGATGATCTCCAGTAGTAGGCCAAGGGTAAAGAATGTGGAGAGAAAGAGTTCCTCAGTGGGAAGGCTCAGTGATTGCTTCCAGGATCTTCCAAAACAATCAAGGCTTTCAGATTGCTCTCAAACCCAAACATTAACATTTCCAACTGAAGTCCTGTGCCCTCATCCGGTTCTTTCATGTAGATCATGTGCTTAAATGGGGGAGGCAAAACTGGAATGGACACCTCTCCTAGCCTCCACTTTGCTCCCTGACCCACAGGACAGTGGTGCTGGGGAACAGTTCTGTAATCTTCTCTCTCAGTTGCAGCTCCAGGCCGAGCACACAGGCCATTGCATGGTATTTTGTATGGGTTTTGATCCACATCTGCAGAGCTGGTGCAGGTGGCAGGTTTATTCATAGAAAAATATAGAATCAGTAAGGTTGGAAAAGACCTCTAAGATCATCCAGTCCAACCGTCAGCCCCACACCACCGTGTCTACTAAACCTTGTCCTGAAGTGCCACATCTACACGCCTTTTGAACACTTTCAGGGATGGAGACTCCACCAGTGCCCTCAGCAGCCTGTTCCAGTGCTTTGACCACCGTTTCAATAAGGACATTTTTCCTAATATCCAATTTAAACCTTCCCTGGCGCAACTTGAGGCCAGCACGCTGGAGTTCTTGGAAGCCCAGTGTGGGAGCCCCTGCAGCCTGAGTTTTCTGGTGTGTGTGGAGCACTTCCAGCTCTGGCTGGCTGTGGTGGAAATTGGTCATTGCCTTGGGTTGACGTGACTCTACGTGCGTTGCCCCGTAGAGCTGAGCACGAGGTGGTTCACTAACGGTTGTGGTCT
This sequence comes from Dromococcyx pavoninus, assembly GCA_033558185.1. Classification (NCBI taxonomy): domain Eukaryota; kingdom Metazoa; phylum Chordata; class Aves; order Cuculiformes; family Neomorphidae; genus Dromococcyx; species Dromococcyx pavoninus. The sequence continues at coordinate 851,798 of JAUMJL010000308.1, read as the reverse complement.
TGTGCTTCCCTTAGGTGTATAATGACTGGGATGGCCTCTGGGAGCATAGTGGTTTTCTACAATGATTTCAATCGTTGGCACCACGAGTATCAAACCAGATACTGATCTTCACAGAGACCAAGATTAGCACTGACGTGGGCAGCTGCTGTTGGAAGGGATCTGAACACAGCAGGCCTCTCTTGGTGTCTGGCCACAACGTTGTTTCTTATAAATACTATATTAAAGCTGAATGTAACTTAAATTTGCTGGAAGAAGCAACCTATTTTTTAAAGTTAATTGCTATTTTTGTAGACCTTGCTTGACTTTTTGGGGGGAAGGGAAAAGAAGCAGAAAAATGGCTGCTGGGTTCTGTAGTTAAAAATCTATATTTTTAGTCATAATGAGAAGTCTATTTTGATCCCTGTATGTAAAAGAAACCTAAGGTAAAGATGGTTAAAAATCACATTCTAGCTATATTATGAAGAAACAGATTTTCCATCTGAAGCTTTATGTATAACCTTGAGGAATATATGATTTCACCATAATGGAAATTAATTACAATGTTTGGGGAATTCTGATGTGTGCTGTCTGTACCACACTGTCTCGTAATTTTCCCAATGATTGTTCTACATCAGCACTGAAGTTTTGGGAATCAATGGTAATATTTAAATTATGGTTAATGACTTTGCAAATTGTTTCCATCAATGTTGCTATTCAAGCATGTTTCTAGGCATAGACAATTAGTTCTTTTTTCAGTTGTATGTTTTGTGCAGTTAAGAGAGAGAAATCGGGAATGGAGTTTGTGTTACATCAAGTGTGAATTCTTCTAGTTTCTAGCTGGCATCTCCTTCAAAGCACACCAAAATGTGGATTGTTCCTCAAAATCAGAAAGTCTATTTTGGAGACTTTCAACTCAAATTAGAGACCCACAGAGGCCGTTGTTTTTTAATAGGTACAAGTACCAAAAGCACACTTCTGCTTGGGTGACTGTGAAAGCGCTGGAGAGGCAGGGGTTTGCTGGTGCACAGCCCCCACACAGCAGGAGGAGCACTTGCAGATGAGTTTCTTTTTCTCCCCAGAACCAGCCCCTGCAATACTGTAGCACAGGCCATGTTCCTTTTCTGTGTGTAGCAACAATATCTTTTATATTTTGCCATCACCAAATCCGGTCAGATCCTGCCCAATCCTATTGAATTACCTCTTTCTTTTAGGAAATGAAAAATAATTTATACTAAGGAACAATAAGTTATTTTGGTGTTGCACAAATCTAATTTTCTACAAGATTGCTGTGCAGAACTCTGTGAAAATATTTGTGAAAAGAACTGTTATTGTTTTGTAAGTCTGTATTGCATAAAAATCTTCTTTGTATGTTGTGATCTATGAGTTGAAATTTACATTCCATACCTGTATTGATACCTACATTTCTTTAGGTACCTCCTTTAGGTTCCTGTTTTTTCTAAGCATTTAGCTACTATCTCTTTCAGTAAAGATTTGGAATGAGAAATTCAGTTTGAGTGAAGAAATTAAATAAAATTACATTTGTAACTGAGAGCTTCAGGGGAGTACTTGATTCTTGGGATTCAATGTCTACTCACAAGAGAGGCAATAGGTGCTAAAGTGAATGCTATTGGTGTTTGTGCAATGGTGATTAAGTTTTCTGTGCTTTCTGCATTTTTACATCACTGTGGTTGTTTCAGCAGAGTTACATTTGTGTGCTTTGTGCAGGATTATCCGATTAAGCGCAGGCTGTGGTTTTCATACCTGAGGTAAGTGCCCAGGGTACTGAGCAGTAACATTTGTTATGCAAAACTTGAAATTCACCTTTCCTTAAGTCAAAAGCATTCGTAGCCTTACATCAGAAGATTTTGAAGGGGAAGTGGTGTGTTCTTTAAGTGCAATTTGCTCGTGTCTCCAGCTGGGAATGGCTTTCCAAGGCTAGGTGGAGGGAATAAAACCCAAACAAACAGAGGTGTGTTTTGCTAAATGGAAATCCTGGAAGCCTTCTCTTTATGACCTCCTGCTGACTTAGGGGACATTTTATTATTGATAGAAATAGTAGTTTCTGATCTTATAGACAAAATAGTTCCTGAGGAGTTGATTGCTTGGTAGATTGCTTGTTTTGGAAAGGGCCTTGCTTGCTGCTCATGGGAAGCTTTCCCAGACTGAAAGCCCGGCTGTACCTCCGCCCGAGCTGTCTCCAGGGCAGCCCTGCAGCCTGGGCTCCTGCACATGAAGTGTCTTCTGTGGAAAAGGACATCCTCACCTTCTGCTCTGCGAGGAAGCCTGTGAACACACCCCCTTGGGGGACTGCTTTGCCTGGGGGCTTTGGTGAGTAGGACATATCCTTCCTTCCACAGGTGAACAAAGCGTGCCTTGGACACTGCCCTGGGAGCCCAGACGTGCACTTGGGATCTCAGCTTTGGCTGAACTAGTCCAGTTTGTGATGAGGTGGCAGAAAGGGGTTAAATTTCCACCTGTTGAGGTATTTGTTAATATATTCAGAGCAGCACCTGTGTCAAATGGATTGATTGAAACTTGTTTGATCAACAGGTGCCGGGCATTTACCTGCAGCTGGGCCTCAGGTAGCCCTTATTTGCAGAATATTCCTTAAACGAGGGAGCTCAGTCCTCTACTGCCTCAAAATTCAGAGGGAGCATTTATGAACAGCATTTCTTAATGTGACAGTCCAGGCTTTCTTCTGTTCTGGTAAGTACAAACTGACATGGTGTTATCTGAAGGTTATGGCAGGTGGTCTGGAAAGCAGAGTTTGCTGCTGGTCAGCAGCAATGCTGCAGGTTTGGTTTCTGGGGAGATACTTAGAAGAAAGAGCTTGAAATCCCTTCTATTTTGAGAAAATTGCTGGTATAAATGCTGTAGGATCTGGCAAGAGATGATGGTGTGATCAGAATGGTTTCTTTGAAGGATGTTCATGTTTGTGGTGTTGCTGCAAGCAAAGGTAAATGAATGCTGTAATGCTTTTGAGAACATTTCTTCTGTTCTTGGCTGTGTTGTACTGTGTGTCATCAAAAAGCCTCTGTGTCTGGGAGGTGTGCCTTGTCCAAACTATATGTATTGATTGCTGTTTCTGGTACTATCTGTGTACTTTGTTTCTCCTGCTGATTCCTGCTCTGCTGGTTCAGTGCTCGGAAGAATAAATGCCCAAAAGAGCTAATCTGGTACCAAAATAACAGAGTTATTTGGGGATCTTCTGCTGATGGAAGGAGAGTTTAGAATCATAGAACCATTTAGGTTGTAAAAGACCTTTAAGATCAAGTCCAGCTCTTAACCTAACACTGCCAAGTTCACCACTAAGCCCGGTCCCTAAGCACATGTGTTGTAGATACCTCCAGGGGTGGTGACTCAGCCCCTTCCCTGGGCTGATTGTTGCAGTGTTTGACGACCGTTTTGGTGAAGAAATGTTTCCTAATATCCAATCTAAACATCCCTTGGTGCAACTTGAGGGCCATTTCTTCTTCTCCAGTCACTTGTTACCTGGGAGAAGAGACCGGCACAGTCTCCTTTCAGGTGGTTGTAGAGAGCAATCAGGTCTCCTCTGGGCATCCTCCTCTCCTGACTGAACAGCCCCAGGTCCCTCAGGCACTTCTCGTAGCCCTTGTTCTCCAGACCCTTCCCCAGCCTCGTTCCCTTCCCTGGACGTGCTCCAGCCCCTCGATGTCCTTCAAACTGACCCCAGTACTCGAGGTGTGGCCTCACAGGGCTGAGTGCAGGGGCGCAGTCCCTGCCCTGACCTGCTGCCCATGCTGTTTCCAGTACAGACCAGGGTGCTGTTGGCCCTCTGGACACACTCCTGGACAGTACAATTTCTTCAGCTACTCCTGAACAGCAGCAATGAAAGCCTGACCTGTGTTTTTCACACAGAGGAACAAAAAATTGGTTTTGTTTCTTTTAGTAGCAAAAGGGAATTAAAATCTGGGCCTTCCGTGGGAAATGAATTTTATTGCAGCTTTAGCCAGGACATAATTGCTTTTAGATGAATAAGAATGGTCTGGATTTGTTGACTCTGGATTGTAGCTTTTCCATTTTTTTGTACCAGGTTTCATATTCACAGAGGTTTAAGTGTGCTTGTGTTGTGGCATCTCTGCTTTGCCTTCTCTTATAACTAATTCAAAAGGAATAAAAGATGACTCTTTTGCTTGAGAAACTGGGTGCATCCGAGTTAAATACAACCAGAGATGGGCTGTTCTGTGGGTGCTGCTGCTCTAAACCAGTGAGTAAAGCTTGAGATGAGTCACTTGCTTGAATTTCCTACACAATACATTATTAGGTAATGAAAACATTTAGTTTTATGCAGAAGCAACTTAAGATCTTAAGTAAACTAATACAGTTCATGATGTGTGTCCCTGCTGAGGCATCGTGATTTCAAGTTGCTCTTTAAAAAAAGTGTAGGAAGTGGTTTCTGATTTTGTTTAGATTTACTGAAATTCAGTTACATTTTTAACCTAAAGCCCTGCAACTCAAATGCAACCAGTCTCATGAGGAAGAAAAATGCATTAAAACATAGAAAACAAAGTTTGAAAGAATAAATTCTTACTTGTGTCTGTAAATAGTTTATTTGAGACTTACTATAAAGAAACATTTTATTACAGAGTGTGTAAAATATTTCACAACTTATAAATTACGGGATATACAGCTACTTTCTTGTGAGTGATTTGAGATAATATCAGAAAGTTTAGTGGTGAAACTGAAGATATTGTATATTTAGTAAAATCTGAAATCATGCCCAACTTCAGACATGGGACTGCATCATGTGGTCAGCTAACAGAAGACACTGAGGGGTGCTTTGGAAATTATTCCATAGGAATAGGCAAAAAGAGGTTTTCAAAATGTGTTACTCGCTATTTGCTAAATGCACAAAGTTTGAGATAATTTACTGTTTTCTTCAAGTTCTTCTAATTCTTTCTTCCCACTGTTGCATTGTTCACTTTGTATCGTGAGCTCTGAGCTGCGAAATGCTGTAGCACAGTCGAGTCCAGTTGTAGGTTTAGAATTTGGTGTATTTGGCCATAGATGTGGCCAATAACAGACAGAGGAGGGTGCAGGTGGCTCTCACGTTGTTCTTTTTGTTTGGTTTACCTTTGTGCCTTTTTCAAGCAAGCTCTGGTAGCTGAAAAAACCAAAATCTGACCATTTTAAATGATAGAACCCGTGTCTTTTTAAGCAAAGTGTTTAAACACTTTTGCAGCATTTAAACCCCCTAAACATCAGTATTTCATGTTAATTGGCAAATCTTATTTTGGGGAGAAGGGAATGGTTACTGGTGAAGCTGTGCCGCACCTTACAGGATTCTCGCTCCAGACTTGCTGCTTAAAGGCACTTAAAATTCAAATGTGGTTTGAAATGAAATTAAGAACAGAAGCAATAGCTGAAGGAAAACTTCTGGGCAGGTGATTGCATGGCAGCTTGCCCTCCTATTTTTTTTTTTTACAATACTAATTTACTTTAAATACAAAACAAAAATCCCCCTAGAAAGAATTTCCTTGACAGAAAGGCTCAAACAGATACTTTTTGTAAGCATTAGGCACTGAAATGGGTTGCAGTAGGAGGTTTTTTCATTTGCTTGACTTTTTTCATCTTAAAAAATCAGCTTTACTTAATGAGCATTTTGGATAGTTTGCTAGTTTTGTTCAATTCTGTCTCCTTCCAATTGCTGTTTGAATGTAGCTTGAAAAAAAAGACAATAAGTTAAATGGGAAATATAATTTCACATTTTAAAACTTAAAGATAATTGATAAATATGTATATTTATATACAAGTGAATAAATACTTCAGTAAATTTCTCCTATCAATATGTAATACTTAGACCAGTGGCTTCCAGGGGAAAAGAAAGATACAAACCCCAGACTTAAAAAAGAGTTTCCTGCCTGCTGTATAAATTTATTGGCTTAGCCTGAGATGATAAAAATAATTTCTGTGAATAGGAATTTGAAACTATTTTTGGTGAGTGTACAGGCAGAGGTACAACAAGTTACTGCTTCCTAGCAAACACTTTTTAATTTCAAGTAGATTGGGGAAATGGGAGTCTTTGCATAAAGGCTGAAGCTTTGAGCCCTGTTGGCAATCACAGGGATCTTGCTTCTGACATCCTTGATATATTTATGAGTGATCTGGACAAAGGGATCTAGTGCACCCTTAGCAAGTTTGCAGATGACACCAAGCTGGGTGGCAGTGTTGATCTGCTTGAAGGAAGGGAGGCTCTGCAGAGGGATCTGGACAGGCTGGATCCATGGGCTGAGACCAACGGGATGAGGGTCAACAAGGCCAAATGCCGAGTCCTGCACTTGGGACACAACAACCCCTGCAGCATTACAGGCTTGGGGAAGAGTGGCTGGAGAGCTGCCTGGAGGAGAAGGACCTGGGGGTGTTGGTTGACAGTGGCTGAACATGAGCCAGCAGTGGGCCAGGGGGCCAAGAGGGCCAATGGCATCTTGGGCTGTGTCAGACACAGTGTGGGCAGCAGGACCAGGGCAGGGATTGTGCCCCTGTACTGGGCACTGGTGAGGCCACACCTCGAGTGCTGCTTCCTTGAATTAAAAGACTGAACTTCCTCAGTTCCAACAAAAACACTACTTTTCTTCCCCAGTCTGGTGCACTGAGGGCAGTCTACTCTAGTAGAAAAAAGCCTTTGTTTTCACAGAATCACAGAATGGTTGGGGTTGGAAGGGTCCTCTGGCGATCATCCAGTCCAATCCATCTGTTAAAGCAGGTTCATCTAGAGCAGGTTGCACAGGAACAGGTCCAGGTAGGTCTGAATATCTCCAGAGAAGGAAACTCCACAGCCTCCCTCCTCCCTGGACAGCCCGTTCAGTGCTCTGTCACCCTCACAGTAAAGAATTTTTTCCTCTTGTTGAGGTGGAACTTCCTGTGATCCAGTTTGTGCCCATTGCCCCTTGGCCTGTCACTGGGCACCACTGAGAAAAGTCTGGTTTGATTTGTTTTTAAAAAAAGGAAAAAGGCAGCAGGCGGAAAGAAAAGGAAAATTTGCTGTAAGATCAAGGTTAAAAATATTTTCTGATATCTTACATGTATAATTATTTAAAAAATAAAATGTAATTATTTATTTAATTTATTTAATTTATTTAATTTATTTAATTTATTTAATTACCCTGCACCCTGGTAGTATCAGTCATTACTTCCTCTCAGCTTCTCTTCCTCAAGTATTTAGTTTAGATGGGGGGGATAACTATATTTGCGTCTAAAATGAAGAGATCTTTGCTTACTGAAGTAGTCCAAAGTAAAATTTACCTGAGGAAATTATCATCATCATAAAACTCCATCTACCTTAATGTGTTTTGACAATTATTGTAATTAATTTTATAAGTTCAAGAACGTGGGTGATTGTGTGTAAGGATAACTTTTGATGGCAGTCTCAGTGAGCTTAGTGTTAGGCTGATTTACACCTGGGGAGGATTCAGTTTTGGGATTTCAAACCTAGATTTGCAGGAACTGTCTCCATCAGGATATAAGAACAACTACTCACAATCAAAAAAAAGACTGGGGATTTTTAAAACGACTCTCTTTTGATAATTCATGTAAAAACTGTAGACATGGTAGCAGTTATTCTGTCACTGTTAAGTGTCTGAAAAAAATGGCATTTAATCAATATCTATGAAAATGGTACATGAATTTCAGCTACTCTTATGAAAGAAAAAAGGTCACAGTCCTCTTTGAAAAATTTAAAATTTGAGTTTACAGTTTCTACAGTAATTTCTTTCCCTTTATACCAGATTGCTTAGTTCTGTTTTACAGCTTTTCTGGTTTTGCCTTCTTCAAGCAACTGAGGGCTCTACAAAGAGAGAAGGATTAAATGAAAGTGCAGTAGATAACAAAGCAAACATAATACGAGACTTCATGAAGTGTTTTGGGATTAATCAGCACGTCTTCATTTTTATTTTTAACTGTGATACCCTGGGCCGCACAAAGGTACCGCATGTGCATCCACTGATTTAACATCAGAGCAACTGAGTTAAGGCCTGGAGTAGTGGTACAGCTTTCCCAAGGTCATACCCGGAGTTAAGAACTTCCTCAGCGATCCCATGGTTTTGTCAGATTATGTTGGCCACGTGATCATCTTTTCCAGCTTCGTCCCTGTTTTTAAGTAGGTGTTCTGGAATCGTCTGCCAAGTGCCTTTGCTCTGTGAATCAAAATACTTGTCGAAGAATGTTCAGATGTTGATCGGTCGTGAACTTCAGGACACGACTTCAGGCTACGTTATGTCTTAACTCTCTTCTTCCAGTGTGTAACTGGCAGCCATTGACCCTGCAAGCTGTGAGTCATCTTTTCTTTTAGATATGCATAAGGTTTTGTGGAACACAGCTTCTCAGATGGCTCTGCTAATCCAGTTGACCCTTTCTGATCTTTAATTGCCTCTTCAAAAGGTAAAAAGGTAAAAACACTCGCGTTCGGTCACATCTCTTCCATAGGGGTCAATGAACTTTAATTTGAGGGATGGCCATAACCTTTAAATTTTATGAAAACTTTTTGGGAGGTACCTAACTGTTCAGTCTCTCCAAAGATAAGACAATGACATTGTCACTGACAAAATAACTGAGTTCTCAAAGAAACAAATTATTTTTTAATGAAGAAAGTTTATTGCAGATTTTTCTTTTACAATTCTAGTAGAAAGTATAGCCAAGAAAAAAATGAACTATGACCAGTTCATAAGAACGAGCAAAGGAAAAGAATAAGCTGAATACATCCTAATTGAACTAAGCATTATGGTAAAGATAAAACCTCATCTGTCGTGTCACTGCCATTAAGGATGGCTGCTCCCCAATCCTTGTTTCCAGTGCCTGCACCAGGTAAATAGGGGGAAGAGCACTGACAAAGCCCTGACAGCTGTTGATGGCAGCTGTTTGTAGTAGCTCCTCTCTCACTCACCCTAGGACTAGGAACTTGCTCTGATCCAAGCTTAGGCCAGGACGCAGCAGGCTTTCCGTTCACAGGTTGAAAGTAATTTTCTCTAATAGGTAGTGTGACCCTGGAGAAAGGTGTGGATGGGACACTTGTGGTTAGGATAGAAAATGGCTGTAACAAAAAGGCTTCCTTGACTCCAGTCTTTATTACAAATGAGTTGCCCAGTGCTCATGTTTACATCCAAAGTCACTTTATTTAAATTCATATTCTCTAAACACTACCCTTCAGCCTGCAAGTCAGGTAACAAACTCGATGCAAAAACAACCCTCCTTCCCTCTATCTCCAGTGTTTGCCTCAAGATATTTTACAGTTAATCCACTAAAATTTTTTGTGGAAATTTGCCTCTTCAAGTTTAGTAGAAACTTGGCTAAAAATAGAGGCACTGTAATAGAAGGTGAATATAAATTTTCTTCCTTTGTCATCCTCTCCCGCTTTTCTGAGAACCCTCATCAGAAGAACAGAATGGGACCTGCTTGTAGAGGAGAGGCCGGGTACATTGTCTCACTGCTCATATTAAAAATATGGTTACCTACACCATAAGTTAGTCTATTTAGAGCCCAAGGCTGCGTGAAATGCAGTTAAACTAACACGGATAACTTAAAAACCATCTAACACTGCCAGAGTCCTTCCCCTACTGCTGTCCATAAGCCAAGGGCAAAGAGCACTCGGAACAAAGATCAGTCTCCCGTGAATGAAGGCTGCCTTGGGCAAACTGAACACCGACTGCCACCTGGAATGACGAGGAGCCGTGGCGAGCGCGGGGAGCTTCCGCTGCATTTGGTTTCATCAGTGCCGTGCGCCAGGCTGATCCCCGGCACACTCGGGAGAGACTGAGGCAGGGAGCGTGGGGGATCCGAGTGGCTCAGAAGCAGCAGGGAGGAGGGTCTGAGACCCAGCCACAGGAGGATCAGCATCAGCTGCAGCAGCAGTTGCAGAAATTGTCTCCATTCCAGCTCTACCAGAGTCCTGACAGCGCTTGCTGCAGAAAATCTGACTCTCTTTATCTAGAGCTGTGTTCTAAAAACAAACAAAAACACCCAAGGCAAAACATGAAAAGAGCAGTTAAATCAGAGCCCTGTCAACTTAAGGGTTAAAACACTCTACAAGACATGAAGTGCATGCACTAGAGCCAGGACAAAAAAAAGGAGAAATAACATTAGAAATCTTCTATATGATTAATTGTAGTGTTTTGTGGTGCTGACTTTGGAACCAACCGTAAGGAAAACTTCCAGACGTACGTTGGCCATGATGGTCAGAGTTTAAAATTTTGTCTTGCAAGTCTGAAGTGTAAAAAGAAAAAAAATAAATTTACGTGAGTGGTTATGATATGGCAGGACCTCTCCACGCTAACCCCTAGCAAAATTCTGTGTACCTGTGTTTTGGCAGGCACAAGGAATCACATTAGCTTAGTGAAAAGTTAATTATCCATGTTCTGTAAGAAACCACACAGTGCAGAGCGTTATCTGTTTGTGAAGGTGATGGAAAAAAATAATTTTCATCTAAAAAAAATGGGTGTAGTTTTCTGCTTATTGTTAGAGAGTTGGCAAATGACTTCTGAAGCTGACACAGTGGCAAAAATGCATAATTTCTGAATACCATACTTAAAGATCAGTTTACTGGAGGAGAGCAGCGGTTAGAATTAAATTGAGAACTCTTCCCGTGTAGTAGGGTGGATTACCTGGAGCACGTGGTGTGCCCTCTGTCCTACCCTCTGAGGGATATGGTGAGTTACAGTAAACAAGAGCATTATGTTCAATTGCTGGTGCAATGCCCACGGTGATCCAGAGGTTCCCGTATCAAAAATATACATCAAAATTGCTTCCTAAGTCTTGAGGGGAGCGTAATTGGCCTTGTTTCACAGTTTAAAGGCTGATGCTGGTCATTACAAATCCATAGACTTCTTGGCTTAACTATTGACTTTGTGGAAGGTAACAGAGATGTAAGTTAACACAGTTTAATTGCTTTCCTTGTAGTTCATCCAGTTGTGTAGAGTGGTGCAAAGTCCACTAATTCTGCTCATGGGCTCTCTTGGGCTTGGGCTTTCCACAGCAATCCACAACTGAGACACCTGAACTGAGGAGCAGAGCACAAATACACCTTTCACCATCGTGGCAGCCCCTGCACGTGTAGGTGTAAGAATTCTATCACACTGTTGGATAGTGTGAGTTGGGTGGAGTTTCATATCTTGAGCTGGGATGTGCTGCCTGTAAAGTAAGGTCACGTGCTCTGCCTTTTCTTCAGCAACTGGTTTTTTTGAATGCTCAAGGCACTTTGCTTTACTAATGTCAAAATTTTTATGTGTTCTTAGTGGAGTTTTTCTAATGCAGTATTCATTGAAATACTGCATTCTGAATACTGAAATAATCTTCTGATCCAAGTGAAATCCTGCTTTTTCCAAACTGATCATGTAGTTTGGTAGTGAAGACTTATTCCATTATAGGGTACCTGAATTCAAACTTCTGTTTTATTTGACTTAGCAAAGACAGCTGGACCAGTATCTCCGATTCCTCAAACAGAGGACTTCCAGAATTTGCAGGTTCGTGGATGTTGGGTTGTTCTGGAATTGGCCTCACTCAGACTCTCCTGCTGAAACCATTCCATTTTGTGTAACGACCTGGCTGTGTGCTGGGTCAGAGGGAGCAGCCCACCTCACGACACTCCTCCTCCCCTCAAGCTCTTCCTGACGGGCTTTTTCAGACCAAAGTACCAAGTGTAAAAGTTTCCAAAAGAGAAGTTGAAGCATTTTGAATTTCAGGTGCTTCGTGGGCTGGGTTTGTGTCGTGTCTTCCCTCCACCCAAGTCACAACTTTACTCACATACAGGTACAAGGAGAAAATTCAATAGCACCCAACTGAATTTTCTGCTACAATTGACTTTGCAGACGGAGCTGGCAAGGAACTGACAGCAGGACGTAGCGAGGCTTTTGAGTTTTCACCTCTTGTGCAATAGTTTTATCATTATCAAAGTAGCTGCTATGCTGACAGGACTGCATTCCCTCTTTTGCCTGCTGGGAGAAGAGTTGTGAATAAACAGGTTTCTGCTATTTCAGTGGCAGGATAAGTTATTTAAAAGGGGAAGGAAATGCTTTCAGTTCATGCTGACAGTGACTCTTCTCCCACGATGTCTCACGATGCCTCTGACAGTTGTCACACCTGCATTATGCAATTCAGGATTCTTTTTTTTTTAAGAGGGAAGAGGAGGCTTAATTTTACAATTACTAAGTAAGAATGGGTTTTATCAATTTAGGACTGATTACATTCTGACCAGCTCTGTGATAGAATAAAGGCTGAAGTGACAAAATTTTAATTTTAAATGGAAACAATGCTTATTTCAGTGGCTTTTTGGTTCTGTCTTCATAGGACTCCAATCTTTTTCTAACTGCTTTTGGATACTGTAAGATACACTCATGCACAAAATTGCTCCCAAGAGAATAGACCAAGACATGTTTGAGGAAGTAAAAGATAGCTCATTATATCAGTGTTTGCTTAGAATATTTAAAAAAAGCATCACTTAATTGAGAAACCTTTTTTGTAAGTGTTTAGACAATTTTCCTTCTGGTTTTGTGTGGTTGTAAAGCTGTTTCCACTTCAGACTGGCTGAGTTATTTCTCCTTTCTTCTTGTTAAAAATGGAGAACATGTATTTTTTGTGCAGCAGAACAAAGCATCGCAGTTAGTACGTACCATTGCCTTGGACCTACTCAGAGGAAAGCAATGCAGGCATTGGGAAAGGAGGAAAAAGGAAGGAAGCAAGGGACAGAAACTAGACTTACTTTAAGCAGAACTAACACAATTGCAACAAAATTTAGATTTACAGAACATTTTGAAATTGACAACCATCAGTAATGATTGAACAGCAACATGCTTTTAGGGGCAGAGGGTCTCCTGTGCAAGAACACTGAAGTAGGTATGTGCAGTTTTACTTATCTGCCACAGGATGGTATTATCTGCATTGGCCAGATGACAATATTTGAATGAAGTGATGCTAAAAGGGATTCATTAAATGTGCAGGTGGACTGATACAGCAGTGCACTGCAATACATCAGAATTACAATACTGTGCTTGTCTGAAACTGGATGGTTTTTAAGCAATGAGTGCCAGTACAAGTGAAGAACTTCTTAACATGAAGAGAACTAAATTTCAATGCTCTAGATAAACCGGGGCAAGAATAACAAAATTGGGGACCTGACCCTCCTTACATTACGGTGCTTTGGACAAGAAGTTACTTTTCCCTTCAGCAATAATGGGGGCTGCATTTACATCCTTCCATACTTTTTAGAAGGAAATAAGGCAGGAAAAGGGAAAATGAAAAGTTTTAACGAGGTGCATTTTCCTGGCTGAAGGAATGTCAGTAGCTAACAGAATCAGAAAAAAACTCACACCAATAAGAAGCCAGAAGGTACGCTGTGTCAGAGATCTGAGACAGGCTTAAGTGGCATGCAAGTTGGAGAGGGGCTGAGAGTTAGGATTAAAATTGCTCTTATTACATATAGTGCATTTTATACCAGTTTTCAGCTTCAGGCTTATCCATAGTCTCAACAGTATAAAGAATGAAGCTCTGAAGTCCCTCTCAAACTGTCAAGTCAAACTGTCAAATGAAATGTAGACAACAGCATGAATCTGAAATCCATGTTCTGACTTCTCTCACTTTTATTTTTCGGTTACTACTCTTCCTACATTTAAATCTTTGGCCTATTTATTTCACATATATGCTTTTAAAAATACATTTATGTATGCAGAAACATGTACCTACTTTCAGGTGATTAAAACAATTCTTTGTTAACATAGGAGGGCTAACCTTTGAGAGTAATTAATCCTAACAGGTAGGGGTGGAAATCACTGCTGTGTTACTACCATACATGGCTTTAGTTTTCTTTTAGCAACTGAAGATACTCTTGTGTGCAGTGTTCATCCTTGTGTTAGACCAGAATGGACCACAGTAAGAAGAGAAGGATAGTTCAGTCTCTGTAGCAGTTGCATATTCTCTGCAACAGTGACTGTCAATTACAAAGTTCTGAGTAGTGATTACAGCAAACTCCATTTCTTCTACCGTGAGCCACACATCTGCCTTCTGGAATCACTGCTTATGTAAGTTCAAGAGGTCATCTGGGTTCCTTTGTGTGCTTTGAAGAAACTCCCCCATTAGGAAACAGAAAAAACCATAGCAGGGGTTAGACTGGGACTAAATTAACGTGGTAAACCTTCAGTACTGTGCAGAAAGCTTCTGTACCGGGGTCTGGTTTCCTGGTAAGTGTGGAACAAGTGTGCCAGAGACCTAGGGGAAGAGCCTGCTTAACTAACTTAGGTGGTCAGTAGGATAAAAACAATGCAGTTTAACAGTTTGAAATCTTTCATTGTAAAGGAGCTCCATTTCAACAGACAACTGCTTGAAAAGCTTGTTTTTATAGCTGAGCTGGCACGCTGTGATAGACTCGGTTGCTCTCAAGCGATGATGAGACACTCAACGCTATACATAAATAAAGACTAGAATTAGAGACTATTCCAGCTTTGCTTTTGCTATTCTTGCACCACACATGCTCATGGAGCACTGTTAGAAAAATATGCAGAGTATAATATCGATGTATAAAAAGATTAATTTCTCTTACCATGATTACAGAAACCCCAGCAGATGTGCTATTTTGCTTGGGTAGAGTGTTATTAAAGTGCTGCTTCAGTTTACCTGTTACTTCAGCTTGCATATTATTCTCCTGGGAAGCATCATCCTGTAGAGGAATAAACACAATATTCAAGCTAGGAAAAAAAAACCACAAAAGAATGTTTGAAGTAAAAGAGAAATTTTCTACTATCCTCAGGTAATTCCTGCTCTTTAATGCAAAATAAATGTTCAGACAGGCAGCCCAAAGGTGAATGCACTCTGCTGCATCAGATACAGTTCAAATGGGTTAAGACAAATTACAATCTACGTTGCAACCACTATTTTATGTATGAACTTCTATTTCTTAAAATACCACGTGATGCTGTATGCTTTCAGTCCACTGATTTGTCCCACAATTATAAGCTGCAAGTTTGATTCAAGCACGTTAAAGATAAAATGCTTGAAACAAAGCTAAAAAAGCAGCATATTTGTCATCTGGCTTTCTTTTAAATCAGTATTTCAAGGGGTCCATCGTGTCCTAAGTGTGGAAACATTGCACAGTACCATAAATGTGTTTGAGAGGAGCTGTTGTGCATAGACACACGCCTTATGTTGCTCGAGGGAACTCCATAGATCATATTCCATCCTTCTTTTAAAATGTGTGTGTGGAAATAAACACTGATTATGTACACATAAACCTAGCATTTATTAATAATGAACTGATCTAAAATCAATGAACAATGCTGTCTGGTGGTCCCCATTGCTGCTGCTGCCCAAAGAGATGAAGCACCCGGCAGTCACCATTTGGTGCCTGTGTTAAATTAGGTTTTTATGTGCTAATTTTATTTCTCTTATGATGCTTGAAGTGCTTCAGGAAACAGCAGATTGTACTTCAAGTAGCATTGCAGCAAATAAGATGCCAACATGCACAGGAGTGCTTCCACATAAACGTTTTGGAGATGACTGTTTTGTAGGTTGAATGTGAAATAAATAAATGGATGCCCAAGTTGCACCTCTGCTTAAACATAACACGACAGGCAGGGTTATAGCAACACCCCAGCACTTTCTGATTGCAGTTGGCAAGTGATGTCCTCACTCTGTTCCCTCAGAGCACAAAGGCAAACAGTGCTGTCAGGGACGAAGCTAACTTAGACACTTGCTGTTCCCTTTTGTAAGGAAATGGGATCAGTAGTTCAATAAACAGGACTGGGCGTAGTAGGAGTGTATTGCTGCTTCTGACAACTCATTTCAATGGTTAGATTCACAGATTTAATATCAAATTAGAGGCAAGCAAAATGTAATTTACTCACTGACACCCAGGGATGGCTTAGGATTTGTGCTGCTGTGTATCGGGCTTCGGCATTCACGTGTAACATCAGGCTAATTAACTCCTTTGTTAAACAAGAAAAAAAGAATAGCAGAGTTTGATAAGAGTGGGGAAGGATATTACAATAGAAAATATTGTTGCACCAAGTTCTTTTCAGTGCAATTTTCCTGCTACATAGATGAAAAAAAAAACAGCTTACACTGACAGCAGAACCAGTGATACCAGTGTGACTTCAGTGGAATGGATAAATTTGCTGATTTAAAAGTGTGCAGGACTGCTTGTTCCCTATCAACTTCCTTACTGTATTCATGCTCCACTGACTCTTTTGAAACAGATGAAAAGGAAATGAAAATCAGCTACAATGTTCCAGTTTGTTCTCTTATATATTCATGCAAGCGACCAGAACTAAGACAAACCTGGCAAGTGTGCATGCACATAACATGAAGGACACAAATCAGAGGCAAGAAATAGCATCTAAAATTCAAGAAACTGCTGAAATCATTTGCAAACTATGCTCCAGAAGAATATGAAAGACATTTAACTCCTTTCACCACCCTAAGGATCACCTGGTATAGGGGAAAGCAGATAGAAAGAGAAAAATGCTCCATTCTACTAATTTCATGGTTAATCTCAAAAGATTTGGTATTGTGGCTTTCATCATATTTTAGAGGCACCAGAGTCTTTAGCTTTATCAAATATTTCCATGGGCCTTCCTTTGATGCTGCCTACAAAACCTTAAGAGGCCACTGACACAAAAAGTTCGTAAAATAGAATTTAAGAAAAACCCAAACCAGCTTTATTCAGTTGTTTATTCATTCCAGTTTCTTCTTATGCACTAACAACTAATTTACTGGGGTAATTGGTGGTCCCCTCCTAAATAAGCAATTTCATGCTAAATCCCATCTTGAAAAACCTTTTGTAGCCCCTGAATTGTCAGTCTCCATATTCTCATCAGGAGTATTTTGAGGAGATTGTTCATCATCTCAGTTTTGGGAAATGGTTTCTTCCAGCAGATAAAACACACCTAACTGAGAGGTTTCCCAACCAGCCAAGTTATTTAGTCTGTGTAAGTCTGAAGTTAAAGGTCACCTTTAGTACCAAGACTGAGGGTCTTGTTTGTTCAGAATTGCACCCCGGAAGAGTGTGAGATGATTGAAGCTTGGGAGGTGTTGGAAAATGGATAAACAGCCATTGGGAAGTGTAGAAAAAAGGCAACTTCTCATTCACTGGACAACATAATCTCCACGTGCTAACTGGAGTCCTCAGATATCATTCAGAGGATGCTACTAAAATAGTCTGAGAAGAGGGGCAATCATTTTCGACACGATAACACCAGAAATATTGGCAACGGCAACTCAAGCTGGCTGCACTTCTTGAAAAGCTCTAATAACTCAAATAATAACTCTAATAAGCTCAAGTAAAACGAGAACAAATTATGTCAACTGAATTCAGTCCACATGGCAATATTTTATCTTTTAAAAAAAGAGTAATGGGAAAAATTCAGAGACACTTATTTTACAACTGAAGTGTTGAACCTGCTATAATAGTCCATCAGTAAGAAAGCTGAGCAGCACGTGACGCTCACTGAACGCAGCTGGCAGCCTGCAGCACTTACTGAGACAATAACACTACAAAACCTGAGCTTTCATCAAGCACTGTTAAGCTAAGTGAAAGGGCACAGCAGCTGGAAGAGTGGGTAAGAGTGAGTTCTGAATCTTCTGTTCTGCCATTCCAACAGAGCACAGACTTTTTAGCGGCTTGTCAGAAACACCATTTCAGGATGAAAAACATATCGGTACCTTTGCTGAATCAGTGATGTTATCCCAGTAGGGAGAAGGAAATTCCAGCTTCCCAACAAGTATCTGATCAAAGAGGTCTTCCTGAAGGTTGTTTTCACTGTAGAACAGCAGTAATGAAAATGACCATAAGAAATAAATCAATGTGTCATGCAAATTTTTAACTTGCTTTGGGGATGGAACAGAAATTATATCAACTATTATAAATGCATAAATTGCCAACTTCTATAGTGGCTGCTCTTCTTGAGGTGTTTGGCATAGTTATGCTGTCAGGACTGATGAAAACAGAAAACCTGATAGTGGTGAAAAGGACTTTCCCTGGAATTGAGACTGCATAGCTGACACACAGGGACAGGAAAGGTGATGAAAACATAAGCCCATTGCCAGCCTAGGCATACGATGGGGTGGTGGAATGAGCCTCTTCTGTTAAAGTATCACGGCAGGAGAATTTTCAAAATTTCAAGAAGAGATATGGAAATAATAAGTATTTTTGTACCAAAACCATGGGATCAATGGCAGCAGGGTTTTTGCTTTTTAACCTCTGTTTGTTGGCCCTGGCCACTGTGAACATCCAACTCAATCTATTTCTGTAATGAACAATTTGCCTCTTGGGTTGGTTTTGCAATAAAGATTTATTAACCTTGGTTAATAAACCTTGGTATGGAAATTCTCCATGCTCAAGCCCCAAACTCTATTCAAAGCAGTTGCCATTTGTTTGGCATGCAAAAAACCCAAATACCTAAACTGATAATTTTTATGTTGTTTTATTTTGTTTATGTTGTATTGTTTGCAAAATTTCCTTACTCAGTTTGGTGATTTTTAGTTGAAACCTAAGTATTTTCCTGTAAAACTCAACAAAGAAACTGTGCAGAAATAACTAGAAATCGGGAGAAGAATATTAAAATTCCTTCTCATACCCTGCCAGAAAAATTGCAGAGGCACAAAGCACATCCATTTCGAGTAGAACTCACGCGTATTGTGACACTGAGCAGCAAGAATCACGTTTGCAAACTCCATCGCTCACAGGACACCAAAACGATTCTCGAGGTTAAAAATGCATCATGAGCCAATCCCTCCTCTCACCTCAGCTCACCGTTCGCTTTCACCCTCAACCCTACAAACCGGGAAGGGGCTGTGTCCCAACAGAAACACTAGAGGGCAAGGCACACGCGTTCATCGCACCGGGATGCACACGGCAGACAAAAAGAAACGATGCCCTCCCACCGCTGCATCCCTGCAGACAGCAGTTAGCCAGTTTCTCCCTTAGAAAAAGAAGTAAATACCATTGATCCCAAATGATCTAACCCATTTTTTCCCCCAGGACGCCTTCTTCAGGGAGATGGGTAAAACTTGCTCAGGAAGAACCTGGCATTTACTGTCCTTCCCTCTGACATTTAGGGACGCTTACCTGCGGAAAGGTGGAAATCCACATAACAGGATGTATGTGATCACACCTGCAGCCCAAATGTCCACCTTTAAGCCATATCTGAGAAAACAAGACTGTGTTATTTGTGCTATATGTAAAAAAAAAAACACCAAAACAAGTCATTCCAATCAAACAATTGATTATATTTACATTAATATATCGAGAATCTGTTCTAAGTTACTTGGTGATGATGCAGAAATGTATTTTGTATCTAAGCATCATTTTACTTAACATTCTTCACAGTCTTTAGGAAAAAAATCATTTTTCATTGTTTTTTTTCCCTCCATAAGCCTCAGGCTCTCCAGGGTTTTCTGCATATACTCAGATTCAATAGAGTATCAAGGTTTCCCAACCCAGAATCACTAATGATAAAAGACAAGGATGTGCTTTCTCAGTCCCCATATTGAAGTAACTATCTCTGAGGTTATGTGTTGCTAAGCAACAAGAAAGAACCAATTCTACAGTCTCTTGAGTGAGTAACATAGGGAAAAAAGAACTGCACTTTTCTTGTAAAGCACAAAAATTAAAACACTAGAGGTCAAAAAGAGGTCTTCTTTTCCTATTCTTTTCAGGTTGTCAAAACCTGGAATACACTTTGACTTTTGAGCTCCCTGCAGCTGTGCCACATTTCTGAACAACGCTTGAAACAATACAACAAACCTCCCTCCATTAGGAAGACCAAATTCAGAATAGGCACAGCTATGGCAGGAGTCAGCTAGCATGGAACAGAGGTCTGGTAAGTCTAAAAGGAAAGATACCTGGTGAAGGTCTACTGTTTTACAAAATTTAATCTATTTTTTTTTAATTAAACCATCAGTTACCCAAGCAAGGTCACTTGAATCAAAGTGATCTAATTAGATTCACTCCAAGAACAGGGTGACCCCTGGAGTCTCTTCCAATATAAAGTATTCCATTTCTAACATGAACACCATGTTCTCCTTGTCCGTTTTTCTCCAAGCAGCCATGGCTCATACAACAGGCTCTGGATGATGAGGTGAGGCAGGGAACACAAACCAATAAATTCCACTGCACCTGAGCTGGGCCTAGGGAGATGGTAAGGAGGCAAAGGGGAATTCTGGGAGCAGGGTGAGCAAGAAAGCCTCCGTCTCTGAGGAACTGAATGATGTCTGTTTTCTCATAGGTAGTTTGGCTACAAAAAGATGGAGGAGCATCCTCGTTCTTAGAACATTTAGGAGTTACCTGCCAAAACCAACTGGTTACAAGACCCATGTCTTAGTCAGTCATCCTCACCCTGTCTCTGCAATGATTTCTGGAGCCACATATGTGGGTGTGCCACAGACAGTATACAGAGGTCCTTCAACCACAGTCGCCAGTCCAAAGTCTCCTAGCTTCAAAGACTTGGTTCCATCTGGATATTCACACACCTATAATCAGCAAATAAAGACAGAACGAGGAGAACATCTGCATTTTTTAAATCCTTCAATATATTCGTAAAATAATAATCATCACACTGAGAAGATAGGAAAAAGAGGTAAATTCCACAGCCCTGTAGGGAAAGAAGGGAAAAATGGGATGACCATTGACTGTCACAGTGCAGCTGGAGCTGGTGTTCAGTGGAGCTGTCTGCTGGTTATGTAGGTCAGACTGTGGCACAGCCTCAAGCAACTACAAAGGAGGGAAAGAAAGCCCCATCTCAGAACACTACGAGGTTTTAAATATGTTAGGAAAAATATAGTACTTATATTTGATTGGGACCCAGAGTTTAAAATGGGACTGGCAGCTAAAGTCATATTTATTTAATGTCTCTCACTAATTTATCATAGATCTAGTCAGTTAGCATACTGAGTATTTCACAGGCAAATATCTTCCCTAAGATTAGTCTGGGCAAGTTCAGTACAGGAGTGAGAAAGATGACTGAGAACTGTTTAGGTTTCTGTATAGGCCCAAGTGCATCTTACCAAATGCCCCATAAAGAATAAAGCACCATCTTTCTCTGAGTCATTTTGATGATGAAAGAAGCTAAATTTTAATAGAAAGGAAAGCATTACATGACAGTGATAGCACGAGTAAATCAAACCAGAACAGACCAACACCAAAGGAAATATCTCTAATAAATTAATCTCAATTTTATTCCTAAAGAAAAAAGTTTATGTTAACATGATTTTAATGGGATCTAGTTTCTAGAGTGCAGGATTCCATAATCTCTAGAATGGCTGAATTTATTTGGTTTCCTCTAACAACTGACCATTGCTAAGCCAGCAATACTTTCCTTTAGTCCCCTCTGTAATTCAAATCATTAATGGAAACATTTTTCTTCTTGATATAACACCATCATACCTACTGTTACTTTAAGAATTTGTGTTTTGAAATACAGGACTAGTAAAGAGAATGTAATTAAGACAGTGGGATGACCCTGTGCAAAAGAACTACTTGCAATTATAGATAGCAATTGACAGGAATTATTTGCATTTACATTCAATACCAGTATGTCATCTTACCATTCTAGCACTGCCAATCACAGTGAATAAGATTTGCATCTGTTGAGTAATCTCTCTAGGCTTTCTACACAGAAAGGACATTTGTACCTATTTGTAACTGATTCAATCACTAATGAGAGCTTAAAATTTCTTTGGGCTGGCCATGTTTGAAGATGCACTGATAATGAGAGATCTTTCCACCTTCATTTTCTTTCTTTTAAGTGCCATGTTGCTGTGACTACATTTTCCAGAAGCACCCCTGCTTCCTCACTCTTGCTAAACACTCTAATTTATTAGAGGGCTCATTTAAATTGCTAAACATTGTAAGTGGAATTAGTGAGGAAAGAACTGACTATTAATTGGAAAGTATTTTCATCTTATAGCCTTATTCTTGTCATGGTTCAAAATCCATTCTGAGATAAGGCACGACTCCTGCTCTAGATGTAATCTCATTAAACAGAATTGACCAACATCACAGAAGGCTTCAAGAAATGTCTACCAAGTGTTGATGAAAGCTACCAGCAGCGGCTCAGGCAGGAGAGATTATGGCCCTGTTTGTTAGGTGCACAATGTGCAATACCCAATGTGTAATAGGTATGTATAACCTCTGTGTACAAGCAAGGTAACGTGCTGTTCCCATTCTGTGAACTTTAGTCCAAGCAGTTCCCAAAGTGGACTTCATGGCAATTCTTGTCAACAGTTATTTTATGTCTCTGCTGAAAACAAAAGTAGTTATTCCCCTAGGACAAAATAAATGCACATACAGAATTAATTCACAGCTAGAGGACTGGTAAGTCATCAGAAAGATGTGTCTACTATGACAGTGAAAGGAAAAAAAAGAATGCTTGAGATAGCCATATGATCATTCAAAGAAATGGCACTTAGCCTACCTTTTCTCTCACTTGCAAACGATAATAAATAATTCATTGACATAGCTTTAAAATTCATTGTTTTGTGAGACAATAAGCCTCCTTATCTAAATGGCAGCCAATCAAAATGCAAATAAAGATAGGTCTAAGGACAGGTCTGAGCACAGCTCACTTGGGCTGTGGTGATTGCTATCTCATGGCAGGAGATTTATTTCCTACATACTTATTCAAAATTAATATTCCTGCTGTTCTCTGCTCAGCTCCCTTACATTTTATATGCAAGCATTTGCATTAATGAGAATAAGGTAAGAGAAAATATTAGAAAATAAGTGGGACATACCAGGAGATTTTCTGGCTTGATGTCTCTGTGCACGATGTTGAGACCATGAAGGTATTTGAGGGCACTGGCTAGATTGTAGACCATGGCACTGCCATCTCGCTCTGTGTATTTTGTAGAAGAAGTGATCGCATCGAACAGATCTCCTCCCTAAAGTAATGGAAAGATCATTACATGAAAAATCATTAAGATGGTGATGGTTCATGAAGAAGCTCTATCAAATCCTCCTTTATGCTCAGATGCCTTCAAAACAATACAAAAAACCATTTTGCAGCAAGATGGTCTTGTCAGTAAGACTGGGGCTTGGATCACCTGCAATGATTGTCAGCTGGACATCAAGCTTCTGATGTCCGAGTCTGGACAAATCACAGAGTTCACTCTATTGATCTTCCTACCTTTGATCACTCGTTTATAGCACCTACAGGTAACAGCCTACAGCTTTCCCTTTCATCATCTTATAATATCTTTACATTGCCAAAACCAGCCCTGATTTTGAGTAAAGTCTATGGTAATATCAATTAGTCCAACAATAAAAAGCCTATTGCAACAAATATTCAGCAATTGTAACAAACTGCAAATCGGAATTTATGTAGATATTGCAGAAGTGTCCAATAAAAATAGCTGGAGAGGACAAACAACACGAGTGTGGCCTTTTCCAACCTAAATGATCCTACGACACACCAAAATACAGAACCTAAAGGTGGTTTGTGAACGTGCCAGTTGTGCAGTCCCTGATCAGGGATGCCCTGTTCTGCTCGGAATACGTAACCCCCGTCAGCGATTCACCGATGCAGCGTTACCAGTCACTGCAACAGATTTTATGTGGGTGTCTCCACGATGGTTACCCTGGATACATCTGTAGGAGTGATCTGTCTGAGCTGTGGGTGGCATTCCAAGCATTTCAATACACGTGGAAGAGAAGGAGCAATTCAGGAAATACAGTCCAAGGTGGTGGCATATTAAAATAGTAAATAAATACTGTCTTGAACCAAAAAAAGCCTCTACTATATAAAAATAACTCCCAGAAAGGAAGAGAAACGTGTAGGCTACAAAATTGTGAATTCAACAACTGCAGACTTTTTTTAGAGGTTTCCCAGACTGGCAACTATTCCAGAGGGAACTCTTGAATCTAACAGTGTTTCAGACAGAAATAAAAAGTGACTATAACTATATATTACGTGTATATCTGCCATGACAATCAAGATGAAGTGCAGTGTTGCTGGGGATATGCAGAACACACAAGAGAGTGCATGACAAAAAATATAGCTCTTGTATTTGGCTCACAAGGTGACAGCAGAGTGCAGGGTTTTGTTTTCTCTGTACCAGTATGAAAGCAGCATGAGTTTTCTGGTTAACTGGAAATAAGGTGAATAAATGTTTGATACAAGCAAAACAGGTGAGGTTTTGGGGGTTTTACTTTTGCTGGACGATATTCACTGGTTTAAACTATTTGTTGTAGCCATTGTCTATTAAGATAAATTCATAAGAGAGAGTTTGTTTCTTTAAAACAAATGATTAAATAAAGATATTAGTGAAATAAATGCAGGTGTTCTGGCAGTAAATGCACATCACTATTACCTTTGAGTTTTGTAAACATGATATAAAATCCACTATCCACTTCTCTCTAGACTGCATGTTGAAGAATTACCTCAAATGTGTGTAAACAGTCTAATTACAACTGAAGAGACCAATTCCATTAACTGACTGACAAGAGTATTGGCATGATTAAAAATGCAGGTTGCCACTGAAAACCTACCTGATTATTTCTCCCAAGGTCTTAATGTTCCTAGATACTTCTCCAATTTCACACCAAGACAGAGAATTTAAATTAACAAAAAAAAAAGAAGTCTCTTTAGTCTTACCTTGACCAGCTCCATCACCAAATAGAGTTCTGTTGGGGTGTCCATTTCCTCTATAAGCATAATGATATTTGGATGCTTCACTCGACGCAGAATTGACACTTCATTTTCAATCAGGTGTTCCTGTTCAGAAAAGAGGATGGAAGTTTATCTGAATAGACATGAAATTGCCAATTCTCTTTTCCTTTGGTCAGCTGACCACTTGACCAGTGAGCACCCTTTTTGCTGTTTAATTCACATAGCAGAGGGTTTTTGTCAGATGCTGGATTTTAACTTGTATTTTAGCCCAATTGTACTCATCATTAACCAAATTTAATTTGAAATACTATATTTCAGCCACATAACCAATGGTATATCTCTGGCAAAAGACACCAGAACATGGCAGCAATTCAGGAAATGCAGATTATATTCTTATGTGGGTATTATGAGGTGAAATCAAGTTCAGACCCCTCCCTGCCTCTGAGCTGGATCATTGTAACCTGCCAGACCCATCAATAGTTAACACATGCTTGATCCTCTCCAGCCTTCACCTCTCATTTAGCACAGGTTACTCAAGGACAGATTACCTAAGATTTGTTTTCAAGGGCTTTATTTTCTTTTTTAAAGTTGTAGATTATATTCAGGAAGAATATTATAACCACTTTAGTTATGGATAAAAGTTCATTTTATATGTATGTTCAGATTTACAATATGCAAGATACGTGATAGCCCAGTTAAGTTGTTGTGGCTCCAACAGCTTAACATAACACAGACTGAGTTTCATTTCACCTTCCCTATACTTCTGAGGAAGTAATGGGTTTCAAGAACAAATTAGTTTCAGCATGTTCTATTTTCTAGCATATCTTAGCACTCGGTTAACACAGGAGAGGAGTGAAGAAAATTGCATGCCCCTTTCATGTGAAGAATGATCTGCATTGTCCTTTATAAATATTGGAACTACAGAATATTGTATTTAGGTTCACTGCAAAATGAGTAACAATATTTGCATAGAACACTAGTTCCCTCACATTTTGGCAGATGACAATCATATCCCTGGACTGGAACTTATTCATGTTTAATGCACTGATTAGTAGCATGCACTTCATGCATTAATTTGTGAGCTGAGCAGTAGAAGTAGGTGTGATCCGCTGTGCACAGCCAGTGACTGAAGACCTTATGCTATGTAACCTTCTCTTTCCAGGGTTATTTAGGGATGCATTGTGTTTTTACCAGAGCTTTATGTGGCTGTGTAACTCAGAAACCACATGCCATGTGTGCATCTCGTTTTGTGAGAGTATGGTGCGGCGTATATGGCTTAAACAGTCACACCTTTGAAATTCAGTTTGAAAGAGCATCAATTGTCATTCTGAACAAACATATGTCTGCTCCAAGCAAAGTGCTCTGGAGAAAGAAAAACAAACAAACATGAAGTATTTTTGTTAAACATAATGCTGAATCTCATCAACAGACAAAAGTGAACAGCCACAGCATACCAAGCCTGTAAATTCAAAACTAGCATTAAGAGTCCAAGCAAAAACTAGAATTCTTATTAGAGCTATTTCTACAGCTCTAAACATCAGACAACAGCCTAAATTTATTACATCTATTCATTACAACTAAGGCACAACAGCTTTACCTGTGCTTACTTTGCTTCATTTGACTAAAATCCTTAACTACTTTAAATAAACCTCAGGCATGAGTAATGCTTATTTATAAAAATATTATTATTGTTTATTTAAAAAAGCTCTAAGATGATGTGGAGCCACTGTTTTAATACCTATCCTTGCAGGTATTTTCAAGCACCCTGCTGGTTTTGCTATATTTTTTCATGTAAAAAAAAGTAATAATTGCCAAACTTCTTATAATGTTCTCCTGGACAGTACAATACAGCTTTGAGTCCACATTAATAGAGAAATTATTGTATAATTAACATTAGTCAACTGGATTCAAGTTCTAGAACATCCAAGATAAATGGCTACAGCAGCACACAAGCTGTACCTTTTTGGGCTAGATGGGTGTTTTTAAAGCAGAGCTTAACTTGGCATGTGAAACAGAATGAGGAAGGAGTAATCCATAGCAACATTCAGTTTTCTTTGTTGTAATTCTTCCTGGACACTTCTGCCACTGCTTTAACACGTACAGCCACCTCCTTAACAACAGCCCTCTGCTTATGCACACACCCCTGTGTGCAGCCATACAGGAACAGGTCCTTTCAAAGTACTCAAGTACATATCCACAGGGATGATTTTTTTGGTTGTTCCAAAGTAGTAAGAACAATAAATAGAAAATATGTCAAAACTCTGCTGCGTAAAATGGATTTCCTGTCTCTAGAACACCCCAATTTATGATACCTAAGCAGCTGACTCAGACACGTGATAAAAAACATCTAAACTTGGACACATCACCCCAAATTTTCACACTGGGTCACCCTTCCCACAGCCAAAGAAATGTCAACATTTTAATCTCAAAAAAGCAATTCTAGCAGTTCTTCTTGTGGTTATACATTTTTAAGATTCCTTTCTAGGCTTTTCTACTTAGATAAACCTAGAGAACATGAGATAAATGATGGGGAGGCAGGAATACACATCTTCCAGCCCCTAATACACAATTTAAAATCTGCATGGATAAACATTTGTGTTTGAGGACCTCTCTTTAAAGCAAGTCATCACAGCTGGTAACGTGCCTGTGTACAGTAAGAGACAGCTCCTTTCCATACAAAGAATGTCACATAGACTTGTTACATCTTCCTACAAGGTCACATTCAGTATTTGGAGCTCTGAATTACACTTCAGAGTAGTTACTCTACGTCATCGACAAAAAAACACCTTTTGAGTGAAAAGCCTCACTTGGTTGCAAAGTTGCCTCCAGAATCATTTTTACATAAAAAAATAAGGTGTTTGCACTAAGAAATCCATCTCCTCAAGTCATTCTTGAGAGAATGGCACATCTCCTACTCTTCAAAGAGACTTTAATGCAGAGTTTGGTTGCTAATTAATACTGTGCCCTGAGTGTTCTTTTAGCCAACATTAAACTAGGATCCATTTGATTCCCAGATTCCTCAAGAGGACTTTTTTTAAGGTATTGGAAAGCAGCAAAACCACAAGTATTTTATTTGTAGTTAGCTATTACAACACTCAGTCTACATTGTTGGCTGTAGGTTGGGGGGTTTCTTCTTTTAAAAACCTCTGAACTTGGGAAGAAGGTGAAGCAGAGGTCTGACACTCAGATATGTGCTTTGATTATGTAACGCACTGTTCTGCTGGAGAGACAATTTTGGACTTCATTTTTTTGAGCTTGAATTAAAAAGAAAGCTTAAGGAACACTCTCATTAAGAGATCTTTGCTATATAGGCTGATGAAACTACATAAAGAGGAAGAAATGGTTACAAAAATTTATTTCCAAATCCATATTCTGCACATAAAGAGAATGTACTGACATAAAAAGATAAGAGGCAGAGAAAAATGGGAATTTTATAAATACACCTACACCTGAAAATTTCTTCTCTCGTGTTTTACAGATCAAAATCTTTCTAAATATACTTTGGACATTTACTAGCATTTCCTTAGTGTCCAATAAAATAGATAATATGTTTGGTTTTTACTCTATTACCTAGTAGACAAACACTCACTGCTTTTATTATGTGCTTCTTGGATACGTTATCATCCTGTTAAACAGTTATTCTGAAAACAGAAAACCCAAACACACCCACCATTTATGACTAATGAGCAGCTGCTCCTGCTGCTCCTGCTATTTCTCTTACATATGCAAATTGTTGTACCCTACCTTTCCACAGCATTTAGCCTTGTCTATGATCTTCAGGGCAAACTCCTTTCCTGTGGATCTAGCAAGAAAAATATAAGAACCATTAATTAGAAACTGGTCAACAAATTGTAGCTTTATCTATAAGAATACACCTCATTGTAACAGAATGCTCTGACCCACTGAGGCTGCTGACAGAAAATTCACAGAAGGGACTTGATTTTGCTTGTTTTCTCAGCAGCATTTGTGGCTGCTGTTTCCCTGACTACCACAACCTAACTCACTTTCTGTATCAATACCAGTGTCCAGCTGCAATTAACTGAGCTGTGACCTGGCACAGCTCTCTGCCACTTCTTTAATGCAACATGCAACATCAGTCTTGAGCCTCCCACGTACCTTTGTTCAACTGGTAGGCTTTAAAAATAAAATACACGTTTATGTGTGAGGAAGCAGAAGGAAGACTGATACTCCAGCAGAAAAATTCAATCGTATTCAGCAGAGCTAAACCCCCATAGTTTCTTACAGACCAGTCTGAAACCCCACAGAATTTATTAGGCACTAATTTTGACCTTTTGTATTTCATTCTTTATATTTTTTTTAGTGTCTTCTAAGGAATTTAACAGTAGTCATCAAAAATCCCATGACATTTAAGAGGGTGGTTATATACAAAGTAAAAAGGATTACTGTGTTCAGTAAAAATGCTCACAGAAAGGAGCTCTTGTTTGCCTTTCATCCTTTTAAGCAATAAAAATTTCCTTTTCTTCAAAAGGAGAGAAAACGAGAGAACACAAATGAATTGTCTTTTTTTTTAAATTACTACTCATCATTACTACTTACATTAATGATGAGTTAAAAATCACAAGAAAATGCCATAACCCCCTGTTTCTATTACTGTTGTGTCAGTACCTACAGACTCCAGTGTGCATCAGAATACCACCAGCACGTATGGCAACAAACACCCGAGGCACATTCGAAAGGAAAGTCAGGCATGATTTTAAACTTTAGGTTAATTTTCAGTATACTTTTAGCTTTTGGCATTAGACACAACTATTTAAAATTAGCACCATACAAAAAAGGAACCAAACTAACGTTTCACATTCAATTCTCCCATTATTGAAAAACTGCAGGAGAGAATCTGTGTTCTGAAAGCGCAGCTCTGTCTGTGAGGTTGTCATAGTTACAACCTGGTCTGGTCTTTAGATGGATCTAAATGGTATCTGTGAAGTGCCACCCTCTTACAGTATAGACCTAATGTAAAATTTACTATGAATATTCAGAATGACAATTTATGCATTAAATTAAGTGCATTATCTGAAAGCCTGCAAACAACTGATGAGCAAAAGCCCCTTTCTAAACCTGCGGCACTTATGCCGTAGATAAAGAGGAGTCAGCACGCACAAAGCCAATTCAGCAACCAACTTCAAATCCCTCTTGCAAATGTCCTTTACTACAGCACCTAAGAAAAAACAACTCTGGCTATCATCCACACCATTTGTGTGCAACCACCACTGCCTGTCACACACCAGTACAGTCTGACAGGTTCCTGGTATTCTTCCGTCTCGCTGTCACTGTCCATCTGTTGACTTCTGTCTTTATATACAGACATAGAGACGGTCTTTACAAAAGAGACTATCCTACTCTTTTTGTAGAACAGCTGGTATAAGAGATCCTGGCTCCATAAATAAGACTCCTAAGCACAACACTATTGGAAATGAAGTATAATAACTAATGGGAATTAAAAGACGGCAATTTATTGTTGGCATTTCGTCTCTCATTGTTATTAATGGTAACTACTGTATATTTTATATAAAATTAATTTAATAATGCTTCACTAAATAAAAATGGATCACATACAAAACTAGATTTTCAAGTTTAATTTTTCCTTTAAAAAAAGATAATTGTAAGGTTGATTTTCTAGTGCAGTCCCCTCATTCCAAGAAAAAAAGCACAGATGAAACTGCAGTGACTTGTCCCATTTTCAGTGGAACTTAAGTGATTTCCAAAATGCACAATCACTATTCCTGAAAATATTGAATCATGTTATTTTATGCTTTTAACCTGTTATCTTGTTATCTTTCATGAATGTTGTCTACTCTATAGATTACAATGTCTACTCTATAGATTACAAAGGATGTGTGGCCAGTTTCAAGGTGCATGGAAAAATACTACAAAGCATAATTCATTTGGTGTCAGCACCAAAACTTTAGGTTTTTAAACCATGGAAGAGGCTTCAAGAGGCAAGGTATGCTGGAGCCTAACACGATCCACCCATTGGGATGGGGAAAAGGCATCTTTGAGTGTAAGCTGGGGGGGCTGACTGAGAGCTGCAGGTAAGCCAAGGGTTGGCACAGCATTCCTCAGGGTGGCAATGCCAGTGGGAACATTTACACTGCTCCTGGGAGCACAGAGGGCTCCAAGAGTGTATCTGAAATGCTTGTACGCTGACACGTACAGTAACAGAACCAAAGAGGATGAACTGGAAGTGCTGATCGGCTCTCAGGGCTACGGTACCATCGGTATTAGGGAGACGTGGTGGAATGAGCCCCATGATTGGAGTGCTGGGAGGAAGGGCTGTTCAGGAGGGACAAGGCAGGAGAGCTGGAGGTGTTGCAATATGTGTATGGGAGAGGTTTGACTGTACAGCCCTTATAGTTAGTGATGATGTGTTTGAAAGCCTATGGGTGAGGATCAGGAGGGTGGAAAACACAGGAGATTTTGCAGTGGGTGTCTCCTACCAATCACCCAGCCAGGACGTAAGCACTGATGAGTTATTCTACAGGCAATTAAGAGAAATTTCTGGATCAGTAGCCCTTGTCCTCATGGGAGATTTCAACTTCCCAGACTGGGAACATCACACTGCTCTGACAATCAGGTCTTGAAAATTCTTCAAGTATGTGGGACACAACTGCTGGTCAGTGTTTAAGAACCACTGCTGATAGGGTGGTCAAACACTGGAACAGGCTGCATTGACATCCCAAGCCTGTCAGTGTTTAAGAAGCATTTGGACAATGCACTTAATAACATGCTTTAACTTTTGGTCAGCCCTGAAGTGGTCAGGCAGCTGGACGAGATGGTCATTGTAGGTCCCTTCCAACTGTAATATTCTATTCAGTTTTGCTCAAGCCTCTTATGTGTAGCTTCTTGCAAAATGAAATGGACAGAAATCTAGTTGCAACTCAGCTGGCTCATGGTTTCTGTGACAGACCTGCAGTGCCCAAAGCAGCAGGGCCATGATTACACACACATTATGGGGTAATGCCTGTCAGGAACCAGAATCTGTTGGTAGAAACTGTTCAAAAAGAGGAAAAAACCCAAGACCTTGAAGTCTAGATGTTAGCACTGACGAGAGGCATTATCTTAAACCTGCACATGCAATAGGAACCTCTTTTGAGCTTTAACCATAGCATACTGAGATCACATCTAGCCATGATTCTTTTATCAGCACTGCACTCAGCTGGTATCTCTAGTGGCTGCCACCTCAGTCTTTATTCCTTATTCTATAAACCTCACATGCTTATACATCACTTCCTAAAAAAGTACTAAAAATAACAATTCTTATTTGCTGTTATAAACCAGAAGACATTGTGCTACAAACTACCTCTCTACATTATTCTCATTAATGAAGAGAAATAATGCAAAGACAATATGAAGAAACAATTCTCTTGAGAAAAAGCAGTAATAGCTATGGAAATTTATGGACTGTAAGATCCATTCACCTGTGTTTCAGCAGAGGAGGTCCCACATTCAGCCTCACTATCCAAACCTTTTGACCCATTTGGATAACTCAGCAAAAGTATCTATCTATGCAGCTATGAACTGCTAAGACTGGAATGAGATGTTTCCCCTCATAAATTATCTTTCTGTTCACTGAAATACAACCAGCAGATGAGGATCACATAAAATAAACCGTTTTACAGACATTTGCTGAATTTGCTGAGTATTTGATTCAAGTTGGAGATTTCTCATAATATTAAAAAGATGACATAATTCTCAGTTTGAAGAAGACAGCAGAAGGTGGTTCTAAAAAACACACTGAGAAAGTGACAGTCAAGTCGTCTGTTATGTTTGCACTAACAGCAAAGTGTGACACAAAGCTTGCAGAGGAAGAGCAGTAACGCAGCACAGGTCTGTAAAGGCATCCTGTCTACCCCAGGGGAAATCAGGCACAAGAGTATTTCGAAGTCTGAAACACTGAAGGCTTGATTTTAAAAGTCTCTGGCTGCTCACAGCACTACTTGGCAGAAGCAGCAAGCACAAGAGAGGCCGCAGCACCAGCCGAGTGCCTTTAAGAACACTCTGCCCACACCACACAGAGAGCTGTGAAGAAGCACTTAAGCAGCAGTAAGGATACTACAGCACCAAAACTGCTGAGGCAGAAAAGGGGTCTCTAAAAGACTGGTTTGCTGCCACATTTCCTGCCACTCACACCAGTCTGTTGTGAGTTGGATTTCTGGAGGTCTGTGGGGTTTCTTTAGGAGCCTCCATTAGAAAGTGATGAGATGTCCTTTAGCTTCTGGGATAAAAACTCGTGTTCCTCTGCTTCCCTCACAACCCTTGGCTGAAATAACACAAAGGAAACTCTGAGTGTTTTGCCATGTCTAGCTCTCCTGAAGTGCAGGCGTATCTTTGGAACTGGTCTTTGCTTTCATCTCACCACATGTTCTCTGAAATTACGCTAACGCACAGGGCTTTACCAAGTGAAATGAACAGCAGTACTGAAGAGTCTCCTTGCTCACCGTTCTACGCACTCCTTCACAACAGCAAAATTGCCATCACCAATCACCTTCCCCACTTTATACTTCTCAAGAATGGCAGATGATCCTGAGCACTTGTTTCCATTCACACCTGCAAAAAAGCAAAGTCAATAATGCAAGCTGAAGAGAAGTGTCAGCAGGATGTAATATATTCCCAGTGGGTTCCACAGATACAGAACAGTCAGAAATGGAAAACAAAACTTAAAAGTAAGCTGTTTTCTTCACAGTTGACTCCTTTGTCTTTACCTCAAACATAAGAAGTAACAAGGTAAGATTAATCAGAGTTATTTGACCTTTTAATAACCAAATCAAATACTATCATGTTTTTGCGTGGGCATATTCTAAAAATATTGAATGTAGTTAAAAATCCTCAGTCCAAATATTTTCTGAACTCAAAATACTTTTTTGAAGTATCTTTTTGCATACTCAAAGGAAAAATACAAATAAGATTCATCTACAAGACACACAGAAGAACTACAAGTTTTATCTGCTGAATTCCATCAAGTTCCCTTAGCTGCTGCTGAAACATCCAAAATGCAAATTAGTTTGATGGCTGCTTATGTCAGTGTTTTTAAATTAAAAGATTGACTCTAAAATGAAATTACAAAATAATTAGAAATAACATTGCCTTAAAGACAAAAGGAATGAAAGGTTACGTTTAGCTAAGGTCAGTTGATGGACTACTGGTTCTACCTGAAGCAGAGGTAGAACACAATTCTACCTGAGGTACTCTTCTGAAGAAGGCTCCACTTTCAATCCAGCCACAAATACATTTCTGGTGATACTCTCCAAGTCATGTTCAACATAGTACTTGGATTCCTATTAGTGACTATTGAAGAGCAGGGTCCACTAATGCGCTGCCACTTGACAAAAAAGAACAACATTTATTTCCTAGCTGTACTGCCTCGACCTAGAAAATGCAATAATTATTCCAAGATAAAGTTGTTGACAAGGTACCAAACATCTCAGAACAAAAAAATGATTTGAAGTCATCAGAAATCATCTGAAAGTGCTAAATCAACTGTCACCCACAACAAAATTTTTTGCAAGTGTTGTTAGCAAGTCTTGGTGTCCTACCTTCAGGACTCTGGAGTGATTCAGGGACACCATTCACGCTCGAAGAAGATTCACCATGTGGAGTGATCTACAAAAGTACATTGGAGTTTATTATTTCTGATGATAAAGTAATCACAGAAGAAGCCAGACAATAAAACAGCCAAGCTAAAAAATCCCCACTCTAAAAACAGCTGTAGAGGGTCAGTTTACTTATCCACTCCCATCTTATTTTTGTATTTGCTTTTTCACAGTTCATCATCATCACGACATCATTGTCACTTGCACCAATTTAAGATGCAGTCCTGATATTCCTATTTACAAGAAGAATCAAATTTATAGGACAGATTTCAGTAAACAGCAAAGAAAATTCCCTGCAGCTGCACCAAGTTCCATCTAAATGCACCAGCGTGAGGCAACCTTCCTTCCTCATCCTACACAACAAATCATTACAATTACTCTCTGCATACACTTTCAGGTAAGCCAGAACAGCAATCTGCAGGTGACTCCTCAGTAGCTGCTACAGCCAGCACGTGCCCTCGTGCTGTAGTCTAACACATCTCTTCATCACTGACACTGCCTGAGGTTTCCATGGCTGAACTCTGTCGATATATGCTCTCTTTAGATTAGCACTAAGCACACCAGGAAGGTAAAGTAGAAATGCTTGCATGGACCTACTAATTTTAATTTAAAGAAGAGAATTTTGGCCTAGGTGGCTGCATACATCTACGACAGTCAGATCTGCTCGGCAATCCAGTGGTCTGTATTTTAGGTTATTACGGATATGAAGATTCATGACGTCTACAAGAACTTTAAGTCAGATGTCTGATGTGCATCCAGACATAGGTCCAGTTTTACCAACTGTGACACTGTGTAAAACACAAATACCTAAATAATTTCAAAGGATGAAGGATGAAGAAAACTACTTCTGCGATACTAACAACTTAATTGGTACTCAATTGGAATCTTCATAATTCTACTTAAAGTCATCTTGTCACAGTGCCCAGGGACATACACAGCAGTCAATTTTTATTTTCAAAAGGGGTGCAGGCATAGAACCAAAAGCCATAAATCGTGAAGTGTACTGGACGTGTTCTATGCATCACTGTTTTATAACCTCACCAATTACAGTTAAGTATAGGCATGCTTAATATTTTAGATTATTCCCCTTCCTCTACGTAACATTTCTTGCTGCTCTGTGAAGTTCCATATCTTGTTTTCTTCGTGGGCTATTATAGTAGTTCTCACCACTCACCACATAAAGGATTAAAATGCTTCTCTGCCTTAAGCTCAGTGTCTGTTGAAATGGCTTTGCATGACACCAGGAATGCAAATGCAGCATTTTCTGTTTCAGTCGACATTGTCTGCTTACACTGCTGAATATTTTAAATCATTAACACTATTGTCAATGAAAGAACCAAACTGACAGATAGGGATATTGTCTAAAGGCTCATGAAATGCTAATGAATGCTTAAGTTTCTAGTGGCAGCTGAGCTGCCAAATCAGCTAAAGGTACAGTAACTAGAAGCTGTACAACTTCATTTGCAGAGCCTCTGAAACAACGATGTTTATTAGCATTTGGCACAGAAGTAGCATCAAATGGCAACCAGTCAGCTAATAGTCCTTGCTAACAACTTAAAACCAGGCTATGTTAATGTTGCTGTCTTTCTGAGTTATCTATTTATTTAAAAAGGATCAGCAGCAAGGACATTTGGGTTAAACGACATTTGTGCAAAATCATGAGTCAGTCTCTTAAGCAGTCAGTCACATTTTCTTCAAACATGAAGCAGAGAGAACAGAACAGATCACTGCAAAGTATTAGTCATCAGTCAAAAATATTAGTAATATATTTTGGGTTTTCAGTGGGTGACAATGCATTGGAGTATCTAGCCCACATTCCCAAATTCCTTCATCCTTGTAATCAGGTCAGAGCATGACTGGGCACATTCTTTCTTATCACAGTATTTACAAGAAGGAACCAAACAGCCACAAGGAAAAAAGCCAAAAGAAATATGAAAAGGGAAAAAAACCCCTAATGCTGCTGTTGTGGTTGAGATGCTGGATTAGAATCTGAAATGGCAAGTTTAACCTTAGCCTGCCACTAATTTGCCTCATGGCTCTAGACTCGAGGCTGAACTCGCTCTGTAACAGAGACTCCCTGTAATTTAGGTGCTCTAGGCCTGTTCTCAGCTCCTCAGCAGCACAACCAGTGCAGCCTTCCCCTGCTGTGTCAGAGCACAGTAGGAATAAACTCTTGAGAGGTGCTTGACCAGCCAGAAAAGGAGGGGAGGAGTAGGAATTGACAATAACTGACACAGAATAAAGTAATCTTTATTATTAAAGTAACTTTTCAATCATCTAACTACCCAGTGACACATATTTAGAATATCTTGTCCTGTTGGTACCCCACCAGCTGCAGATATTTTGAAGATGAAGTACAGGCTTGGGATGCACAAGTAGACCTGACTGCTTTGCAAGCCATTCCTGAAGCAGCAAGGAGAAGAGAAAAGGCTGTACATTGCTTTGATACTAAATTAGTGAACACGGATGGCACCTAAATTACACCACAGACCAGGTTTGCAACAAATCCTCCTCCTGTATAGCAGTCCATGCAGCACTACTGCTCTCCTTCAATATTGGTCCCCTTACAGATGATAAATTCTGAGTGAGCAGGTCTAAAATCCACTCTCCCAAATACACATGTGAGTACTAGAAAACTCAGAACTGAGGTCAAATTAGATTTTTTATTTTTAAAAGCTCACAGAGTAATTTAGAGCAGCAATGGCTCCCAACCCTGGAGGTGTTTAAGGGGAGATTGGATGAGGCACTGAGTGCCATGGTTTAGATGATGGTTGGTGTTAGTGTTGGGTTATAGGTTGGACTTGATGATCTCAGAGGTCCTTTCCAACCTTGTGATACTGTGATACTGGCCAAGAACATCTTATACCAACAGTCACTCCTGTTGCATTTAAACATTTACAATACAGAATATAACCATTACTGCTTTTACTTCCTGCAAATTGTCTACCTGCAGGTGATTTGTGTTTCAACAGCACATCCAGAGCCAAATGAACAATACAATATAGTTGTTAGAGAATATTTTGGTGAACAACACAGTTCTCAAATCTAGTTGCATATAATTTTACAGTTAGTTAAAGATGCTGTAAAATGTTACAAAGGGGACTGAGCTGAAAAAACCTGGCCAACTGTTTTGGTTTGTTCCCATGATGAACTGCTTTCTGTGCAGTAACTATTTTCCCATTTTAACCATTTTCACCAAAATATCTAAACATGTTTCTCTATCACTTTATAGAGACTGAGTGTGACTTAAGTCCCCAGGTTTATCAACACGATGTGTCGTTTTGTGAGAAAATTAGACCTGTTATAACCATAAACTTAACACATCTACTTTAGCACCCAATGTGCCTTTACATGCTCAACATCTTTATAATATGTCTAAGATGCACTAAATTTGCTGCCTTTGTCCTCTAGCACATTCATAATGTACACACAGGCATTGCTGTGGTAATCTTTCATCTGAAGGCTCAAGTGAACTCTCATACCTTCAAAAAAACTCTGATATTCTCAAAGAAGCCTTCTCTGTCCTTACTAAAACATTCAAATTGGTGATGTAGACTATGGATATTTTAGTGAAATTGTGAATTAACTGTTTGCAGAAGTGTCCTCTGAAATCTGGGGACACTTTTACTGTGTCACTCTAATTCATCCTGAAAGGCTGCAGTAAGAAAGGGCTAAGAACATAAATGAAATGTTATCTATATAATCTGTTTCTCCAATGAGATGATGTTCCTATTTATTATTAGAATGCTTAACAGCAACATAATCTGTGAGACAGGAACTTCACATTTTTTAAGCAATACTTAAACACTGTTAGCAACTCAATCATAGCAAGAAGCTACTTGTAACAATACAATAATAGCCAACTGGAATGGAGTGATTTTGCTACCATTGATTTGATTATATATGATATGGCATATCTATAATGTCATGCATTTTGTTGCACTTCTCAGGAAATACTGAAGAACCACATAAAGATTTACCCTTTTTCTAAAGAGCTTTTGACTTGCATCACATCATGTAAAGCATTTAGCAATCTGATGACAATGGTGAGAGGACTCGACACTAAGTGCAATGCCTCAGTTTCTCTACCAGCCCAAATTAGCCTACTCTCTTCATCTACTGAGCATGAAAAGATGCTGAATGACAGCAGAGAAGAATTCCTCTAAGAACTGCTACTGCACCTGTGTCACCAGGTCAGAAAATTGCATGTAAATATTCTTAACATGCAACTGCTAACAGAGGCACACGTGTACAAAACTGAAGAGATTAAAGCTGTGATGAAGATAGGCACTAATCCTTCAAATCACTTAAGCATGTGTTTAACTTTAAGTACATTAACATCCTCATTGAAGTAAAAGGGACTGCTCAATAGCTTAAAGTTTAGCAAGTACTTAAGTTATTTGTTGAATTAGGTTTTAATGCCCTTTCACTTTGGTCGTTTGGTCAATCAATTGAAAAAGTAATACTGAGACAAATTCAAACTCAAACACAATGTTATTTAGCATAACTGGGATTCAAGAAAGGTCTCAACTGTAAAGCTTCTTTATTTGTACAATTTGGTTTTCTTTTTTAAGAAGATGACAAGACTTTGTGGTACTTAAAATAATGTGGTACAATAAAACACATGCAAATAAGCATCAGGAAGTTAGGACACCACCTTCCAAAATCTCGTGTTTAATCCAGTCTCTGGATGATTCTTATGGCATGAAGTGTGCGCAGTAACACATGCAAAAGCTAAGAGTCAAAGCACCCCTTACAGCACTGCATTTCTAGGTTTAGAGAAATGCATACCTACGTCTACAGATAAAAATACATCCTTAGAAGCAAAGAAAAAGGTTAAACCCTACAATTGCCACCTGCCTACAGAATAGCAAAAGGATTCCTCTCAGTTACTTGTCGTGTGCCACCAAATGCACTATTACCATTATTTCTTAATCCATGCACACATTTTAACCCTGTAGAAAAGTTAATAGAAAAGTAAGAAATGCAGTAGTTTTGTTCAAAAAAGACTATTTTAGTCATTTACTCCATGTCTGTACTTGCTAACTTTTATATCTAAATTTTTACCTTGAAGCAGATCCTCTGCAAAGTGAAATGCTTAGTTACAGGCAAAAATCGTGATGTTAAAAATAAACAACTTAGAATACATAGCAGCATGCAACTGGGTTTATTTACTAAAATAAAGGCATTTATTTGGGGTTGTGGGAAAATTCTGTAGTGTTTGTTATTCTGAAGCTGTAGCATAAGTTCCTTCTACATAATCTTGGACCCCAGTAAATCATTTTTAAATACTTTGGCAAGGTTGGGATATTTGATGGCAAACTGGCCTGCTGTATGTACTGAACAAGGATTAGCACAAGGATACTCTGGCTGGAAAAGCTAAAAAGGACAGAAGGAAAGCCCTTCTCTTTAAAGATAAGCCGTTCACAAGGAGTGTTTCCTGCAAGGAGTTTTCTGTACCTGAGTGCACCACTTCTTGTTGTGAAGCAGAAGGAATTCTTGGGGACTCAAGAAACATCACTTTAAAGGGAAAGTGGCACTGAGAGAATATGATGTAAGACTCAATGTCTGAGAAAAAAACTGCTGTTGCAATCAGTATCTTTTGCAAGTTTACTGCCTTGATGACTAACACTATCACTTCAGCTCTACGTTGTCTGTCAAACTTCAAAAAGCTTAGCCAGGTTCTAATCTATAGTCAAATATTTTATGTTGTTCTGGCTTGCCAAACAACACAGTTCTTAAAGTACAGTTCACGCACAGCTGCTCTGATGGTCTGCTCCTCCCACGAAACAGAAACACCAACAGTACGATTGTTGGCTTTTCCTGCTGCCCCAAGCTTATACAAAATCATTATTAAGTGTTGGTTTTTTCATGCTCTGCAAAATACATCAGCCAAAATACTGCATTTCCAAAGCCAGAGACTCAGAAATATACTTTATTCTTTCACTGTCTGCCATGGTATTTATTATCTACATTTTCATTCAGCTGTAGTCACAGCACCTTCTTTATACAAGTCTACTTGTCTGTGCAGCAATGCAGCCTGAGGAACAAAGAAATGTTTAACAACAGGGAAAAGCAGTAATCTCAATAAGATTGGTCTCAGCTTTCCCTCTGTTTTCATCACCACAGTGGGCGAGAGCAACCCTACAAAAACATTAACGGGTTTCTTCAGAGAATCCAGTTTTGCACAAAACCACGTCTCCCTGCTACTGATTTTATGGTGATAATTCACCAAACAGTCACTACTCCTAAAACATAATCAAGAAACAAGTGCACAGTGCACTTGATCCCTTTGGAATTTATCCTGAGATTCACCAGATAACTTCCCCTATCTTTAGTTTCAAGAGCACAGCTGGGATCCTCCTGCTGAACAACAGATGCATCCTAATGGGACAAAACAAGAGCTGCTCATTACTTCAGTAACATGCCAGGTCTGAGATGATTAATTTGTTTTTGCTGTTTTCTTTGGACATATATGAATTATTTGACACAAAAACCCATTAGTGTCCAGCATCAATTAGATTCCAAAATGAAAAAATACAACAGCGTACTTCAGTGAAATTGACAGTGAAGGGGAAAGAGGACATGTCCACTTTCCTGAAAATTGCTTGTTACTATCAGAATTATCTCTATATTAATGGAGCTTTAATCAACTAAAAGCAGACAGGACAGTGTGGGGAAAAAAACAAACCAAATTATCTAGTTTCTAAACTCGTAATTTCATTAAAGAAAGACAAAAGAGCATTCGTTAAATATAGTGCAGACCAACTGAAAGCCTCAAGGCCGATAATTTTGGTGTCCTCTAAGTTCTGTAGCAGAAGTTGTCCAGAGAAATTTTAAGGGACTAATTTTCAGTTCTAATTTTCAAGGTCAGAACTATTACTGCTCTTGAAAATGCTTGAAAAGGCCAACCTACATGGCTTTGGACAAAGAGGCACTATGGGATGGTCCCTCTACAGCTCGACAAAATAAAGGCAGAGATGAACACTCAATTGCCCCAATGAACTACACAACTACAAATACATTAGAAATAAATAAATAAATCAAACCCCTTTCTCAGAATTACCACAGAAGCCTGTCAGAAACCAGTGCCATACTCCTTGCAAAACAGACAGACTCGGTAACAATTAGCACATCAAAACCCAAATCAAAATACTATTCAAATCACGTCCTTTAAACAGTCTCTTAATTAAGAAAACAGTTTTCCACAGAATTATGCAGCCTCTTCACAACTGTTGTGTTCACCAATGGGAGTTATTACCTGATCAGAATAATCAGTCTGAACCACCCAATATGCTTCCAGAATAGCTGCAACTGACGATTTAGCAAGAAAATTCTCCTTGAAAGGAAAGCAGCACAAATGCAGCAGTAAGATGTTCAGCTGTGCTTCAGACTGTTCCTTTTATTTTACCAAGTGAAAGGCACAGAGCAGCCTCTAGGAACTGTAAATGCTACCAGTTTTTAAGTGGGAGAGGAACAGAATTCTCTTGGTGTAACACAGAGGAAAAACCTGCCAGACATCAGGCTGCTCCCAAGGGAAGCCCTCATATGCTTTCAGGCAGGAGACGGCATTAAGGGGCACTTCAGATGAAATTCTGGGCAATGCTACAAGACTACATTTGAATAGGCTGAGGGAGCATAAATTATCTGGGGGATTTATACAGTCCACCAAACAAGGAAAAATTTGGAGGGTAAATTGGCGTAAAGAAGCCAGCATCACTCTCTGCCTTTACTACACTGAGAGTTCCATCCTGCCAACCAAAGACAATAATACAAAAATCTCACTTCAAATCTCTTCTCCCGTTCAACTCAAAAATCATTCTAGCAAGGATACCCTCTAGGATTCTAACAACTCGGTTGGTTTTCCTTCTTCAGCATCACTACAATGCATCATTCAATGAACAATGGAATTTAGGGGGTCTGATGATTCTTGCACTTACCTTGAGTCCACGAAAACTGCCTGGGCTTGTTGGTGAAGAACCAGAGGACTTTGTAGATTTTGGGGTGGATAATTGACTGCTTGGGGTTCCATTAACTGGCCAAAGCAATAAAAGCAAGCAAACAAAAGAACAGATGAATAAAAGTCAAAAACCCTAACTTGCTTTTAAACACTACATGTCTCTCTGACAAGTTACCACTCAAGTCTGCAAACAAAGACTAAAACAGACTCCTCAGCATTTAGGAATAAATTATATGCTTGCATGCCACACAACTGCACCCTCAAAACTCATGTGGCCAGGTATGGGACAAGAAGACACACAAATAGTCCATTATCATCCTAGAAATTAAAAAGGCCTATTTTGCCCCTTGCCAGGGCAAGAGCTTTAAGCAAATAATAGCCACAGCCTTTTAAAATTGTATCATTTCTTGTGATATTGCACAATAAAATACGGAGAGAGAAAGCGTTCACAGAGACAGCTGATCCTCCATCTCTACTTTTTGGATCAACGCCTTTCTTTCTAGGTAGTGTGTTTCACAAAACACAAGTTGTTTTGCTTGGCAATTTCCAAGAAAAACAAACAAATAAGAAGCATGAGCTGCTTGGATGATAACCAACTTAAGCAGTACAGAAAAATATCGATTCCATTATGCAGAGAGAATAGAACACTGTTCACCATACTCAAATAGTGGTGGAAGATTATTTACTCTGTATCTGAACCTCATTTTTCCTGGGAGAGGAAAATACTACGAAGAAATTTAAGACCTAAAAAAGGGTTTGTAGTTGATTGATTCATGATGAAGAATCATTTTTTTCAGCATGAAAAAAGTAACGCTGTCAAATAGAAAATTAGCTTCAAAGTAAACAAAGAGTTACACCTGCACATATCCGTTACACATTAAGAGGTCTGTGATGGGTTACGCACAACTTCTTAACCAGCACTACTGGATTTATTTTACAACTGTCTACTAACCTGGT
Organism: Dromococcyx pavoninus; assembly: GCA_033558185.1. Lineage (NCBI taxonomy): Eukaryota > Metazoa > Chordata > Aves > Cuculiformes > Neomorphidae > Dromococcyx > Dromococcyx pavoninus. The sequence continues at coordinate 808,695 of JAUMJL010000308.1, read as the reverse complement.
ATCCTAACATTCTCTGAGTGCTGAAGATGCCTTCCCAGTACTATTTTTTTAAAACCTGGGAAGTCCACCTGCCAGTAGGTCACGCCGACTGCACTGCAACTTCCACATTCCTGTTTTTCACAAAAATCTTCTTCTCTGATATGTGATATTAAGATATAACTGTTTAGCATTTAGCTGCAGGATAAGCCTGACAACTTGAATTTACATTTCCAGATCTAAGAGCTTAGTTTCTTCTACTAGAAGAATTCAGTACTTTCAGGATATTTTTGTCTTGACTTTATCTGGGGTTGTCTGTAACAACACCAGGTGAATTATTCAAGTGGCTTTTTAAGCTAAAAGTATTTAGGAGTATATGCCCGTCCTGGAGACTTCTATTCATCACTTTCTTTTAGATAACCATCTTGAAAGCTGGCACATTAATGCATCCTTGTTTTATAAAGAAATTGAAAGTATGAAAATGAAAAGGGCTAATGAATGCTATCTTAGTGTTTTCTGCTTCCCACGCACACAATTTGCCCTAGCCATTATAAAAAAATACTGATCTGTAAAGTTCATGATCAAAAGTGAGATATTTCAGTGAAGAATTTACTTCCAAATGACCAGCTATTACTACAGGAAGAATAAACCTTGTTTGTTCATAAATTCTTTCTATACAGCTCATAGAAAGGTCACTATTTCCTGAACACAACCATTGAGGCATACACTACATCCTTATCTGTCCTTAAGTCATGACCATCCTTTTAAGGACTGCACATAACCACTGAACTGTACCTGTGAAAGCAGCTGGTTAACTCATAACTAAGGAGAACATCACAGCCTTCGCTGACACCACTCTAACTCTTTGCTAATGCTCAAATAGGCTTGGTGGACAAGAGTGGTGTTCTGAGCCAGAGGCACGATGAGATGATGCCCAGAGGTCACTTCTAACTTTTGCCCTTCCATGACTCTACACCACATGGTAGGTTCTGCCGAGGATCCTATTTAAAAGAGCGATCTGTAGGTACAGCCTCACCAACGCCTCCTGAGATCCGCTGCGTGTGCCCTGGTACGTAACTCAACAGCAGAAAAAGCTGGGATTGCTTCTGTGTACATGTAAAAATGTCACACCTATGGGGAGTCAGCCGACTGCTTGTGCCAGTTTTGGCTGGGACAGAGTTCATTTTCCTCATAGTAGCTGTACTGAGATACGTTTTGGATTTGTGCTGGAAAGACGTGTTGATAATACAGGGACGTTTGTGCCATGGCTGAGCAGTGCTTACAGAGCCAAATCCTCTTCCTCTCCTCAGCCCACCAGCGAGCAGGCTGAGGCTGCACAAAAAGCTGGGACAGCAGACCCCAAGTGACCAAAGGGATGTTCCACACCACAGAACGTCATGCCCAGCAATAAAACTGAGGGGAAGGTTGGTGGGGAGGCCACTGCCGGGCATTGATCAGTTGGTGGAGAGCAACTCTTTGCATTTGCATCACTTGTCTTTCTTGGGGTTTATTTTTCTTTCTTTGTTATTGTCATTTTCATTACAATTTATCATTCATATTATTTTATTTCAATCATTAAACTATTTGTAACTCAAACTATTCCTATTAAGCCACGAGTTTTCTCACTTTTACCCTTCTAATCCTCTTCCCTCATCCTGCTGCGGATCGATGAGCGAGTGTGGTGCTTAGGTGCTTGCTGGGGTTAAACTACAACGCTGCTACTTCAAACAGCAGCAACTTATTTTTTCTTTACCAAAAAATAAACCCACAAGTAATGTGCATTCATTTTTGGCACAAACTTGTCCGCTGTTATTGATTCGCTGATTATTTCAAGTCTACACAAAGCTTACCTTTCTTATCTAATTTCTAAGTATAGGGGCTTTTGAGGTTTCTTTTGTCATGTACAGCAGCCTGAATATACAGAAAAAAAATTCTGCTCTATTGTTCTTTAAGTGGTACATATTAGGGTACAATTCTTTAGCATATTGGAATGTTGAAAACTGAAAAACCTATGAATATTTTTAAATTGTTAACTTCTAGTTTGATCCAAAGTCTGAACTTATTTGGAAATCAAAATGTACATTATTTATTTTAGAGCTACTGTGGCCTGAAGGTTTAAAGAGGTTTCTTGGTGTTTTAGAACTTAGGCTGAAATAACACAAGGGAACAAAGGGAAATTATGAATCTGTAAATAAAGCGAAAAACGATGACAGTGTCTTTGCACTTCTTTTTTCAGCAACTCTTACCTCTGTCTTTTTGCGCTGGCTGAAATTTTCTATGAGAATATACTTTAGAATACACAGCAAAGCGTATTTCTCCTCAGAGTGCTACTGTACCTGTAGTCAAATTATACCCTTAACAAATTAAACTTTGACTCCACCAGCAAACGTCCAACATCTATAAAGCATCACGGATATCATTTCACACAAATGAACTACTTTAACAAAAAACCTACAGCCATTATGTTTCTAGGTCACCGAATGCAAAATAATCACAAATACAGTGAGAGGAACGCAGGGAAATGGAAAGGCAGGAGACACACCAGTGATACACAGCCATAATAATAATGGCTCACCTGGGGATTTTGCTGAAGAATAAGCACTGGAGTAGTGGCCACCCCTCTTTACTGTACTCATATATTTGACACAAAGGAAAAAGACATTGAGGAAAGAAGTTATTAAACAGCTCTGAACATGCATGAAAGGAAGAAGGGTAAATAAAGATAAGCAAAGACTACAAGAAAAAAAAAGGCAAGTAAACAGAAGGATAAATACCAGACATTTTGAACAGATTTTCCAAATTAACCTAACCAAAGGGGAGTCCAAGCAGATAAATATAAGGGAACAGCAACACTAATTTCTAAATACTTTGTATATAATTCACTTTTGACAGATATCCCATGCGATCTCATCGGAGTTAACAGGACTGTATGAAACGTAGAACAGTTGTGAAACTTGCCCTTCATCTACATTTTTCTTTGTTATTACTTCAATCCTTCTTTGAAGCTTTTCAATTAAATAGTCCACTTTTAGAAACAGATGATAAATATTCCACTTTGAAAGAACCTAAAGACATAACATTACTTTAACCAGCATCAAGCAAGCAAGGCAAATATTGATATGAAAATGAGAATATGGAAGAAGTGGCAGCTTAGAATACAAGCACAGGAACTGACATGAATAGTTACGTTCAAAACAGATCATATTCACATATATGAATATTTACATATTCAATGGTTTGATTTCAAGGTACTTCTCCACGTCTGAGAGAAAAAATTAACTCTTTTATTGTATTTAGAAACTAAATGCAGAGGCAAAAAAAAGGGGAAAAAAACCCAAACCCAAGTTTCACCCTTCTATTTATTTGCATAAAAGACTCAATGGCTGGAACATATGGTGTACAGCCAAACTGCTGGCAAAAATGTGATGTCAGCCTTTCTTAGAAATTACAGGAAGCACAAGAAGAAGGAGAAGAAAGAATTTCTCTGTTAATAGGCAATAACATTCCTGCACATCTCCTAAAATTGCCTGAAACAAGAAAATCCTGTATTTCTGACAATATTTGCCTTATATACCAGGAACATTTCAAATTCAAAATATTTAAGGGTATACTATACTTCAATGAACATAAATTTAACCACATAACCATGCTGTTCTTAATAGTCTTCAAAAAAAATCAAGTGCCATGCTGAAAACACATCTGAAGTGTACAATTCGCAAAAAATACTCCAATGTTCATAAACTGAAACTTTTTCTGCCTGTTAGAGACAACAGTTTTTCTCAACATTCAAAAATAAATGTATATTTTATTATAAATTAGTATTAAACCAATGAGACAAACTGAAAAAACATTTTTCCCTCTCAGGAATCAAAGCATAGTCCTTCTGCTCCAGACAGAGCCAACATTTTCTTCACGCTAACAAATTCTAATTTTCATGTATTTTACACGTTCAGCTCTTTCCTAGAAGTAGTACCTGAGGCAGGTGATTTGCTTCGACGTGAAGGTCCTGGACTTTTAGACCCAGTGTGCCTCAAACCAGATGATCGGGAATAAGACGACTTCAGAACACGGCATTCTACAAAGCAAGCAGAAGAGTTTTGACAACTTTTTTCAGAGTACAGGCTTCCTTCAAACACTGCCGTTGCTGTTTATTATCCAGAAAATCAACATCAGTGTTTTCTGAACACACTTGCCCAAGTGAATGAAACAAACTCATAAGAGCATCTCAGAACTTTAACCTACATAACACTGAAACATAGTTGAGCTACTCAAATGCTCTATGTTACATCCTGTATGCAATATTTCTTCATGTCTTGAAGCGGGATTATTACTACAAGTTTGTACATATGTACAGCTGAAAGAGTAAAAGTCAGCTGATGCCAAGGTTCTGATAATCCAGCAAAATCTGCAGCTGTAACAGCAGCTTCATATAAGGCAACTGCTCAGAAAGCCCCATTTACCTTCTTTTGAAAGAAACTGATGCTGCAATCCGTTTTAAAGAGGTGATAAATGTCTATTGTTTCCAAAAAGCTGAGACAGCAGATTAATGCCATTCACCATCAGTTATAAGAGGTCCATCACAAAAAAAAAAACAGAGACTAATCCTATAGCTTGGGAACCAAGAGTGGGAGGGGGGAGGCAGTGAGATGGTTATAGAACATGTTCCATGTTCTAACCTGTTGCTCAACTCCATCGCTTCACTCACTACAAGTGGATGTCTGATCAAATAAAGACATTTTCTCACCCTTGGTCAGAAAATGTCAGTGTGTGCCAGCCCACGACGGTTTCTCTGTGAAGCAGTTTTTAGGTAATAACATCACTGTGATTGAGCACCCACCCTATTCACCAGAACTGGCTCCCTCTTCCCAAATATCCAGTCAGTGCTCAAAGGAACCCATTTTTTGTCAGCAGAAGATGTGAAAGCAAAACCAAAAGGCTGTTGAGGCTCTCCATCAAGAAAATGATCTGTAGAATTACTTTCAACGTTGGTAGCTTTGCATGCAGTTGTGTGTTAAATCAGAAGGGAATATTTTGAAAGTGCTTGCTGATGATTTTCTTAATTTGTTAAGTAAAAAGAGTTATAGGCACAGCCCTTTTTTTTTTGTTGGACATCTTGTATCATTAAATAAAGGACAACCTCAGTGGGATAGGAATCAATTGGCATACACGCACTGCCATTTTGAAAACATTTTAATTCCTACAGTGAGCATCCACTGCAAATCACTCCCAATGGGAAATACAAAAACATTCCTCCAAATTTTGCCGCTGTTATTGATCACTAGGATCTTAATGTCATCATTATGACACCATGTAAATGTCAAAAATAGTAAGTAGAGCTGCATGCCCTGCCAGTCAAGTCATTTTCCACTCTGTACCTAACCTGCTTTTCTCCATGAAGATTCTACAGAGTTATTAGAGGAAGCAGGGACTACCAAAGACAAGACAAAGGGAGGAAAAACCCCTCTATCACTGGGTTCTTAGAAAGGAAATGAGCCCAATTAGTCTGTGTGTGATGATACGGGACATGGAAAACTATTATTTTACCCAGTCTGTGATTTGCAGTATGAGTTGATAAAACCATGCTCTTTCATTCCTGCAGAATAATGAAATCGCGTCTTAGCTAGTCTAAAACTATGCTAAAAAAATTCCCTTCTTGTCACCTCCACACTAGCTGAATCAACATCATCAGGCAGTTCTGGAAAAGCAGGATGCTGGCAGTAACAATAGAATGGGAGCCAGCAGAATCCTCCATCCATCAAAATGTATGGAACAGTGGTTACATATATACCTATACTCTGTGATATAACAAGATTTTGGAATGAAATTATGGCATTTATAAAAATCAGAAAAACAGCAGGTGGTTTTGCTTTCAGTTCCCTGACAGCAAGGCAAGCCCCTGCCTTATTGACAACCTGAAGCTCTCCTCAAATAACCTGATGATTCTTGACAGGGCAAGTTTTCTTTACCACAGATTACTTTTTTTATAAAAGATAATCAGGTGATTCTACAGCTGAACCAATATAGACAGGAAAAACATGTACAGTAGAGCCTGTAGTGATAGGACCAAGGGCTAATGGTTTTAACCTAAAAAATGGCAGATTCAGACTAGGCATAAGGAAGAAATTTTGTGTGATGAGAGTGGTGAAACACTGGAACTGGTTGCCCAGGGAGGGGGTGGATGCCCCAACCCGGGAAACATTCAAGGTCAGGTTGGATGTGGCACCGAGCAACTTGATCGAGTGGAAGATGTCCCTGCTCACTGCAGGGGGGCTGGATGAGATGGCCTTTAATGGTCCCTTCCAACCCAAACCACTCCATAGTCATATGGACATCGAGAAGAAAAACCAACATACATATTATTTGATATTCCAAGCCAATTCTAAAACTCCCTGGCAGACAAGATAGCTTTTTCCGTAAACTTATGTTTTCTCTTTACAGAAAAACAACTTTTGTAAACAATTCAAATTCATGACCTGCCCCAGTTTGTCTCACCTTCTTCCCCACCCAACACCCTCTATAACCTCACAATAGAAATAGGCTCAACATTTGGTCTGTAGCAGACGAGACTGGAATGCGTGGATTGCCAAGCAGGAGAATTCAAGACCTGAAGTGAGTGTGGTTATATAGGTGATTTTTCAAAAATCTCATGAAGACAGCAGGCAACCAGCAACAGAACAAGAGGGCCCGAGCTTAGACTCTGCCAGGGAAGGGTTAGGCTGGATATCAGAAAAAAGTTCTTCCCAGAGCGAGTAATGAGGCATTAGAATGGCCTGACCAGAGAGGGGGTGGATTCACCATCCCTGGAGGTTTTTAAAATAAGACTGGATGTGGCACTTAGTGCCATGATCTAGGAGTCATGATAGTGTTGGATTAAGGGTTGGACTTGGTGATCTTGGAGGTCTCTTCCAACCCAGATAATTCTATGATTCTATGAATAGGGAAATCATCTTATACTTACAGATGCCAAAAGCGAATGTTTTTAACAGATCTTAGATTGATTACATCCATGATGGAACCTTTAAAAATTCAGTGCTGTTTTCCTTGTAGCATTAGGGACAGAGTCTGTTTTCTAAGAAAACAGTTCGGATTTGTTAGGGCATATTAACAGAATTACAGAATCCAGACAACTGTTTTGGAAAAATATATTCTCATGGATATTATCCTAAACCATGAAATTCTTGAGGATTGCACAAGGGGGCAGGTGGGAGGAGTGGGGAACACAACACACGAGTTCTCAATCAAGTGGACTGTTTCAGTGGGGTTTGGGTGTGCAGTCTTACCGCTGTGATCCAACACAAAGTCATCCTGAGCATATCGGTATTTCTCAGGCCCACATGCAATGAAGACGTCATCATCTCCAAAGAAGTCCTGCAAGCATGTCACCTTGACAGCAAAATACACAAAGCAAAATAAGCAAACAAAAGTAATTTCAAATACGAAATCTTCAGTTAATCAGCAACAATCAGTAAGCGATTTTGCTTTTCACAGTGACACCATACTGTTCTTTTGCAGCAACAGAAACGCTTCAGTTCTCAAGTACTACAGCTCTCCCAGTAGAGCAGGAAACTTCAGTGTCAAAAATGCAAATTATAACTGTCCCTCACCTCCAAAACCACCTTCTCACACATTTAACAACTTTTTTTTTCCTATAACCACACATGCACGCTGATGACTTTGACAAGTCGAGCTATAAACGCCACTCAAATATCAAAGCTTCTTTTATTCTTACGTTACATGCTTATGGGAAAATCTGTTGAGTTAAAATGATTGCTTCTACAAATTTAATTTTTTATTCTCTGAGGCATTTAATTTCCATGTTTTAATGTCCTGTTAAATTAATTTCCTCTTTCATTAAAAGGTATTCTATATTCAAGAAAAAAAAGAGTCCCTTCCATGCCCTTTACAGCTCTGTCTGTTCCTAATTGTCCCAGTAATGATGTTATCATGTATTTAAAGGACAGAGATATCAGAAACATTCTTTAAAAACACAAAACCAAAGACCTTGAAAAAGCCTCACTCCTTAAAAGTCAATACAAGTCAGCTTGTGAAGGAGCAAGTGCCTGCTGTAGGAAAAAATTAAACCCACAAGTGCCACAACAAGAAATCCCAGTGAACTCATTCTAACTCCCTTGTAAGGAAAAAAAAGTGTTTGCAGGTAGCAAGCTATTTTTGAAACATAAATGGATTAAAATTTTACTGTATAGTTCTTTCTTCTTTTTAACATTGCACACCCAAATGACATCCAGGAATAAAAGCTGTTTAGAAGCTAAGCTCGGACTATGTAGTAAAACCATATAATTAAAGAGGTAAAACTGCTTTTAGGGAAACCAGATTTTTTTCCGTTCCAGATACCTGTCAACAGCATTTGCATATTTTACCCACTGTGATAATAGTAAACACTGGCAGAGCTACAGGAAGGGGTCTCTGCTGCCTGCAGTATTCTGAGAAACACTCAGAATATCAATGACCCTCAGCTCTGTGCAAGAACACCCACAGTGGGCGCTCACCAGTGGCGCGGTTGTCATGGCAGCCAAGCCAGCGATACCAGCGAGACCCTGAGCGCGGTGCCAGCCGCAGCAGCCAGCATCTGTGTCACTGTGCTACGGACTCCAGCCTTCACCAGAACCCTTTTTCTGTTATCTTACCATTGCAATCACAACCTGCTCTCGTTGGTGAGAGACGTACTCAGTGGTACTTGGAACTACTGCTCCTGGTTAACCAAAGAGGCAGTAACAACTGCATTCAAAATTGTGCACGAATTTAAGAGCAGTTTTGCTAACATGGGAGTATTTACTCTATACTTAATAACTAATAAGAGAGACACATTATAATTCCCATAGATTTCAGGAATCCAGCAATGAACCCAAATCCACCATTTCAGGAAAAGCTGTGAGAAAGCTTTTAGAACACTCATCCCAGTAGCACTGCTGGACACAGGCACAGATGTCCTGTGAGGCGTAAGTTCACACTCAAATCCCCCCAAACCAGGTGTCATTTCCACCAGCTCCGCCCACCCATCACTGCTCTCTTCGTGCCTTCGATGCCCTTGCAGTGTTCTTTCGTGTACATTGGAGTAAAACGTTGTTTAGCAGAGCCTGAAATTAATCTGTTCTGATTCAAAGCCTCTCCCTCATCCCTTAACCCATCCAGTCTAACATCTGAACTGAGAGTAAGAGAGGAGAGAATGACAGGTCCTATGTCAGACTCTGGGAAATGCAGAGGGATAACACTGCAAGCAGCATTATCCTCTTTTTGTCTGCAGAGCAATTCTACAAAGGAAGGGTCAGATCTGTGCATAAAAGATGACAGAAGAACCCTTAGATACACACCTTAAAATCTTCTGTAAATGGCTACCGGAGAGGGAAACAACTTTCAGAATGGCATTAATTTCCACAGGTGCTTTCCCACGTGCAGTGTCTCCAGGCAAGAGCAGTTGTGAGTACAAGTAATTTGATAACTGGTGAAGGGGTGCAACAGCACATCCACCCTGGAGCTCATGCAACCTCAGCCTCTCAGTTTCCCAGGAGTCACACCTGACCCGTACGACTTCCACACATCAGTCACAGAGCAGGACAGACCTAAGTTTACTTTCAAAGACATTAAACTACACTTATAAGTATCTGGAAGCCAGATAAATGCAAGTATGAGAGATACCAGCATAGATCTTTCTATGTTCCAGCAGTGAATACTGGAAGTCCTCCTTCTCCCTACAAATAGTGCAGACTGGCTACACATAAAATATAGAAGAACAAAAATGTTGAAAAAGTGTATTCAGCAAAGAATAAAGATCTGCTGCGCTTACTAACTCCAAATAACCACACATTGTGAGGGGAGGGAAACATTTTTAAACCAAGCTCATGCAAATCTTCTGTTTTCTGAAAAGTACAACCTAATGGTTATTTTTCTAGGCCTTGATCGTAAATAAAGTCAAAGAAGCCGGTCCCAATGCACAAACATGCTAAAACAAACAGTCTTCATTTCCTACAGAATTAAAACTAATCGATATGCTGCAATTAATGATATCAGTTGTTTGCTCACTTAGAGTGCAAAAACTATTAAAGGAAAGCTGTAATGAATAAATTGCTTGCATGGGATTCTGAATGCTGCAGGCCCACTGTGGTCTAACGTGCAAATCACACAACTCTGTTCCAAATAATATCTATGCTTAGATCACACAGCAACCTTTTAAAGCTTTGAGCAGAATTCAATCAGTTTAGAAACTTAAAAACAAAACAATTTTGAACACATTGATTTCTTCTTGAGTTTCCTTAGCAGAACTTGTGCACATGGCAGCATGTTGGTCATGCAGGGACCAAAATTTGGTGTGTCAAACTACAGTACAACAAATGCTGCTTCTCTTTCCACTAAAACTCTGTCTTACTCATTCTTTCTTTTGCGCACTTGATGCTAAAATAACTGTTCACTGCTTCAAAATATTTTCTAAAATGCTTTTCAAAGGCAGATGGTATTAGCAAAGCTGTGTATACTGTGTGCCACAGCAAAGCCACTCAAATATGCAGTCATTCATTCAAGCAACAACTCTCTTGCTAGTCCTGATGATGTGAGCTTCTATGCATGAAGTCAAAGAAGTGAAAAAACACCTTGAAGATGTTAAGCACCAAAATAAGATCTGATTTTGAGCAGGGTTGGCAGCTTTTTTAAAAATTACAGTCATTACGTCATTTTTGAGAATCAGATCTGGCCATTTCCTAGTTTACATCCACAAAAGGTCAATACAAGAATGCATGTGGCCTCGCAGTAAAGCTCAATCAGAACATGCTTCTCGTGTCTATAGCTGTAATTAGCAGACATAATGCTCTTTTAAAAGATGAACATAATTTGTTTATCATAGGAGAAAAAAAAATCCATTTTAAATCTGATTTTGTTTATGGAAGGCATATATAGAGCTGCACAAGGAAGGTTTTTAGGGCTTATCACTACAGCCAACACTAGAAAGGCTTATACCAAAGGAGTTCCATGCTTCCTTGAATTCTTTTTTCTTTTCCCACCTAGAAAAGTGAAATATATTTGAAAAACTGTTGTAGGAACACTTCAGAAAAAGGCGATTTGATGTTGTTAAATCTGGATGTTTTAATTAACATTTTTAAAATGTGTTAAACCTTTTTTATTTCTAAATACAACGCCCTTTCCTAGCCAAACATTGATTATGTTTTGTTGTAACTCCACTGCCTCCTCTTTATTTTGAACAAAAAGTGAGTTATTGCTGCTCCTCTGACAACTCCGACTGCTATGAGGTTGTCTGCTTTTGTTCAAAAGACGTCACTACCCACAGCACTGTAGTACATATTTGGACAGAACTGGATTAGACTTGTGCTCAGTCCTTTAAAAATACTTCTAATGGCTTAGAATTACAAGAAGGAATACAAGGCAACAGGGAAGAGCAAAAATGTTGTGCAAGAAGTCTCAGAATAAGCATAACTGGAAGTCAACACTACATTTTCTGTTTTAGTAGGGCCACCCACAGCATTATTGTGTCTGTGTCAAGAGAATATCCTTTCACTTGCATCCTCACTGCAGCCTTCTGAGATGATGTGCAAACGACTCTGGCCACCAGTAGGCTAAAGACCAGAGGACAACATCATTCAAGTGGAAGCACCAGGAGAATTAAATTGCAATTGGCTTAAATTGCAAGAAGCCCAAAAAAGTATGCAAGAGGATCAACATCCAATAATTCAAAACTTGAATTGTTTGTTACCAATAAAGCAATCCTTTCTCATAGAACTCCTCCTGCCTTGCCAGCTGAGGAAATCTTGGGACAGTGAATGAAGGAATTTTTTTTGAAAAACACAAAGACCTTTCTAACAGAGGTACATATTATTAAATATGCGTTATGTTACAGAAGTGGCACCACTAAAAGTACTTTGCCAGACCATTAATGGTAGAAGCACTTCAAAATCACACAGCTGAAAGCACCACATGTCGTTTACAAGCAGAAAAAAAAATTAAGCACAAACAGGAGTGGACAAAAATGCAAGTCAAAACGTGAAAACAGTGTGTTGAAAAGGAAGGGAGAGAAACATATCTACTTGAAAAATCAGTTTAGTGATCCCTTGCTGTCTATTATTGCAGTGTTTTAATGTTACATATACCTGTCATATTTACCTTTTAAAACAGTTTCATATTTCTGACAAATATTTATAACCAAAGAAGTTTGGTCTTTCCAAAGTAATACTTCTTCAGGCAGATAAAGCTACTGGACTAGAATATATCAATTGTGCTCCACACACAAACCCCTTTCCCATTCAAGAGACTGATAGAGGTTTTACAAACGTGAAAAATTACTAAAGAATACGATTCCTCTCCAATCTTTAGCACTAAAGAGGGTTCTGTAACCATATAGCAACTTCCTCTAGCGAGGATCTAGATAAATTGTGTAAATATGGTTCATTCTAAATGTAGAGGGAAGAGCTGTAAAGACAAATTATTTGGCCCAGTCTGACTCAATTTAAGTAAGCAGCAACAGGACTGTACAGTTTAAGTCTGAAGGGCCGCACCCTGTGTCTGGGGAAAGCTTCTCTGACAAATTCCCTACATCAGCTGAAAATGTAACTAAATCAAAACGAGAAAAGATATGCAAGATTATTTATATTTGTTTTAACAATGGAAGAAATATTTATATCTACTGACTTCAAGAAAACAGGATATGGTGTAATGTTTTTAAAAGGAAACACATAACATACGAGGCCAAAGGAAAACTGGCATGTACAGTAACAGCTGGATTTGTGAATGTGTTTTCAGCTCAGCAGTAGTGACAAGCATTTGAGGCTGAAATTCTTAAAGAAATGCAGTGTTTTTTTCTCCATGAATTGCTGAACAAAAACGCAAACAATTTGTTAAATGACAACATGACAAGTCTAGATACAACATCCCTGCTACTGCCTTCAGAGCAAGGGCTGGAAATGCTGCTCTTCTTGGACTGGGACAGGTGACAGCTATGCCATCCTGACAGTTCTGCCCTTCTCCCCTTGCACCAAGCTTTATCTCTGAGTAAGCAAAAGTCAAATGTTTGTCTATTTTGCCAGCCAGGCTACATTTGCAATCATCATTTCTGTGTCCCCCTTTTCCAATAAAGCCAGACTTGCCACTTACTCTTTGCTGCCACACAAACGTCTCATTAAAATTCTTGCAGTTTCCTGAGGCTGTCAGGCTTAGACATCAAGGGTTGATGCACGTCCTAATGTGCTAAATGCAAGGAAAGCACTTCTGCACAAACAGGTCACTTTTCTGGTTTCTATTTCAGTTCCATCACCAACAGGGGCAGACAACTTTCAAAAGGAAGAGTTTCCTCTGGGCAGCCTCAGGAACTCAAAAAGGAATGTGGAACGATCACTCCCACCCTTCCCTACTGTGATTTTAAGGCAGATTTTCCTACCTTGGGACCTGAGCTTGGTCTCTGCACGTTCACAGAAAAACCTGACCAAGGAAAAAGCAGTGTGTTTAACCAATATCCTTACCTACTTAAAGGCTATGAAAACCTTTCATGACTGAAACCAAGACTGGCACAAAAAGAGGTTCAGTACCAGGCTAAGGCAGCTATTTGCATGGTTATACCGAGTCACATTTCCTGATGTGTCCTCAGTAAGCAGTGAGAGAGCAGCCAGATGGGCAGCTAAAATATACCCAGGAAGCAGAAATACAGAGAAAAGTCAAACTAATGAGCCCCTGATGTGCCCTTTAAAAGAATAAAAACCAATTTCAATTGCCAGTATTCCTTTTTTAATTAACAACCTATTCATTTGGTAGAAATGACAAAGTGTTGAAGACAACTCTGCTAAGTGATTTGGAAGCAAGGAAAAAAAGAAACTGTTCAAGAGCCAGGCAAGTCTGGATGGCCACACTGAGCAGAAGAACAGCAAGAAAAAAAAGACTACTATATCAGATACACAGTAAACCTGGAAAATCAGGGCAAGTGATCAGACTCCTGCTGGCACAGAGGAGAAGCACTTGACACTTGCAAAAACTGCTCCTCACCAGCTCAGGTTCTCTGTGGCAGCTCTACTACAGAATCTCCCTGGAAATTCCCAAATTAAACAAAATTACACATCAACAAAAAGAAAGACAGGCAAGCTACTAACCTCTGATGTAATGCTTGAAAGAGGTCAAACACTACTCAGACTGGGCATATCTGCCCGAAACAGCTATAGAGTAGACTGGGAAGTCTTCAAGTTTCAGGACATATAACCACAAGCTTGATAGACTCCAGACAACTTTCCTGCCAGCTGCAGCAACGCCTCCCCAACAGCCAACTTCCATAAGGTCATTAGCAGACCAGGACAAAGAAAATCTCCTTTGTTCTCTAAAAATAATTGGAATTGGGTCAAATAGCTCTTAATTTCTGAGGCTCAAATGGACAGTTACTTTGTCTGCAACTGAAATGTGAAACACAGTAAGTGAGATCAGATCATGCAGAAAGAACGCAAATGTATCTCCTGTGTTACAAAATTAAAAAATTAATTACTTGATATTCTATCATATGACTTTTTAAAACTGGGGTCTGTTTGTTTGCAATTTGCCCAGAGGCTCTAAGAGCTTTTTTAACAGACTTTTTAATCCATGCTGTTGGTTAGCTTTAGGCTTGAGCACTGTTCTGGAAGCCAATGGAATTATTCACCCTCACGAAGCTGTGCACAATCACTGGTCTGAGGGCCTCCCCAGCTCTGCTGGACGCTGCAATAAAACTACATAATAAATCCGTTTTCTTGGTCAGAACTTCCATAAGACATTGTCTGGTTTACCACTGGAAGTTTGGTATTTGGCATCTTTTTGCCTTTTCCTTCAATTTTATTAAATTCAGTAAACAGGGAGAGAAAAACTAAATTTTCTGTTTACAAATATTTGTAAACGTTGGATTTGCCTGCCTTGCATAAAGGCAGCTCATTAATCTACTCAGGGAAAAATGATAATTAAAAAAAAAAACTACAAATATTTAAACAAAGACCATAATGAGAATAATTATTCCAGGCCAGCTTCCTAAAGGACTATTTAACCAATGGCTCTGTCGCATTGTTACAGTCATCGTTAGAAAACGAACCTCCTTTCACTGATACTCCATGATGAGGAACAGCAGTGAAAAGGGAGGAGAGAAATCCTTCTGTCCCACAAGGAATCTAAAGAGCAAGGAAGAACACAGAAATGTTAAATCTTTGCCTGCTGCCTTGTAAACAGAAGAAGTCTGGCAGGGAGCCCAGCAAACGCCTAACACAGCGTGACAGTGCAGAAAGACTGCACGAACAGTGCAGTCAGGTCACCACAACTCCTACAGTCACACAGCTATTGGGAACAGATGACAGAATAGAGCAAACACCACATTTCAGTCTTACTTCAATTGCAAACAGATTTTTGCATCTGTTTTTTAACATCTTGAAGTTGCATTCGGAAAATGAATGCACGTCGAAACGGAGGATTGCATTTGGGTGTGATTCAAATAGATCATCCTCACTGCAATGGAAATGGCAGTAAGAAAAATAAGCTGTGGAAATATGCACAAGTTAAAGTGAGTTCCTGCACATATCCATTTCTTTAAGTGCTCCAGTACTGTAGGACTTTCTGGCAAGACCCATTCACCATGTTTTCCAAACGACAAAACTGATCTCTTTCTGCAAAATCATATTTCAAGTATTGCAGTGATTATGTGCAGCTATTTAGAAACTGGACAGTTACATTTGAAAAGGACTAAAATTCTGGAAATTTTGAATCACTTTGAATTACAATGTACAATTCATCTATCTCTGTAACAAAACCCACCCCAGAACAACCCTTACAAAAGCATTATCCACTACTTCAACATGAGTCAATCATTTCAGTATATTAAACAGTGAATGTCACGCGTCTCAATTTCAAGCGTTACATGAAGAAACAAAAGCCTTACTAAATACAGAATATGTGGAAGTTGGAAACAGATAATTAACAAATTCAGCTCATGATATGACCATAATCCAGTTTGGTTGAAAAGTTAAAAAACAGACAGCATTTTCAGTTACAAGGACTATATCTTTGCCCACAGATACATTAATCACAGCAGCTCAAAAGTTAGCGTAACAGATTCTTTTCTGTTTTCTGTTGCATAACTGAGAAGTCTAATACAGAACCAAAAATAGCACCTGACTTCACCACAGCTAACCTTCCATCCTACCACGGAGTAGCTAGTCTAAAAATAAAAGCCACTTGTATTATGAAAGAACATTGAAAGAAAAAAGTGTGCATATAAGGACAGACAGCTGGCTCTTCCAAATCAGCCAAATCTAACGGATTGAATGTCACCCTGATCCACGACACAAATGTAGTTAAAATATGTTACACATTCTTTTTCCATAAAATTACACCTTTTGCACTACTATAGGAACCAGAGCCCTTAGCTAATCACCTCCTTGAAAAACATGGCATTCGTATGCTACGGAGAACTCAAAAAAATGCAGTCACACAACCAAATAGACAATGTATAAACCTTTCATTTCTCTGGTTCTTTGGGTCACAAGAGTTGCTGTGGCACACCACGATAATCTGCTGCAGCCCAAGGTTTCCACTGCCCGTGGGCAGCCGCTGCTTCCTGGAGAGGTGACAGAAGCAGCAGTTCTTTGAAGGACAACTCTTTCTCCACAGGCAAATAAGAAATTCAAAGTCAGTGTTTGTGGCGAGAATCAAACAATGTGACTCTTTCAAACAATGACTTTTCACAGATTAAAGCACATAAATTCAGTGTAAAAATGCTACCATGTGTACTGTGAAGGTATCTGGGGCTCAGCAAATCAGGTTCCATGCTTACTCTGCTTTGCCTGTCCTGAGCCACTGAGCTTTTGAACTTGCATGCAGCATCTGGAAGAGTTCTGCTGGGCTAGGAGCATCAAGCAAAACCAATGAGGATATAACAGATTAATGGAAAGATTGAATGCTAAAAAAATGTGAGAAAAACTGCAGTAATGCATGAAATAGAACCCATATTTTGTAACTGGCTTTCAGAGATCCAATTCCCTTAGCTCCCAACTTCAACATTATTTCTAAGCCTGTTGCTGTTGTTTCAGAATTGCTTTACTAAGCAGATAAACAGATGTAGAACACACTTGAAGATGTTTGTACATCTTTAATTTTGTGTTTAGACAGCAAATGGATTACAAAGACATCGGAAAAGTAACATTTTTAGGCACTGACAAAAGAACACATGTTCAATACTGTTATACTTGAAGTCCTGCCAGGAGAAAAGGTATCTCCATCAGTTTCTCCTTAAAAACAAAACTCAACAGTCTCATACACTTTTCTGCCTTCATGACTGAGAAAGTCAGTTCTTCCTTTGAACAAACATCCACAAGTTCCATAAAAAAAGCAAAACGGACACCCCCATCCCCCTGAGGCACAGAACAACACCAACCCTGCCCCCTAAAACTCTCCAGGCCCCATAACAGTACAGAAAAGAAGTGCTAAGCCCCATTTCTCAGTCGCTTGATTTTGTGGCACCTGCTGTAAGGCTTGGGTGAAGCGTTAATATATCCTATTTTAAAATCATACTGTATTAACCTTTTACTGCTATACTGCTGTTAGCAGTTTGGAACGTGACTTTGGTGAGCTGGGCAGAGGAGTCAGGAGACTCAGTACTTTTTCTGAACTAAAGGTTGACTCAATTTGTTGGTTTTTTTTTTCTTTAGATAAAACATCAGTAAATTGCAAGGTGAAATAATACAATAAATTACTAAATATTCAAAAAACTAAAGCAGTCTGGATGACTGTTTCTGCTGAGCCAGAACATGAGACGCTGCTGAACACTGGAAGCATCTGCTAACATTACCTTGTTTTGTGTACCTCTGTATTAGTTACACGATAGGCGCTTTGAAATTAATGAGAAACATCCCTGGGTTTAATTAATTAGTTCAAAATTCATTACTGGTATCTGGAAATAAATTTTCAGAGTGTTGGAAAAATACATCATAGATTGGCACTGATGATCAATTTCCAAACCACTGAATTTCTTTTTTGAAGAACAGAAGATTTAAAAATACATTGTAGGCCTTCTTCTACAAGATATTGAACTATGAAGTGTAAAAAGGGGCAAACACAATCTCCAAATCATAACATCAACCACAGTGAAACTCAACACTGAAGGCTCTGCTATCCTCAGAAAACAATGCTGGCACTTCAAAATAATTTCTCACTTTCTTCCACTGATATTTGGCAATACTTAAATCAATATTTGCTTCCAAACTCCTACCATTCATTGAAGAGCAAACATATTAATTCCTGTAATATAAACCTCTTCTGACTTTAGAACTACATAAGTGTGACTTTAGAATTATATAAACCTAATTTTCATAATGGCAAGCCTAATGCAAAAATTAGATTAGTATAAACTTCAGATTTTGGCTGACCAGATCTTTTAAGCGGTTTGGCTTAGTCTGTTTTTCCAAAATTTTATTCAAGATAACTGCTCCTAAATGACAGTCTCCCAAGTTTGTGTTTCTCCCATAATAAAGTCAGAGTTCACTAAATAATTTATCCAAGGGCTGCTTTTTCAAATAACCTTTTTCCCCTACATAAGAACTAATTAGAAGTATTAATACGATACTGAAAGCCATTTAAATACAATGAGAACTCTGAACTGGGAAATACCTGTTAATTTCAAGTTGCTGGTGTTTTATTTTTAAAACCAACAGTTCATCCAGCACTCCTTCATACTTTGTCTTCACAATATATCAGACCCCATTATTCTCACTGCATTGATCACATTTTTTTCACATATAGCAAAAGAACAGATGCAGCAGCAGAATCCCTTCCCATTCCTACTCATACTGTGTGCGAAGCTGGCCAGTCTAGAAATCACGAATCATCTATTTCTAGTTAAATAAACAAACACACAAACAACAAGCAAACCCCAGTCTGCTTCAAGGTAAAACTAAGACCAGGCTATGGTACGAGAAGTAAGAGTCATATATGGACATATAATCTTTTACTCTTTAATCACACACCAGCAAGACAGCATTGTGAGATAGCTTTGTTCCTGCTACTGCCAGGATGGAATATCAATAATACTGCTTCACCATTCTGTGGGGGTTTTTTTCCATTTAATGTTTTCTTTAGCATTTGTATGTATTTATCAGACCTGTTTTCACCTTTGATGAAACAGGATTTTTTCCATTACTCAAAATGCAAATGTAGATAAAAATGTTAACATTTACAGATGTGAGTTCCCAGCTGTAACACATACACAGGTAGTGACACGGAGATCACCTCCAACGTTACAGAGGATGCTCCCTCTGTTCCTGATCCTAAGACAGTCTGGGGCAGCTGAGAATAGCAAATACAGCCCAAAAAGGTGAATCATCGTGTTCCTCTGGAGGGAACTGGAAGCTACTGTAGCTGCAACACCTCTCTGGCATCTCTGCTGGTGCTCCCTACACAGCTCTAATGCAATTAATCAAGGTCTTGCTAAACCTGGCTGAATCTGAGCTGCAGCACTGATGGCTTTGCTCTACGCTCCACATTCCAGTAAAGAGAGTGGTATCAGGATGTTCAATCCAGCTCAAAAGGTACCTATTGTTACAGCTGATAGGGAATACCTATACAAATAATTTGGGAATCCTTGGATCACCATTTTTTCTCATTACCGTTATCAGGATTAACTTGCAAAACAGGAAAGACTTTCAAATTCCCTTGTTCTCCCTTTCCTTAAAAAAAAAAAAGCAATGTCCTCACCAAGACTAAGCAGACATAAGGCCATGGCATAAAGAGCTGAAAAGGATATTTAAGATATTTAAATATTTATAAATATTTATTTATTGATATTATTTAAATATATATGAAATTAAAAAAACTTATTCAGTAATAACATAAAAGTAACGTTGAAGCTGGAGACGACATCATCTGTATCCAACTTCTAAACTTGATGCTGATATGGGCTCCATCTCACACAGACACATCCAGGGCAGCCTGAATCCAGCCATACTCAATACTGACAGCAGCAATGTTCCTGTGTAAAGATTGCCGAAAGGCAGTCTGGCATCCTGGGTACCACTACTAGCAGCTGAGGCCTGGGCTGCTGCCAGTTCCTGGCAGTTTGTATCACAGCCAATTTAAAGCCACGCTGCAACCACACCTATTCACTGTCTGGTGATTGTTCTGGAACCAAAATGCATCACGGACTCAGCCCTGCTCCAGGCAGAAGGGAGCTTTGTAGCACCGACAGCTCCACAGCACCTGGGTAAGCACCTGCACAGACGTGCACATTGCACACTAAAGTCTGCCTGCAACACAACTGAATAAAAGGAATATGGGCAGTCTCTTTATATCACAAACATACCTTGTGTGTAGCAGTAGTGCCAGGGAGTGTTATTTAGCAGCACATCAGGAACAGACAGTGGATCTGCTAAGAATTACAGAGGCTTTGAAGCAAACACTGCAGCTGGTGGTCATCGTCACATGCTTCTCATTACACATACAAGAACAAGGCACCAACCCCATTCCTCCAGTTTTCTGCAGTCAGGTCAACATTTGATTTGTTCCATCTCCAAAAAAGTATACAATATATGGAGAAGTATCCCAGTTTAAGAAGCTTGTAGAGAGATTTATCTTTTTTTGTCCTGCTAATTCGCACTACATGTATGGATTAATATACAGTTAGTTAGATGCTGAACAAGAGGATTTAAATATATATATAGTTCTCATTTGACTAATATTTTGTAGGTACTTTGTGTCAGAAACAGAAACATCTGAATTTGTCATTCTCTTCCTCCTTAGACTACAAGAATCTTACACTCTCCAAGAAAATGCCTTCTGAGGGTAAAGCAGGCACATTGACATACAATGGGTTGGGATATGATCACTGAATCTCTGATTCACTTTACACATCGTGGTCTTGAATTTCCTTCCATTGGGAGAATTTTTGTCCATAATGGAATCCTGGCTAGAACTTCACCCAATTCTGCACTTTTATACAGCAGTATTAGCCTTAATCCATTTAGCCATTACCACAGGAGTATAGTTCTGGTGGCGGTTATTGGTGTCCTTATTTCTACTCTCAAGGTCTAAGGCTTTTGCAAATATTCCCCAGTGCTTAAAGAGCTTCCTAAGCAGCTTCTGGGAACATATGTTGTTTTTACTAGCTCTGGGTAGAGTTTCACCGTGTGTGCCAAGCAGACCTCCGTCAGGCCCTGTCAGTGATCCACTGATTTAGTGTTCTAAATTAGAGCCCAGGCCCAGCTACTTTTGGCAGATTCTCTGCAAGATTCTTAATTCTTATCTGCACTCAGCATATCCACTCATAGTTACTGGATTTTACTTACCCTGACATTTTCTCTGCTGGTACATTAAAAGGACTGGCGGTACAGTGCACTCTGCGCAGTGCATTAAAACGGGCTGGCAGATACTTGGCTGACTTGCAAAGCCCTCCTCAAACAAGCAGCTCTCTCAGAAGCTGCCTTAAAAGAAAATGCTGAGAGATAGGATTTGTACTGATACGAAATGTCTATTTGACACTAAAAACAGTCTTTTTAAATTCAGCTGCAAGTGGAAAGTCTGAGGCAACATGGCTCATTTATTCCCAAAATAAGGTCACAATGCTAAAATGTTTTATAGAAAGCATATAAAAGGAACTGTGGTATAATTTTTTCCCTTTTTCTGAGCCTCCCCAGAAATATTTCTAGTGGAGAGGCAGATCCCCAACAACAGAATTTAAAATTATCAGCTATTACTTTACTATTCCTAATTAGCTCTTGGAATCCATCTGTTTTCTATGAACACCATGTTGAAATTGCTGCTTAGAATACCATATGGAAAAGCTAACAGCAGCTCCAGGAACCCATGGTTCACTCTGCATCTGCTAAGTATTCCACGGAAGTTTCCCTGACAGGCTTTTCTTTTGTGGTAAGGGGACCACACCAATATTTTTTGTTATAAAACCCTTTGCTTACTAGTCTAAAACCATTTTTTTGATATTGCTATACAAATATTTACATTCACTAGATGGCAGTTACATACTGGTACCTCTATAGGAGTGAGAAATATTAATAAACACAGTGGAACTCGGTCATCATGAAGTCTGTTTATGTGCAAGGACTGAATGCAGCTTTCCAGGGAGCTGATTTTTATGATTCCTTTATTGCAGTTAAGACCCAGACCAAACACAACAGAAGAGAGCAAACAGACCCTGCAAGGGAGCAATAGCCACATGCCCTGGACTTGTGCTGATTCTTCTCAACTCAGTATCCATCGGTATGGATATTCCTGAAAGTCTATCTGGAGAATGCTCTAAAAGATCCAGTATGAAGTGCCAGCAGCAAAAAACCAGTTCAGTGAAAGTTCTTAGTCCTCCAGGGAAGATTCCTTTTTTTTCTGATTTGGTTGATTATTTGTAATACTTAGAATAACTCTAAAAAAAGTAGGCTTACAAAAAAAGAAAGTTAAAAATCAGACAGCAGAAGTGCAATCTCCCCCTACACACTTTCTCCTAATATGTTTCATGTTTAATTAACTCCAATTTAAGTTTACACACACACACCAGGAATGTTCAAGCATTGTCCTGTGCATCAGCAAGTTGCTACTACACAGAGCAGATGCAGGGAAGTCAAAAGCAGTGAGACACAGCAAGAGGAGAAAAGCAGCAAAATTTAAGAATATAACTGTTATGAAAATAACACTATTCAAAACACATAAATGTTTCATCTCCCTCCAAGCTTATATTAGAGACGGGAAGTGCAAAAATTCAAAACATTTTTATAAAGAGATGAGGTATTTTATGGCTTTTTAGCAACACAGAAGTTGGAGAATTAACTCATATCAATTTAATGGCTCATAGGCTATATGCAAATATATCTACCCTCAGTCTCTAACTGTGCCACCCTTATGGCCATGAACTTCAGCAGTTATTCCAGCCATTTAACAGCTTTGAGATTTCATAGTAAATATTGCCTTTTTTCTGTTAAAATTTTCACATCTCATATTTTTGCTTTTAAAATAAAGTCAAGCAGACTGAAATAAAAGCCATGCTTATTTTGCATCACTGTAAACTCCTCATATCCAAGGGAAATGAATGCAGAAATCCTCTAGTGGATTTATTGTCTGCCAATATGAGGTGGCAGATGCTGCATCAGCTTTTTCTAAAACTGCCAGGTGACATTCTTTTAAAGAAACATCATTTCATGATGATCCCCCAAATCTTCACAATGCCTGGAAAACACAATTACTCATTCTTCACTAACATTTAGCTCGTGAAAAATTCAAAGGAAAGTAAAATTTTAACCCAATGAACTGAGTTCAATTCAAAGAGTCTTCATTTGACTGAATTATCTTCCTGCATAGTGAGATTATATTTACCTAATTTCAGTGTTTTGAAGCTTTAGTATTTCATCAATTAAAAAACAAGAAATCTTTTTCATGAAGTTGCAAGATTACTTAATCTTTCAAGACAGTGTTTTAAATAACTTTCATTACATCCACAGCCAAAAATTCATAGCATTTTCTGACAGATTTGTCATTAAAAGATCTTATAATTACTCAATACAACAAGAAAATAACTCCTGCTGATATTACTAGGTTACAATTTCGATTTTTTACCAAAATCCATTCTATGCTGGAGGAAAGATTGCAAAAACAGAAGGAGAAAAAGCAATTGAAAATCCACAGTCAAGCAATTTTGCTATTATTTATGAAAAACCCATACTATCACCCTGAATAAGGTCACAACACTATTATAATATAGAGAGTCAGCATTTATGGGTTCAGAATTACTGAAATGTTAAACTTTCAGTACAAACTGTATATAAACAGCGGGATTCAGACAAAGAACAATCCTTAAGTAAAGCATTTATATCATATATACAAAAAAAAGAATAAAAGCTGTGGACACTCTCAATCTGGTTAAATCAGATGGCAAAGAGAGCACACGTGTTAACAGGTAAGTTTATACCTCACTGGTATAATCAGGTAATGAAGATGCATTCATTTCCATACCTTTCCTAACACACGCTAACACTGTTGGGGGAGGGCAGGGGGCAAAAGGGGGGCACATTTAGATGGAAAGCACTTGACGGATTTCAGAGGTTATCTTAATAAAACACTAGAGCAAAATAATCAAAATAAGCAACACAAATATAAATCAAATCCCATTGGAAAGGCGATAGAGAAGGACAGTGAATTAGCAGAAGGCAGACATCAAGTTTTTGTTAAAGAAGTGATGCAGAACAAGCAATTTGCAACCAGCAACTTTATAACCACAGTTTTACAGATTAACAGCTTGTCAAGTGCTACATACTTCAAACCTACCTATGCAAAAGTGAAAACATTCTGGATTTTCTGGAAACTAATTTCTTACAACTCAGATTTTGCAACGAGAATTTAATTTTAAAACAGTTGGAAATGTGTTAATGAGTTTGGAGATTTTCACTGTAACCCAATATATCAAATTCTAAGAACAGTCAGCCAAATTTAAGCATCGAAATATCTAGCCTAGTAGAATATTAAAAGCTAACAAACTATTTAAACTATATTTAAACTTTCTATTAAGAAAGATATGCTTTTTTTTTGAGGACACAAATTCAGAAAACAATTTCATTTATATGATTTATAAAATGGACAAACTCAAGTATATACGTGGTAAAGAATGCTAGTGATAAAAGTCACTTTTTTCACTGAACATGGTAATACACTGCTAGAATAAGTGCTTCCTTGTTAATATTTCATTTTACAGGAAACATACACTTACTACTATAAATGACAATTAAAAGAGAATTTTTATAGAATAAGACAAAATTATAATTTGCTCCCTGTCAGCTGAGGGCAGTTTAGAGATAAGGTCCTATCACAGATGTTCAGGTACCAAGCACACACAATATCGAGTCCTTCGCTGAAAATGCATTTTTTTGAGCACGTTAGTCAGACCACAAACGATTCACAGTATGAGGGAGGATAAATAATATAAACCATTTTGAGATAAATTATATACAGACATATAAAACACTGAGCAAAAAAATAAGGTCATAAAAGAGCCTCTAACTTCAGTCTCGTCTCTAACAAAGTCAGTAATGCAAGAGGTATTAATATTTATTTCTCATGTCAGACATGACAAGGCTTTTTTAGTTCAGTCCCAAGTCAATTGTGAACTTTACCTAACCCTTTTTTTCCTACCATACAACAGAGGCAGTGGTGTAGTTCTACCAGGGTACCAACAAAGATTCATAGTTGGGTCCGCATATGAAAATACCGGATCTTTGCTTTCCTCCTCTGTCCTCCCCTGACATTTACAGCAATAAAGCATTTTTGTTCAGAGCAATAAGTAATTCAGCAATATGTCCTGCTGCCAGGACCTGTATCAATTCCAGCTGTCTTAGGAGTTGACAATTCTGAAAAATTTTGGGAAAAGGTTCCATTTAAAAGCCAGATCTACTTCTGGATCTTCCATCAAGCATATAAGCCAGAAGACACGCATATTTTTCCTCTCATGCATATGTGATTTCAAAATAATTTTACCATAAACTCTGCTACGGATGACAGGGGAAAAATGAAACACAAACTACAGAAAAAAAATTCAGAAGCCATTTCAGATATAGGCTGTGAACTTGACAGCAATTAAATTCTGGGGAGTCCTATTTAGCAGAAATATCCAAAGCCCTATTCTCAGTTTTTCCATCTATATGGAGCATCTGTATCCAAACATTTCAGAATGGCCAGGGCAGGTATGCATCTTGTTTTTCTTAGCTTACCATGCAGAGTTTTGTGCCTCTAATAGGCAAGAAGTGGAGTAGGTTTTGCATATGTTGACTTAGTGATATTTCTACAAGGAATGCATCAGACTGAGGCGGATTAAGGAGAGGCAGAACAAGAAGTGTAGCTGGATGGCACTGTGCTCGGGCTGTGCCCTCTCCTATCAGAGGTAGCTCAGTAAAAGCCTAAATAGCTGTGAAGCTGTCCTTTATTTCTGTGATGAGCACAGGAGTAAAGAATGAAAAACCTCTCACCCTAACATTTCAGATATCCAACACAACTGCAAAAGTCACACGGAGACATAAAGTAAATCACCGTTCTACCTGTTCTCACTAGAAAACTACATTCATTAAATTAGGTCATCAGGGACTGAATGTCTTAAGTCTTGTGATGTGGCCTTACAGACTCTACTTTGCTAATCATATTTTAATAGCTTTAAAACTAGAGATGCTTTTCTTTTTCTTTCATAGCAATCAGGCGGAACTTTTCAGACAGACTCTCCCTCCCTACTTGGTGGTAGTGTTTACCTCCAAAAACTCCATATAAATCTTATTTCTTACTGAGGACTGGGACACCTTCTTGAAAGACTCAGAGAAGACTAAAAAAGCTGCTAAACTTGAATTAATTTTAGAAGTACATAACGTCTCAGTGCTTCTGAAAATTTTCTGTTCATGTGTTTTGATTTGTATTGGAACAAACAAAACTATATTTGTTTTTTATTTCCATTAATATATTTGTAGTGCCAATCATTCTTTGCTATATAGGTCTTATGACCTATGAAAAACTTACTTTAAACAAACAAAAAAAAATCCCAAATGTTCATACATCTATATCAGAGATGGAGTTACAGTGATGGTAAATAAGTTTCCAAAATAGAAGTTCAAGGTCACACTGATTATTGCCAAAGTATGCGAGTAAGCCATGATAGTTACTTTGGAAATTCCAGTCAAGTGTTAGAAATTTGTAAGCAGTAGTACCAAACACTTTTTTTCACCCACTTACTATAACACTGTCTTAAATTTTGTATATTCAGTGGCATACATGGGAAGAAAAAGAATTTGTTTGAACTATCATAAATACAATTTTTTTAAGTCAAATATTTGAGAAGACAGGAAAAAATTATGTGCAAAAGATTAAGTGTGCCAAAAGAAATCAAAATGCATTCATGTGTCAAACCCAAGCAAATTTGTATAATTATTACTAGTTTAAAGAGTATTTGAAGCCCTTTCAGATACTAAAAAAACCTCAAAAAATCTTTGCATCTTGGACTGCACCTTCTCTCATGGGTTTCTTGATAATGTGTGACAGAAGACAATGATGGGGCTCTCGCACATCCCATTAGGTACGTCAGTCCAAAAGCTGGAGCAAATCCCTTTCAGCAAAGGAGGATTAGTGCTTGAACTAGAATTGTGTTCTTAAGCAGGCATCAGACCTCCAGGACTGCAGGTAATAACAAATCTACTGTCTATATCAACAGCCACTCTGATACTAAAACCGCAGGAAATTTTATTATTGGTGTCTGAAAACAAAGAAGGACAAAATACAGAGCTCTGTGAAACAGATTTCATCATTTGTTCATCTTCTTCCTCTTAGACTGCACAAGGTTACAATACTGGTTTTACTGTATGCATGCTTTAAGGAAAAACATATAAAATATTATATATTATAAAATTTACAAGTATATATTAACCAGTATTACAAGATGTGCTCTAAATACATATGTTTTAATGCACTAATCTTCTGTATCACACCTTGCATGGGCACTTGCAGAAGAAAGAGATTTCCCTGCTTAACCCCTCAGCTCCAGGGAAGTGGAGAGAATGTTTTTCCCTCTAAGAAAAAAAAAAAATCAGCCACAATAAGAACTGGCCAGAATACTTAAGTCTACCAGGAACCCTCACTGTGCCTAATGCTCATATAAAGCTAATTGTGGTATACGGATTTGGGTTGCAGAAGTGGTTTTCTGATTGAGAGGTCAGATACTACCAGGGTGTTCCCTTTGCTCAGAAAGCCAGAACACTGTCCAACTCTTAGAATTATTTTGGAACAGCCCATTTAAAACTTCTTGGTAGTGCATGGGCTGAGGCTATAAAGAATATTATTCACCTCTCCCACCCTTTCTCTGTAATACACAAAGTCCCAATGTTTCACGGATTAGCAGTCTTAATTTTGCCACAGGTCCTGTGGATGGGTCTGTGACTGGCACTGTGCAGGGGAGAAGGACACGGGGGACATTCTTGTGACCTGTTCAGAGCATAAAGCATACGAGATTATCCAGTGACTGCAGTGGCACTGGCATTCTCAGCCATGCTGTCTCTTCCAGTCCTATATCTCAACAGGCTGGCTACTTCTGCTATTCCTAAAGTGATTATATTAAATATTCTACTTAAAATCCATAGTTACCTTTAAACGTACTTTGGCTGGATTACTACTACCAGTTGTAACATGACTGCAGGAAAGAAGAATTTAGATCTAAATGCATCTGAAAACTGTCCCAGTAACCAAATATTCAGAATATTTTTGTTTATAGCACAGTATGTGCTAGAAACAGAATAGATTAAAAATACAGAAATAGAATAGTAGAAATATATGAGTACAGCTAATCCAGAAAAGTCATACAGCCATGATGTCTCAGGGTCAATATGAGTAGTACTCCAATTGTTCAATCAAATGCCCTTCATCAAAGTTACTCTTCATTTCTTCAGGAAGAAGAGAAACAAAAATCTGAAGCTTGGTAATAAAGTAAACATGTTAGAGGGAGCAATACTAATTTTACAAGTTTTTCCTACTGTCTCACACATGGGAAAGAGGGCCTATGAGAAGAGAAAGAATGGGAAAATCAATTGCCTCTCTACTACCCCCATAAAAGGTTGGTAAGAAAACTGTCACCAAGCACACACGATACTCCAATTATATTCATAATATAAACACTACTTCCTATCTCAAAAAGCATTATATGCTTGACTGGGTGAGACTACATCTATCTACCTGGTACAACTAGATACAATTTCAATCAGTCTGCAGTCTGACAACATGTAGACCACCTCCAGGTCCAACCACGTAGGCATATTCTCAGCATCCGTACTGTTGGGTCTCTTGCAAAATATAGCAAGACAAGCAAATAGCCTTTAAGTAGGATCCAACTCCACATTTATCTGTGCTTGAATCTTGCTTGTTCAATCAGATTTAAATGAACAAGAACCTCGATTTCTTTGAAAGAGAAACTGCAAGTTTTCCACATGTAAGAAAATGACACCTTCAGAAAGCGCTTGAAGAGGATTCTGGCTGCCTGGTACTCAGCCACCTTTATTTTCCAATCATTTTATCCAGGCTGGAACTCCTTAACTAAATACTAGGTGAGTTGGAAATTAGAGATAAGAAAGGCAAAGCCAAGAAATGCCAAACCTACTGGCCCAAAATCTTAACTTTCCATTCAATTTACAAGTTATGTTCTATTCTTTTTGGTTTCCTCTGAAATATTTTAGTTTCTTCAAAAAGCCTTCCACACTTGCAGGGATACTTTGTGCCGTTACCAAAATAAAACACCAAACAAATATGAACAAAATGAATATTTAAGAACATGGCATAGACTGCATATTGCACAACAGAAGGAAATGACTGTTGACTTTGCAAACGAGGTAAGTGCTAGGCTGCCTACAGTGAAAACACTATCACTCCTTCCTGTGCAAAGCTTACTAACTTCAAGCCACAAACAGGGCCATTGTTTCATTTAAGTGCTGGGAAGCTCTTTGATTTCAAAAGGTGGCTTTTATTGCTATTACTTCAACATTACTTTCCCTTCAGAGTCTTCAAATTACAGTATTTAAAGGTTCATTGCAAATTAATCAGCTAGCAATATTTTAAACATTAAAGATGAGTATTCCCCTTCCTCTCTGCTTAATATTTCCAGCCATTACTTTACTATGGAAGAGAATGCCAGTTTTCTTAAAAACTGGTACAAAGACAGATGAAAAGTTCACAATTCAAGATTTCAGTATTTTTTCTTTGATAGACTTAGGAGATGCTGACAATGTGACTACAGCCAACCAAAGAAGCAGCTACTGTAACAGATCCACCAACCTGACAACCTGAAAGACAAACCTTAAAACAAGAAACCCTGTTCACAGACTGTTACGAACAGGAATGGAGAAAACTCAACCTTGAAACCATTTTGCATCTGGTAGGTAAATGGCTTTACACTGTAAGGTCTTCAAGAAAAGTTTGCATGTTTAAATGTGATAATGCAAGAACTGTTGCTGTAGTAACACAGGGTAATTTAATTATAGAAAAATAATTCCAAGATCGCAAAGTAATGAGGAATCTGTGACACAAATCCTAATCTGGCATATGACAGCTGCAGAATGAATTCAAAAGATTTTTACCAGACTAATTATCTGTTAATGGCCAGGCTCAGCGGGACACAACAAATTCCCAAGGTTTAGTTTCCAAGTCATGTGATCCAATCTTTAGCATGGCAGATGGCAGACAATGACTGCACACCGCCCTTTTATTCCAAGAGCTACACACACTGTTTCTGCAACCCAGCAATGAAATTATTGTAATTGTTCATCAACAAAGACACGACGTTACCGCTGCTGACATCACTATTCCTGCAGTGATTGTTTCCCACACTGTGCAGAATGTCATTTTCATTAAGTGCTGTCTGCTCTTGGTGTGCACAGAGAAAAACTGAAAACCCAGTAGGATTCATCTGCTCTATAGATCCATGAAGACTCCAGCAAGTTGGATCTCACTTTCAACAGGACACACGTGCTTGCTTTTAGATAAAATACCAGCAATTTTTTTTCAGTTGCCATACTCCAGTTTAAAAGTGCTGACTGCGAATCAGGGTCTGATTTTGCGTTGATTTTAACATCCCACTTCACCAAGCTGTTAGTTCGATGGCAGGGGGTATTATTCATTACATATCTAAACCATACATCACTGAAAAAGACAAAATTCACACCCAGTGGACCCCAGTCATTACATTTTCACTAACATTATACCACATCCCCAAAGCTAGAATTATGTATCTTTGTGGAGAGGAAAGTGATGTATATTCCCTATTTTATCTGAACTATATTTTGGGTTATTGATCCCCAGAAAGAAAGAATAATATACCCCACAAATTCTACAGACCTTTGAGCCAGAGAGACAAGTTTTCCAGTGCTAGATTGTGGCTGTTTCACATGGCATGACCTTTATTTTTCGCATATGCAACGAAGCTGAAGAGCTTCCTCAGCATTACTGTTCACTGCCAGTTCTGAGATGACTCATCAGATGTTTGAGGTTCTGTTCCTTTAACACCTTTTCTGTAGCACCTTAAGCATCATTTTTTGTTACTTGTAAATAAAATCCTTAAGTTTTGCACTTTCTTTTTTTCCTCAAAATGGTAATTGGACTGATCCCTGCATTTATGACAGGGTACAGTTAATTTTGGGTTAGTTTCAGATAGCACTTCCTTCCATAAATAAATACAGATGGGAATACTTCTATGTCCATGGACTGAGGCCAAAATTATTTCCTCTGCTGCAGCACACTATTTCCTCCTTTCTTCAAGTAATAAATAACCACAGCTTCCAGTTCTGAGTACATCGACTGAAAGTCTGAACAAAAATATCATGTAGTGGTGTCCATGGGTGAATTAATTTCCTATCATATTGACTTCCTCAAGATTAGAACCGCTTTAATTCTCGTTTTCCTTAGACATGCAAGACTTGTATCCCACACTAACTAGACACACAGTTGTTCTCTGAAGCAATTCCAGCCTCCAGTACAATCCCATCTTCCCCTAAACCACGTTTTATATTAAAAAGTACAAGAGGTTTACCAGCATTGGGATAAAACTGCAAACCCTGCTGTATGAATTCTCTGTGGGATGCAGCTGTGTATTTATGCATATTTTAATGTTAACTGGCGTTCACATGTTTGTTATTTTATCTCCAACTTTACAGCTCTTCCGTAGTTGTAGATACCCTTTAGTTACGGAAAACACTCAAAACCAAACAAAAAACTTTCCAGGAACCTCAGAAACTGTCAGACCCTATGTATCTGCTCCCCAAAAAAATCACCTCTTCATTAACCTTAATTTTACAGAGACTGTTTACCAATAAGTTCCACTGGTTCTGATTAACTTTAAGCCTATTATTTCTTTTCTTCTACATGACAAAAACACAGAAGTAATTTCCTTCTTTGTTGATAGATTTTTGTTCATTCCCAAGAAAACTTCTTGATGATCTAGTCTAAGCAATTCCATGTCCTTCAGTCTTTCTTCATAGAACATGTTTTCTTAATTCTTTTTACTCTGCTCTGGATTGTCCATAATAAAGCTGTCTCTTGCTGTTATCACATGAGACAGAGCAGAACACCCACCTGACACGTACATCAGAAACAAGATGATGGACCATACTTTCTGTATGGATGTTGGCTTTCCATTCCTAAGCACAACCACTGACACCATTAAGTCATCTTCAGCTGCGATCCTTTACCCCTTCAACCAGAACTACTTGCTGTTTCCCATCTGTATTGTTATAATAATAACCAGTGACTCTAAGATTATTCAGCCTGCCTTATCCTAAATTATTTCTGCAGTCTAAAGATTATTCTAATTTTCTGTTGTCCAGGTTTCCATAGCTCACCTGTTTGGTGTGTTATATTTCAAAAATATTCTCCATTTCATCTTCCAGGTCATTTACAGTGACTAGTATAGACACACACTCCTACTCCATATAAAATTCCAGTTTGGCAGTGAATCATCAATAATCATTCAGAACAAGAGTATTCCAACTGCCCAAGCAGAAAGTCGTGCATTTTTTTCTAAACCACGCTTCCCTAGCTGACTGTTCTGAAAAGACAGTGTCAAAAAGCTTTATTCAGCTAGAAGGAAGTAGCCATTATTGTTCCTCTCCCCTCAG
Organism: Dromococcyx pavoninus; assembly: GCA_033558185.1. Classification (NCBI taxonomy): domain Eukaryota; kingdom Metazoa; phylum Chordata; class Aves; order Cuculiformes; family Neomorphidae; genus Dromococcyx; species Dromococcyx pavoninus. The sequence continues at coordinate 776,107 of JAUMJL010000308.1, read as the reverse complement.
TCAACTAATTGTTTCATAACTCTGTATTGTTAAAACAATAACAACAAAACACTACCACCACCACGCCTCCGAACCCCACATATTACACTCTGTTGAAGCATTTTGTGTCCTGAGCTCAACTCAGAACAGCAGGCTCCCCAAACAGATAGGTGCTGTGTCAGAGCCCTTCTAGCCTATAACACACATAAAGGTGACTCTAGTAAATCATGTGGAGTTCTTCACCTTCCAGGTGATATTGGTGTTCCACTGCTACATGTGTATTTGCAAAAGGGGAAATGGATCCAGTCAGCCATCGGCAAGTGACTCACAGTGTCGCTTCTTCTATTTGTTTTCCCCGTTAAGTCTCAGAGTGAAATTTATTTAGCTCAGTCTTAGGGACACTGATGTCATCCAATGAACATCAGCTGTAGGACAGCTAGACTCTTCCAGGACTCCTCTACACTCTTCTTCAGCGTTTTCCTGTGGCTTTGAAAGTAATATTTAGCTCTTCCACATTATTTTGTCTCATGTTGTCACGTTAAATAGACACGACTCTGCCAGGTGGCTGAGGGAGGCCCTCCCATAGAGTCACAAGGTTCAAGATGGACCCCCTTGCTTTCTAAGGTTCCCCTCAGAGCAGAGCCTCGGTGTGGCTGGATCCATCTCTAGTCCTAGACTAGATCAATGGTTTATGACTAAAGCATATGATATGTTAAGCACCAGTCAGAATTAGTGAAAACAGAAGGTAATTTATTTTAAACATCAGATTAAAAACAAGTTCAGGGTTGCTGTTCATAAATTCACTTTCTGCGTTAGCACTGGATCATTACAACCAGTTAACAATGACCATATAAACTCCAGTTAGTGGTTATTTTTCCATGGCAAGATCCGACAAAGTCAGAGGAGCACAATCCTTACCATGAAGATGTCCCTTCTTGAGCTGGGGGAGAGGTGTAGGCCAACTGACCTGTCCGTCGGGTAAGGCAATCATTTTTCCTCCCCACAGAACAGTTTTCAGGTGCCAGTTTTATACTATTTGAAAACTCTTCGGTGCCTCTTGGTGAGGTGGGACTAACCCAATTAGCATGTGTTGATTGGCTCTTGGCAAGGCTGGTTGTGTCCTCAGAAGCAATGACTTGGCAGTTCGCCACACGTTCAGGGCAGTGAGCTCAGTACATGCTTTCGGGTGTCTTCCTGTTCTTCACTACAGCAACACCAGGTTGTGAGGCCTCTGCCTCACGCCAGGTGTCGCTTGGCTGATCTGAGAGACCACCAGCTGACCCATCTTCTCTCGCAAGATAAAGTTGCTTCCTTTTGCAAACTCACAGTGAGTCTGGAATTTGCAATCCCCCTATATTGCAAGTCCCTATATACATTATGCAGGCCCAGCCAGGGAATGAGAAACATCACTCAACATCTGGTATAAACTCTTCTTTTCCTCCTCTGCATTGTGTGTATCTTTCCTGATGTGATTTCTCAGACCACTTAGTTCCTGTTCTCTTGGAAGGCTTCTCTCTAATAAGTTTTATTCTCTCTTTTAAAGACAATGTAAATACTACTTCTGGTTGCATCTCCATCAGTAAGGGTTACTGTTTCTCACACAATATTAGTTTGTGGATTCGCATCATCTGAAAAGCCACCAAACCGACACCACTTTCTCTTTCAAGCTGATATTGTACTCTGACATTGCAGCACTCTCCACTGCTGCATCAAGAGGTCTCAGAGGCAGTGGTCCTGTTCCCACTCTCTCATCTCATGTGATGTTGCATACCCTCTGCTGATATTTAAGTCTTACAAAATAATATAAAGACTGCAGTGATTCTCCCATCCCACCCTACCCGCCAGGGAGACAACTCATTTTTCTAATTTGCTACATAATAAGCAGATCAATGTGCTTTTTATTGTGGACATAAACCACAAATTCTGAAAAGGCTTTCTTTCCAACATTTCTACTCTTTTAGTAATTACATTGTCAATCATATTCATAGTGTCAAATCACCAAGTACAATGCTGGAGTGTGTTTGGCAAATTGCTTCCTAAAAGTTGACTCTATCTCAGTCCCTGAATGCATCACTAAATCATTACTGTTTAAAGTCTAGAAGCCAGGCGAGGAAAGGCTCCTTGCCCACAACTGCCAAGCTTCTGTGGGATCTGCAATGCAGAGAATCACTCCCTTTGCAGCTGCCACTGACATTCCTCTATAACAATATAAAAGGCTTACAGCCTTTTTTAAGAGTTGTGAGGAATGAAAGGGATTAAGTGTTTTTTCCCTTCATATTTGCAGGTTAATGCAACATTTCAGCCTAAAATGCTGTTTGAAATTTCAGCAGAACTAGAACTGCACTGAAGTTGGAGCTTTCTATGTTCGTGCAAAATTGCCTGTATCAGAAATTAAAACCTATGTTACTTCCAACACGTGCGAGAAAGTGCCTACACTAGGTTAGAGGCTGAGACCCAAGATAATGACTTCTTCTGGTTTCAGTAGCTTTCACCTACACATAAGGCCTGCTAACATGGAAATAAATTTCTATTACTGTTGTTTCTCAGCCTGCAATGAGATACCAGACAGTGATGTAATGATACAATTAAATGACACTTCAAAAACATAGAGTACACCTAACTCCTAGTACCTGCTTCCTTAAAAAAGAAAAGTAGCCTTTCCACTGTCATTAGGCAGGAGAGACTTGAACTAAAGGCAAATATAGCTAAAACTATTCAGTTAACTGCAATAAAATAATTTTAAAAAATAAAAATCTCATCCAAGTATGTCTTTGCATACAAAACTGGATAACTGGGAAAAACAAAAATTCGTCTGTTCCAAAACTTGACTCAATACTAAACAGTCAGCTCTCGCTGAGATTAAGATTCTAGTAAAAACACTATATTAATGGAGATTTTCAGATCTGAATGACAGAAGCCTATGTGCTGAAAGAACCAAAATAAGAACATGGTGAATATCAGTTGTAATAATAAACAAGACCTCTCCTGGTCATCTCTTGTTTTGGTTTCCACCCTCTATGACGGGTATGTTAACAGCTCCACTTGGTCTCCTATTTCCACTACTAAATAAACACAAAACTCAATTTACAGAAGCTATAAATTCTACTAAGGTTCTTCAAATCTGTCACTGGAAAATAAAAAAACACAAGCCAAGAGTATGATGAGTCTGATGAATACTTCCAAATGTAATATCTATTTTTTTCAGTTAGCCATTTACTTTTATTGAGCACTTTATGAAAAACTTTGTTAACAGAATATCAGGGAGCTTTTGGTTTCAGAGATAGACAGCAACACACCTGTGGCCAATCAAAAAAACAAGACCTTTGAAATAAGGCTTATCTGTTGTATTTCTCAGTACTTTGGGAATAGGTGACAGAAAAGGTTGCTCATCCACCTTTTCAATCCTGTTATGGATATTAATCCATGAAGGTGCCACACAATGTAAGCTTAAAAAGTTACTGCCTTCCTGAAGTGAATATTTAATTTTCTTTTGTGTGCCAATTAATACATGTTTCAGAGTTCTACATGGCTTTTTCTGAATTTCTGAGATTCTCCCCCCCACCCCATAAATTATATTTTCTTAAACATTAATTTGCTACCCTATACTTGGCAATGACTGAAGCTTGAAGCTTGTTTAGCAAGACAGAAAACCTCCATTCTCTTCCAAGAAAATGGTGGGTTAACTTCCCAACTGGAGAAGTTTCAGTCTGACCATCCTTGCTTCACAGTAGGACAGTGACAGATTCCAGTAAAGAACAGAAAGGAAAATTGCAGCCAAGTAAGGAAAACACTTTGGCCAAGCAAATATATTAGGCAAACCTCAATGTGAGAAGCACAAAGACTGGAACAGCAGAAGCCTGCACTGCAGAGTTAAAGCCTGGTTACTTTTACAGAAATATTTTTTCTCACATAGAAACCACCACAAAAGTCTGAGGAGGTAAAAAGTAGTTGGCCAGGGAACAGCTTAAAAATGAAAAGTCAGCCTTGCATCCATCTACTTAAAAAAAATTCTGTACTTGTAGCTACAAAGCACTAATATGATAAGTTATAGTATCCATATTGAAACTGAAGACAAAAGGAAAATTGTAATTCTTATAAAATCTTAGCATTTAAAGGCAGATAATTGTGACTTCATACACAAGAATCAAAGAAAGGCAGGCTATTCTCTGTATTACTATTACCATGAAGCTGTTGCTACAGTCAAGATTAATGAAGAGTAAATAAAAATGACTTTGTAGTTGCTCAAAATTAAAAAATATTTCTTCCTAGATCACTGGTTTCATGATTATCTCTTATTACACGTTAAACAGTTCTACTGGAAAACAATATCACCACATAAGTCAACAGAAAACCACACATTTCCTAACAAAAGGATACAAATTTTATATATGCATGTTTTAAACACCTGAATTTCAGCATCAATTCTGTATTAAACAGAAGATACAACCTAAACCTATTTGCTCACAAAAAATGCAAAAAATAATGTATTTCCTCAGACATAAAAATATGAAGGCGCACAGAAAAGAAAAAAACCAAAAGGCCGAGAAACACAGGCGCTACATTTACAAAATGCCTCTTTTTCTTTTTTCAAATGGTTGCCTTTCAAGCCGTGCCAACACTACAACGAACATAAAAGATCTGCCTCCCTGGCAGATTTAGGATAATAAGCAATTACTACATTAGAGAAAATAGGCTCAGAAATTTCCACCAATTGGTAATTGGTAGCAAAGCAACTCTTTATTTGCCAAACCGCAGAAAGCTCTTGAGCACCAAACTCTACATACACTAGCAATGAGCAAAGAAAGAAAGAAACTCAATCGCCTAAAACTGGGGTCAGCCCTTCAACTGAGAGAAAAAGAAACAAACAAAAAAACCCCAGAAGTCCCTATCCTCCTAGACCATCAGGAATTGGCTTTTATTATCAGGGTATTTAAAGCCATAGCTCTTCTATCTGGGGCACTTGTACATCATGAGCACTTAAATTATGATTACACTATGACTGTGCAAGCAAAGGCTGTTCCCAAAGCCTGTGGAAAAGTAGAAGGCATTTCTTCCAAATGGAAGGAAGGTCTCCACATTTATGGAGTTCTACTGCTGAAACAGTTTACACAGTTGTACAGAGCCACTATTTGCCGGCTGTTAGCAGTTAGAACTATTGTGTGAGAAAACCCCAATGTGCGTCTGCAGCCCAAGCTTGATTATTGCCTTTACCACAGAAGGGCAGGAGGAGGTACTACAGTAATTAAAAATCTTGCACTTATTTTGGAACAATACCAATGATTGCCCATTGGTAGATGAAGACAGCCTTCATTCACCATGGGTGACTGCAACGTGCAAGCAACATACGTGAGATTTAATGTTAATTAATTTTATTGATCGCTGATGCACTACTGCATCTCACACATCAATGTAGACCAGTGAGCTTCTACTGTATTAACAATGCAATAAAAGAGGTGAATCACAACTCAGAATCCTAATTTTTGCAGTTCTCACTCCTGACCCTATCTAGTTGCTTGAGAAGATTAAAATCATCTTATCGGAGACAGTAACAGAAGACTTTATAGGCAGAAGCAGCTAATTACTGTACAATAAATATTGTCAAAGCTATTTCATCATGAATTACATTAAACATGACTAAATCACATTTTGGATGTTCCCAGAAAGGATTCCCTCTTAACAAATCTCATTAACAAATCTCATTAAAACTCAAACCTATTAGAAGAACTAAAGAACACATTACAGCGCCACCAAACACTGAAAATTATGAGTCACAGTAATGAATGTGACTTGCTATATTTAACCAAAACCCAGAAGTTCTTTTCAAGTACTCAATCATAAAAAGCGCATCCATTGCACACAGAACACAAGCAGAGAGCCAAATCTCATAAAGACAATCTAAATGTGCTTATTCTGCAACACATTTACCAGCAACTTTCAACACAAAGAAGTTCTTTTTGTCTATAGGTTCCAACTATTATAAAAAGCTTGATGATGAAAATTCCCACGTCTGTTTGAACACAACTGAAACTTTTATCAGTAGTTCATGCAAATATATAGGCATGCAAGTGTGCAAAAATACCTGCTGAATGAGCAAGGATTCTAACATTCAGTCACTAATACAATAGTCTAGTTACCTGATACTGAATGTTGTCTACTTTGCAGCCTGTGTTGCTCTGTATTACTAAAGTCACAGTGCTGTTGAAATTCCACATCAGTATCAAATAGAAGCATCAAATATCAAAGTCCTGTTCCACGAAGTGCTGAGTCATTAACCTAACTGATCAACAGCAAATGTATTCCTGACACTTTGACCTGGTGCAGCAAAACATTCTGTGGGTCACTCCTTTTTTTTTTTTTCTGAGGGGGAATAAAAGATCTACTGCATCATTAATCCTGGCAGCAGGTTTTTGCAGTGGTAAAAAGCAAAAGCAAAAGCAAGTTGCAAAGATATGACCACACACACAGAGAATTATTCATTTCAGATGAAATTCTTGACTTTATATCACATCAGTTACTCCCTCCAGAAAGACATTTCAGTCCTTTTTCTACTTAAATTGCAATCCATGGAAGTGAAATGGAAGGAGGCAGCAATATTTTTCTTATACTGCTCAGCATTATGTAGAAGTCTAAAAACATTATTCTGCTTCCGAAAATACATATGTATTTTAAGTTTGCTTTCAGTGTTTCAAATAAACGTATTACTTCATCAACAGGCAATTTTAGCAATGCAGAGTCAGTATACAAAAAAGATATTTGTAATTTTTCTTTTTTTTTACTTAAAACTTCTTCTGCATCAATGTTTTTTGTAGATACTAAAACGATATTTAAAAGCTGCCATTTATTAAACCACCCTTCTTTGGAAGCAGGTTAAAGCATACACAGTAAAAAGAACTCAAATTATGAAAACAAATATTAGATTAATTTATAATTATTAGCCGGTCACAGCGATTTATTCTCCTACCTGCTTTCCATCCAGTGTACAAAGTCTCTTGACTACACCCGAATCTAACTTAATGGCTTCTGTGATGTCAGTCAAGACCTGTTCGAAGGAATGAGCAGTCTTCTTATTCAGCAGAATCCTCACAGCTTTCCGTGGCTTTACTCCACTCCTAATAACCGTCACTAACTTGGGTTTAATGAAATCTTTACTCTCCTTCACTTCACTCTTTGTGGATGTCAAAGATGTCAAGGATCGAGAGGACCCAGTCCTTATGTTCACACACCAGTTTGGATTGACATTCTTGGTGTAATCAACTTTGCGATATGGTTCATTGGATGCACATACATAACTTTCACCTGAAAAGAAGATGACATTTTCGTAATTTAAGGGGTTGTCCAGCTATTTTTTGTCAATTTAAAAAAAAAATGACAATTTTTCAGGAGGAGTGATTTTCCTGTATTTCAACTGCAAGTCATTTCAAATGGAAGACTAAATTACTGGAGCTTTCCACCCAAACAGTACCCTCGTGGAGTGGTTTCAGCAGGTTTCCAAAGACCTCTGGTTAAGAAATAATAAATCAAAAAAACCCAACGCAATGAAGGGCTACAAGGGGGCTGAAGATATTTCCCATTTCTTTTGGATGATAAGTTCTGTCATCAGCAGAGTGATTTTGCAATCGCTTAAATTACTTGCGGTCACACTACACGACATTAAGAGCATTCTCCTACAGCTAATACCGAGCTCCTTCCCCGTATATTCCTCAACTACACACTTCAAGATGTTTACACACATACCTATGTATAATGAATTATTTTAAAAGAAGGAAGCTTTACTAGAAAAAAATTCAAGCATCTCAAATTCCTTGTCCTGAAGGACACACTAATTTACCAGGAGTTATTGCCTTTCTACTGAGGATACACTGCTGAAATGTAGTCACTGCAACACTCTTTAGGCCAACAAACACCTGTTGACTTTGAGATTGCAGGAATAGGAAAGGACATCTACACTTCCTCATTTTAACGTTTTTCCTAGTTCAAAGTCAGTACTGCTGATATCTTCTGAAGTCATGGAAGTGATGTCAGAGGACAAAAATGTTATCATAGGCTAGTAATATACATCTTTACATCAAATTATTTTAAATGGTACAAGCCATTACACAGACCTAAGGAACTGGTTAATGTTCTCCATTCCTTGACATAATGCAAGGCTGGAGACAAACTAGCTTTTTTTTTTTTAGAAGAGGACAGTTTTCTCTTCAAGCTGCTGTCAGTTGATTACCACAACTCTTTTAATGCCTCACAGCAATATTCAATATGCAAACCATGACAAAAGATATCTTTAACTCCAGGTTATTTCTGTAACCCACATCTTCAGGGTCTCATAAAACAACATCCAAAGACATCCAAACAGGCAGAGTATTGCCAGAAGGGTGAAATAGAAATATTCTAAACTGATGGAATGAACACATCATTCCTCCGGGCAGAAGAGCTGCCCATATCTCAAATAGCTCAGCCTGTTCTATGATTAAAGCTACACTCTCAAGGTCACTGGTGGAGCAAACCAAACACCTCATATACACACAGCAAGAGGAGTAAAGAGTAGACATACATCTACTGGATAGTACTGTAAAAGCTACAAATATGTACCTATGTTTAGATACACACTAGAAAACTTTTAAACAATATTTTTACTTTTTTAACTCTAGTTTGGAGAGCTGATTTAGCTTAGAGGCTGTGTAGCTTATTCTAAAAGCAAGACACTAAACTACTTTCAAGCCCCTGAAGAATCAGTGTGATCTGAAACACTTTGTTGTGTTTCTTTTCCCATACCAATCACACTGCTTTCTAATTTATCTTCTATGTAGGCCTTCTTGAAAGTTTACTTGCTTTATTTGAAAGAAAACAAATTAGAATTAAGTGAAGTTAACAACAATTTTGTTTGGGGAAGTTTGGCAGCCAGTTCTGCCTCTACAAACATCACTGGCACTTTACTCCAGTAAGGTACAAGGAAACAATTTGGTGTGAGGTTTTATGAGTGCCACTGCCTTGCCTGTATTCTTCCTCTTCACTCACCCCCAGCATTCCTCCTTATATTCATAGACCAAGTGATGCACGCATCAGAAACCAACACAAACAAAACCAGACTCCTCTCTCCCCAAAACATAAGCAAAGAAAAATGAGCCGTTTTCAGCCCACAAAGTCTTTGAATGGGATTTCCACACAGCTGCATGCACACTAGCACTAACCTACAGGTAGGGAAAAAAACACTCCACGTAGCTTAGGAAGAACAGTGGCTGCCTATAAGCTTACACTGCCCCAGAATTACATGCTAAGTTGCAACAAGTCTGATTTAATCAGACCTGCTTTGTGCAAAGCTTTTGATGAGATGACCTCAGAAGGTCCCTTCCAAACTGAATTATGCTATGATTTTAAATAGGTGGACAGTTCTCTTTCAACAGCTCTTTTTAAAGACCTTTAACTCATCTATCTTGTTACTGTAAAGCAGCATGAGATATTCAAGTTTTGTTACAGCACCTCTGCTGCAAGAGAAAGCAAAGGCTTCTCCCTCTACACCGTCTAACACCAGATTCAAAGGACTGTGCTTATCTTCTGAACAATTTCTAATAAGCCAGGAAGCTGTCTATCTCAACACAGTGCTGCCATCTCAGCCCTGTCTCAAAGAAACTGGTAGTTCTAATTCATACCAAGAGACTTCCTAAGGTTATGACTCCTGATTGTTGTTATTTTCCTCTCTACTTTACCATGCAACATAGAACCCTGGCATGGTTTAACCCCAGACAGCAACTAAGCACCACACGGCCGCTTGCTCAGTCCTCGAAGTGGGATGGGGAGAGAAAGATAGAAGACTAGAAGTGAGAAAACTTGTGGAATGAGATAGGAACAGTTTAATAAGAAAAACAAACCCAAAGAATTCATTCACGATTCCCATCAGCCGGCAGGTACTCAGTAATACTCAGGAAAGCAGGGGCTTCATCATGAACAATGGTTACTTGGGAAGACAAATGCTGAACCCTTTCTTCTTCTTCCCCCAGCCCTATATGTTGTGACTGACATTATATAGTATGGAATATCCCTTTGGTCAGTTGGAGTGAGTTGTCCCATCTGTGTCCCCTTGTGCACCCCGAGCCTGCTCGCTGGTGGGGTGGGTGAGGAGTGGAAAAGGCCTTGACTTTGTGCAAGGGCTGCTCAGCGGGAATGAAAACATCCCTGTATTATCAACGCTGTTTCCAGCACAAATCCCAGCATAGCTCCATACTAGCTACAGTGAGGAAAATAAACTCTACACCAGCCAAAATCAACACAAACCCTTAGGACAATTTTTTCCACTATTACATGCTAAAATTTTATGGATCCACCTAGTAAATGACTTAGTCTTTTGTGTGTGTGCATTGGTTAATAATCCTAAATATTATTTTGTCCTACAAAAAATGAACAGGAGGTAAGTTGGTCATTATTCTGCGTGCATAATATCGGGCATTCAGCTTTGGAAAGTCCCTGACCACTTGCTCTGAAGTTTATTGATCTGTATAAGACTTTGGTATCATCATCTGATTACAGTTTATACATAAATAAACCTGACAGCATCCTATGCATGAGAATACCTTTCTAAACACACAGAGTGCCCCTAGCATCTCAAAGATTTACACAAACTTCAGTACATGAAGTCACCTATCCCTTCAGAGCAACCTCTTCACCGTCCAGCTGTGCGTGAAAAAGGTAAATAAATTCGAGTCTAGCAATCTGCACTACAAGGTACCTCAAAACTCACTGTTACTGAGCACATTCAGAATTATCCTTTCAAAATCAAAAAGAAACTTAGGGGGTTTTGCCAGATACTTTTTATCTGGCAAAACTGTTTGAAAAATTTCCTATAATTGGCAGATACATCAATGATTAATTACTTGAGAACTATAGTATATTACAGATTGCTTAGTGTGTGTTTTAAATTCCATGCCTGCTTTCTTATACCAGTCATATAAACTAAACTTAGTAACACAGATTGTAACTGGAAGACAGATTTCACTACTACACCTGCGAGGCAGGCACATATGGCAGGTTTAGAGCAAGGACTGTAAGTGAGAAAACACATGCACTGAGTGACTTCCTTGGTTCATGACATAGCAGACAAAGGAAGAAGTTTTTAGTCTATTGCAATTACTACTTACACTTCTAATGACTTTACTACAGCCAGGACTTGACCCACAGCTCCTATAGTTCTATTCAGAGCCTTGTAAAATACTAAAAAAATGCTCGAATCATAATATAATTGGGAAACCTATTGCTGCTTTCTGCATAAAGAATGATTTTCTAGGATGGAGTTAAACAGTGATTTGTTTGGTTTAACGGGGTCGTGCAAATGATTTTTCAACAGAAGAGAATATTTAAGGAAGAAAAAATGGTGGGGTAAGTTAAATCACACCTCTAAATTTCACCAGGGGAAACTGCCACAGAAGGGCGCATTCAAAAAGCATGCCTAGGGAAACACCACCCCTTGATGAACAGGCCTTAGTTTTTTAAGACTAGGCTATTGTTTAAATTGGTATTTTAGCCATCCTCTGAAACAGAAAATGCGTTTATACATGTGTGTCTGGAAGAAACATCAAGTCATTTCTAAGAGTATTATCTCTTTTATGTTATATTTTGTAGGTAAAATCCTGGAAGTGTAATGTTATATATAATATTTGCACAAAGCTTTAACATATGACCTGATTTTAAATCTCCTTGGGATTAATTCATGTATAAACACACACTTATAATCTCCATATTCTCTCAGAGAATTAGTATTTGTAAAATGTAACACAAAGCACTTCATTTTTGGCTGTAAAGCAATCATCTTGTTTCAGACACTGTTAACAAAGCAACAGATAACTCCACAGCTAAAATCACAACATAAAGAAGTTTGTCTGTTTCACTAACTGCCTTGAATGATATTTTTCATGTGTCTGACCTAAATCATCCATCAATCACTAAGAAAATATCATCTCAATTACTCAGAAAATATTTTCTGAGACTTCAGTGCGTTTTGACCAGGCTACAGATGTACAAATGACAGAAAGAAACTATCAGCCTCAGAAAGTTGACACAACTCCACAAATACGTATAAACAGTACTTGAAGTGTTTACATTACATATACTCAATTTTATGGTTTCAAGGCCCACTTCCCACTTATAGTCTTGAAAGATTTTAAAGCTAATTCATACCAGCCTTAACGAGCACTGCATCTTAGCAGTTACAATACTGGAAATAAATCCCATGTCTTTAGCTTAGAACATCAGCATTAACATGAATCAGCTCCTGAGGTATTAGACCGAATTGTGAAGTTAGTTACTAATATTACATTGAAATTGGCAGGTAAAGCAGTAAACTATAGACTTATGAAGCAGAAGTATCTATTAAGCAGTACTTTCTTCTCTTTTTTTTGATGCAGAAATAAAAAGCAAAAATTGCAGGCGTAGGTTACAGCTGGGACTCTGAACTCAGCCAAACTATTCCACAGCAGAAAGCCTAACCAGGCTGCAGGGCCATTCTGGCAGAAGACTGAAACTCCCTTGTAAGCTGGCATTATAATTTCAACAGAGCATATGTGCCATCTACCCGATGCTTCCTGAGAGTACCCAGAGCAATCTAAAAGTGTCAATGCTTCCATGAAGAAATCCTGCTACCACCAAAAATTCTTCAAATGAGGCATATGCTCACTTAGAAAAGTAACATCTGCTGATATTTTGGGTCAAAATATGATCAACAAATGAAGTAAGTTTTCTTCTAATTCTGCATTTCACATTAACATTAGAAAAACAACTAAAAGACATGAAACTGCCTATTAACAAGGAAATAATACCTGCCTCTAAATAATTTACCCACCCTACATTAATAATCAGATGCACTATCCATGAAGCAAAACTGGGGTGTGTGAAGGATTCCAGTTTGAGAGCTGGGAGTGTAACATAACACTCACCATTCCCTCACAACAGTAAAATACAGACAACGAAGAGAGAGAATGGACAAAAGAGAATGCAAGACTACATTAGTCAAACTAACTGAGACATAGCCACAGACCATCAGTTGCCTTAATACTGTTTTTTTCACTTAAAAAATTACCTACGAAGGTTTTCTTTTGCCATCTGCTTCCTCAAAACTGTTATTCACAGGAAATGCACCCAGCCCACCTTTCAAGACATAAGGGGGATAAAGAGAGCAGTGTGTATGTGAACTCTCCAAAATTCAGCCATGCAATTTTAGGTACTGATAGGAAAAGAAGGATGGACCTTAGCCTTTCATATCTCAAGTACACATCACTTGCAACATTATGCACTTTTGAGGATACACATCTGTGTGACCACTTGGGGGTTCTTCACAGCACGAGTGTTGTGAGTTAAAGCCCACTGCTAGGCATTTAATAAATAGCCTAGAAACATTAGTCCTTTTTTCCCTAAAAATACAGACTATTAAAGAAAGACTTGTAGATATTTCACTTTCCTTAGTATTAGGTTAAAAAATAAACTGTGGATATGCCACGTAGTGGGTCATGTAAGGAAGAAATTAAGCGTACAACATTCAAAAATCCTGAATCAGGATATTTGAAACAAAAGTTTCTGAACAAGATTTCCTGGCTCTCTTTTTGCAATACGTTAACAAGCACTACAGAGTCACATAAAGCATCATGCTTTTAAATGACACACTGCATAACAGAAAATGACAGAGCTGACACAGGTAAAAACATCCCCAGAGAAAGAAAATTGTTGTCTCCGTATATTTTAATTCTGCATTTCCCCGTGAAAAACATAGGACAGGGCAGGTTTTTAGGTACATTTCACCTTTTCATCCCACATTCCTCAGCTTCTCTTGGTGGAACTCTTCAGTTTCAAGGGTGCCAAAAGCTGCTTATTCAGTATGGCACAGCAGTTATTAGGGCTACTAACCTACTCACAGGAGAGGATTCTTCTTGTGTTCTGTAACTGAAAGCTGAGCAGATTTCCAGAACGGTATATTTATGGCATATATAAAAAGGCTGATCTAAAAATAAAACAACCCCTTTCATAAAAGATTAGGTTGTTTAGATCTCCTTTTCCTTCCCGTCTTTCACAGAACTTCCTTCCTCATCAGTTGCTTACAATTCCTTCACTTTCACATCACCTCCAATAACCCTTATAGGCATAAGTCATGATCTTTCCTCATCTACAGTTCCCCACGCACTTTTTAAAACCTGAGATAACAACCAGGATTTCAGCAGATGACTAATGGCTCCTAATTCTCTTTTGACTTCATTTAATTAGGAGGTTCAGATGAGAGCTTCCTACAAGTTTTTACAGAATCACAGAACAATTGAGGCTGGAAAGGACCTCTGGAAGTCGTTTGGTTCAGCCCCCTGCCCAGGCAGGGTAAAAGCCTTCAGAAGACTGTCAAGGCCACCCGGTATCAAACTTGTCTAATATCACGTGGCTCCTCCACAGGAAGCAGATAACTCTTTTCAAATAAATTACATTTCTGCCATCCCTGAAACTAGGAGATGAAATAGTGATGGAACTATTTTATTTTGCTTGGGATGGGAAGTTCACTAACAATTGCATCCATGTTTCACATCCACATCCCACTGCTTCCGGACTGCTTAACTTCAGCATTTGCTTTTGATGTTTTTTAATCCTTCTTTTATGCTTCTTTTTTACCTTTTTTTATTAAACCTGCTATATTTGCCACTTTTTAAAGCATTACAGCTTTTGGCTTTAGCACAGGAAGGTAATCATACCTTTCAGAAGGAGCAAAACCACCAACTGCTATTTGGTGTCACCATCTGCTTGCTCTGACAGGAGAAAAGATACTCTTGACCTAATATAACAGTGTGAATCCACTAGAATCACAGGCACTTATGCAGGATTAAAATGTAATATGCAGTTATAATAACAATGATCTAAGGCAGAAAGTACTTGGATTGTTCAACACCTCACTTAAAAAACATTCTTTCACTCTGTACTAGTCTGGCAGAGCTCATTTTTTAAAGTAGATATTTTCCTGTGCCACACATCCTCACCACACATGAGGACTGCCCTGCTCAGAACCTTCCCATCTCCTGCCTAAAGAGTTCCCTTTAAATGCCTGCTAATCGTCTGCACAACTGTGCCAACAAAACTACTGACATTTTATAAAGGACTGTATTAATTAAGCATTGTAGATGAAAGAAGAAAGACTCTCAGCAATGCTTCTTACCTAGGGAACTAGAAAAATCCCCCATCCCATGCCAAATCAACATAACTTTTCTTGCCAGGAAACGTCTACACTCAATTTCCTGTCCCAAAATCCAAGAGTTTCTCCCAGCTTTGCAGCACACCTTAGCAATCAGGGTTCTCCATGTCTTCCACTAACAAGATAGTGAGACCGTGCATGACTGACATCAAGTTAAAACACAAACCTCACACTAAAGAACTGCACAATTCTTACTAACGTCATCGTCCCATGCTTTAGGAAGCTCAGATTTTTAAAGAAAACTGAAGCATTTAGACAAACAATTAAGTTAACTTTGGTAGAGAATAAAAATGAAACTATTATTCCAGCATTGCTATTGAAAGAAAAATATAAAATTATACATGGAATCAACTATTCAAAAGTAAAAGTAGTGCTAAGTCTGATAGTAAAGTTGAAAGAAAGAAGACTATAAGAAACCCCTAATATTCCCAATCTTCATTTCTGGATCTGTCTGTTCAAACAAGACCACGAACAGACAATGAAACCTGTCACCCCTCCCATTCTAAGAAAGCAATGAAAAACTGTCAAACTCATGAGCCATAATGTTCCCTAATCTACAGGGGCTGGAAATATAAATTACATTTGCCTAAGGCTTGTCCAGCAGAGCATGCCTTTCTGGTTGTCATATCCAGTTAAGAAAAGCAATATACTTAAAATGGAGCTTTTCAATTTTTGACTAATAAACATCATTTGGTCACAATTTTAACTGACTCAATCTGTAGCAGTAATAGTTGAAATCTACAGTATGCCTGTGCATTAGCTATTTTCCTCTTAAACTGATAAATGGTAGAACAGATTGCCAAATACAGCTAAACCCCAAAAACTCAATTCAGTTAGTTTGGAATATTATGATACAGAATTTGATATATTAATCAGATAAATAGAAAATAAGCCCTAAAGAGCTTGCCTGCTCTGGGCCACATCAATGTCCAACAGCCAGTCTCCAGCTGAGCGAGGCTTAATGCAGATCTTGCTGGCTTGGCAAGGGTGGTTGAACACTCACCTTCTGCTTGCTTCACAGAGCTGCCACTACTGAACCTGAACTGCTGCAATTCCATGTACCAGTTCAACAATGCTGACCACGTGCAACCAGACCAGTCAGGTATTGCATCAAGTAGTCCTGTTTGGTCTGGTGTTCAGCCTGCAGCTGGCATTCACAACACTAATTTTATTTCCCTTTCTGAAAATTGAAAAGCAATTAACAAAACATCACTCAAAACTACTTCTGGTGCTACTGCAGTTCAAGGTTTAGAATAGCACCAACATTCAAGTATATATTCTAGAGCAGAAATTCAAGCTCCATTTCCAGCATCTCAAGAACAAAACAGCTGACAAAGAGCTCAGATATGATGGATTCACTGCTTGTTTGCTTTCTTCCTGCCCCTGTGTATGCCTTCCTTTCTCTGTATGGTGATTAGACTTACACTGGTGAAGCTTTTGGCATGCTAACTGGCAAACATACTCATCCAATTATGATGCTACAGGATTTTCTTAAGATTCCTGAGAGCTGTAATGGTCATAGATAGAGGACTCAGTAATGAGGACTCTTTTTTCCCTTTTTTATTTCACTGAGAAAGTATCTGAGTGGCATTTCAATTGTGACATTTGTTTTGCTTTATTCTTCCAGTGAACAGCAAAGACAAAGGTCATTCTTTCAACAGTCTTCAAAGAGACACAAAGTAACTTTTTGCTCACAGTTATTAAGTTAAATAGTTGTGAGAGTATCCACTGTTTATACTGCTGTCCAGCATGTCCTTCTGTCTTTAAGCCATAAAAGCTTAAGAGCGTTCCTTCTGCAACATTTCAAAAGTCATATCAAGCTATCATTAGTTTATCCAAGTTTTGCTTCATCTCCTTTCCCTACCATCCCCACTCCAGCACCTTATTTTTCTTTTAGCTATCTCTAAATTAATCACCAAGTGATGGAAAGCTTTTTGGTTGATTTCACATCTATTTTATTACCAGAGCCAGCGTTGCACCGTAATCATTTCACATTTCCTCTGTTTTGACTGTGAACAGCCTTATGGTGGATCACATGATGGGGAAAGTCCTCAGGCACTATGTTACTATTACAAAGCACATCTTTTTTTAGTGAGACCCCCTTAATGTAGCAAGTGCTGTAGCCACTGCATTCCTCTTGCATGTACTGGAATGGCCGGTCTCTAACTCCCACTGCCTTTATTGGTGGATTATATAAAGATCCTCAGATTCCCTTTCTGATCAAATTCTCCAGGTGTGATTCAGTATTGCTTTGGAAAGTGAAGTTTCCAAATCAAAGCTTAAAGAATACACAGCTGAAAGCCTAAGGAGGCATTAGAAGAAGTATAAATTGTGCTTCTTCACTAATTCAAATCAGCTACACCTGGCACACAGTTAATGTGTGGGAGATTGCAGTGGCTGATGTATCAAGACACCTGAGGAGAAGTGCAAATTGATTATGAACCCCACAGCGTGCACAATATAACGAATACAACTGAAAGACTGATTCACGTAATGCTGAGTTTAAACCATATTTTAAGACACGATGAGAGAATATGAGGGAAGTTTGCTCCTTGTTCTGGTAAATATCATTTCCTACAAAGAAGAGGCATATATTTCATCCCTAAAAAAGTACTTCTAGCCCCATTTTGAGCAAAGTCAAGTGCTACTCTGCTCAGATTTGCAAGGCCTACATAACCTTAGCAGCTAAGTCCCATTATCAAAAGCTACTTAGGGACAATTTTGAAGAGCACTGAGTTCTATAAAATGCTTTTGGAAGTCAGACAAGGCAGGCAATTCCCTCTACGAATACGGATCCTGATCACACATGAAAACGGGACTTCACACTAGTTTGTTTTAATACGTAGCACGGTATAAATATCCTTTTCACAGCACAGGGGCTTTCTCTTGCAAAGCTTAAGTTGCTGTGAGGCATTGATGACACTGTAATAACTGAGAGCTACATTAATTACAGCATTTCCCTCTCTTACAAGTGGTGGTGACTGAAAGGTAGACAGGGTCCTTACTATGGTTCCTGAAGATGACAAGAGTACCTGCTGCTGAACTACCACTGGCGTCAACCCACCCAGGCAGATGGTACTCATCTAGGCGATGGGAAAGTCCACACTGGGAAAGCAGTAACTCCCACTACAAATATGGTCTCTGCTCACATCTGAGAACGGGACTTCACACTAGTTTTAGTAAGTGGTAGGGTATAAATACCCTTCTTACAGCACAGGGGCTGGATAAGTGTGGCCCACTGCATATCACAGCAGCAGGCAACCCTGTACCACTCACCCTCAGCGGCTCCACTGCTGATGACTGTCAGCAAGACGACCCCTCTCAGCACTGACCAAGGTAGCAACAGGAAAGCCCACCCTAGGGAGAGCCTGCAAAGGTCTTTCCCAACCAAGCGATTCTACGATCAGACCCCACGCCACCTCTTACTGGACCCCGACACCCCAGGGCAGCACTGCCCCCAGCCTGCGCCCTGCTTGCCCCTGGACCACCGCAGCCCCCTCACCTTCCAGCAGCTCGTCCAGGCTGGTGAGCTTCTTGCTGCCGTCGATGGTGTAGATGGTGCGGACACCCTGGGGCAGGTTCACGTTGTCCGACAGGGACCGGGTGAGCTCGGCGAGGAGGGCATCGAAGGAGCGGAAGCGGTCGGGGGAGATGGCGTACACCAAGCCCTTGAAGTACCTGTCCCCGTTGCGGTAGAAGCGGGCTTTGCGAGCTTTCTTCTCCGAGCTGAGCGCCTGCAGGGTCCGCGTGCGGTAGAGGCTGCAGTGGGCGCTGTGCGCGGGGCTGGGGATCAGCCCGTTGCCCCGCGGCCCCGCGCCGCTCCCGGAGCCGGAGCCGCCGCGGCGGGGCCCGGCGCGCTGCTGCCTCTTGTCCCGCTCCTCGAAGTGCTCCAGCTCGATGCTCCGGTTGCTCGCCATGGGGACCAGCCTGCGCGCCCGCCCTCCGCAGGCCGCCTGCGAGCTGCTGAGCCTGCCCCCGCTCGTCTAATTCAGCATCCCGCCCGGGAGGGCTGCGGGGAAGTGGCGCCGCCAAACCCGCCCCAGCACCGCAGCCCCGGCTCCGCCGTCACCCGCGGCTCCGCCCGCAGCCGCGCACAAAAGCATCCCTCACGCCTCAACTCGGCGGCCGCCGGGGAGGGCGGGAGCGAGCGGGAGGGCGGGCGGCGCCGGGGAGCTCCGTGCGGGCGCGCACAATGCGGAGGGGGCGCCGTGCGCGCGGGTCCCCGCCGCAGCCGCCTCTTCCCCGCCGGAGCGAAGGGGTGGGGACGGAGCGCCTGTTCCGCCGGCTCCCGGCGCGCGGGGAGCGGAGCGGTGCGGTGCGACCGCCCCCGGGTCCTCAGTGGGCAAGGGCGCGGCCAGCGCCCGCTTCAGAAAGGAAAGAACCGCAGCGCAGCCGCCGGGAGCAGAGCTCTGCGGCCCGACCGCCCGCGGTGCCGGCGGCGGAGCGGAGCGGCGGGCGGAGCTGCTGCCGGGCCCCGGAGCCGGGCGGGGCGGCCGCTGCGAGGGGCGGGGGCGGAGGCGCCATCTCCGTGTCCCCGGCGGCGGGGCCGGGTGTGGAGCGGCAGAGGAGGGGGCGTGCGGCTGCGCCGGGGCTCGGTGATGAAGCGAGAAGGAGAAAGCATCCTTCCAGGAAAGGAGAAGGACTGCACTTTGGTCACAACAGCCCCATGCAGCGCTCCAGGCTGGGGACAGAGTGGCTGGAGAGCAGTCAGGTGGAAAGGGACCTGGGGGTGTTGATTGACAGGAGGCTGAACATGAGCCAGCAGTGTGCCCAGGTGGCCAAGAAGGCCAGTGGCATCTTGGCCTGCATCAGGAATAGTGTGGCCAGCGGGACCAGGGAAGTGATCCTTCCCCTGTACTCGGCGTTGGTGAGGCCACACCTTGAGTATTGTGTTCAGTTCTGGGCCCCTCAGTTCAAGAAAGATATTGAGGTGCTGGAGAGGGTCCAGAGAAGAGCAACAAAACTGGTGAAGGGACTTGAGCACAAGTCCTGTGAAGAGAGGCTGAGGGAGCTGGGGTTGTTCAGCCTGGAGAAGAGGAGGCTCAGGGGTGACCTCATTGCTCTCCACAACGATCTGAAAGGAGGTTGTAGTCAGGTGGGGGTCGGACTCTTCTCCCAGGCAACCGGCAACAGAACCAGAGGGCCCGAGCTTAGACTCTGCCAGGGAAGGGTTAGGCTGGATATCAGAAAAAAGTTCTTCACAGAGCGAGTAATCAGGCATTGGAATGGCCTGACCAGAGAGGGGGTGGATTCACCATCCCTGGAGGTTTTTAAAATAAGACTGGATGTGGTACTTAGTGCCATGATCTACTAACCGTGATAAGTGTTGGATTAAGGGTTGGACTTGATGATCTTGGAGGTCTCTTCCAACCCAGATAATTCTATGATTCTATGACTGTGCGGAAGTGGCTTTCCCGCACTGGGCAGCTCCGTCCCTCCTGTGGTGGCTCTGACAGGACCTGTCTGTGGAAGCCCTGCGCCCCAGGCGTGCCCGTGGGGTGCTCAGCTGGCCTTGCATCGGAATGGGGAACGTTTAGATCAGACATTACAAAGAAATTCTCCACAATGAGGGTGGTGATGCCCTGGCATGGGTTGCCCAGGGGAGCTGTGTCCCCTCCCTGGAGGTGTTCAAGGCCAGGTTGGATGGGACCTTGAGCAGCCTGGTCATTCTATGATTCTATGACCCTCTCCTGGCCTTGCTTTGAATCAGTCGTTTGGTTACAACACTAAAAATGCCTCTATGGCTCCTTTCCATAGGGCCTTCTCCCTAAAATACATGCCCTAGCACAGAAAATTCTGCATCCCTTCATTTATTTGGACGGTGGAAAAGGACCTGGGGCTGTTGGTTGACAGCTGGGTGAATAAGAGCCAGCAGTGTGCACAGATGGCCAACGGCATCCTGGCTTCTATCAGGAACAGCTTGGCCAGCAGGACCGGGGAAGTCATCCTTCCCCTGTACTCAGCACTGGTGAGGCTGCACCTTGAATACTGGGTTCAGTTTGGGCCCCTCACTACAAGAAGGGCGTTGAGGGGCTGGAGTGCATCCAGAGAAGGGCAACGTATCTGGTGCAGGCCAGAGAACAAGTTTTATGAGAGCGGCTGAGGGAACTGGGGTTGTTTAGCCTAGAGAAAATGAGGCTGAGGGGAGACCTTATTGCTGTCTACAACCACCTGAAAGGAGGCTGTAGTGAGGAGTGTGTTGGTCTCTTCTCCCAAGTGACAAGTGATAGTACGAGAAGAAATGGCTTCCAGTTGCACCAGGGGAGGTTCATATTAGATATTGGGAACAAGTTCTTCACTGAAAGGTTTATCAAGCACTGGAATGGGCTACCCAGGGAAGTAGTTGAATCCCCCATCCTTGGAGGTATTTAAAAGATTGGTAAATGAGGTGCTCAGAGATGTGTTTTCATAGTGGACAGGTATGGTTGGACTGGATGACCTCCAAGGTCTTTCCCAAACAAACAATTCTGATTCCCCTTTTTTCTTTGTGAATGCCACCGCCACTATGCTTCCCACACTCTCTCGAGGAACCAAGTAATCTCATCTCCCATTCCCACAGAATTAACCTCCCAAGTGGCCTTTAGCCTGTGGTTCATAGGTTCCCTAGGTAGCTTCTCAATGCTCCTCTCAGTGCTCGAGTCAAATTCAGTTTTGGTAGAAATGGTCAAAAGTTGTATTGAAAAAATGCAATTTCAACTTGGTTTTGACTACTACAGAATATATTTTATTTTATTGACAATGAGTACATAAAAAACATAAAAGGCATTTACAGATTTACAGCTAGGTGCAAGTTTTCATTTTTTTTTTTCCATGTCTCTTGCTTTCAGAGATTCCAGTTGTGTTACACAGTTACAGGTGGTCACAGTTTCTTCTCTTTTGTCCTGTCCTGATAAGAACCTTCACACATCCTGCTCCACATTGCTTACTCAGTTGGTGTCAGGAGGTGGCACTCAGGTTGATCCTCTGCGTTGCAAGTGGAGGTAGAGATCCTCTCTATGGCAATTAAACTAGTAACTGAAAGGCACCTACAGGAGAGGATAGGTTTATGGAAGTCCTTTGTATGCTTAGATGAGAACTCTGTTCAGTAAAGACATTCTACAAAACTTAGGACGTGTAATTTCTTACTGGGAAAAGGAAGAGATTTGGCTAAGAAAATTTATCTATGTTTGGGTTTGTGTTACAGCAGTTTTTTTAAAATAGTTTGCCATGGTTTCTACAAACTTATTATTTTTCACTTTTTGTATTTTGAAATACAAATAAAGTCAAGCACTATCTCACCGTTATTGCTGGGTTTATTACAAACTAGGTTAAACATTTAGCTACAATATACCAAAAGACAATACATGGAAAAATGGAAGACACCAGTGAATTTCAGTCTTTGAAGTGTCAATTTCTGTCATGCCTGGAAGCCTCCACAAGCAAAAGGAAGTGATAAATCATGGAGCTGGATTATCTCCTCTGCTGGTAAAATCAACAGAAGGAACTGAATGAGGGGGGAGTTCTATTACAGCTGGAGCATAGTAGGAATACACCTACTAAGATTAGACATGCAGGTCTTGCCTAGGACCCAGGACCTGGAAGCCACAAAACAGAAAGAAACAACTTCTTGACTGGTTTTGAGGTATAGTTTCTAGTCCTGTTTACAGGCAAAGTTAGTTATGTGGAGTCCAACCTCACCTGGGTCACTTTGCTCCAAAGTGGATTGATTGGTTTCAGCTGTGAGGCTGTATTTATATCAAATGGTACCTCATTGCCTGGGCATTGTGTGGTCTTTGCAGAACAAATCTGATTACTTAGTTTAAACCTCATCTGAAGGCTATTTGGACTAAAGTTTTTGACTTTGCTCAGAAGCAGACTGCAAAAGCTCAGGGAGGTTTAATCTCCCCCTTGTACACACCTTCTGCATCCTCTTGCCTGCTGTTCGGCTCAGCTGTGTGTGGAGTACTGATACAGACTAACATGTAAAATAGGTATGTGGATTTTTTATATTAACTATGTCTGTGACTGACTGTAGGTTGGAGAATTCAATATCAGGGAAAGCATTTTACTGTTTTAAAGTTGTTTTGCTGGGTGGTGGCGTGTCATGTACAGGATTTGCTCTGATTTCTAAACTCTTTAGCTAAAGATGGGATGGGGGGAGTGGAATTCTCTACAGCCTCCTAAAAAGTAAATCTAAAAGGGAATTCTGACACTTTTGACCAGGAAAATTCTCTCTCCTCCTCAAAGGAAATTCCCACAACAGG
Source organism: Dromococcyx pavoninus (assembly GCA_033558185.1). Classification (NCBI taxonomy): domain Eukaryota; kingdom Metazoa; phylum Chordata; class Aves; order Cuculiformes; family Neomorphidae; genus Dromococcyx; species Dromococcyx pavoninus. Next base: position 752,686 of record JAUMJL010000308.1, on the reverse strand, counting down.
AAGTTTATGAAGTCTAAACAACCACAAACATGAAATTGAGTCCTGGCCTGTAAAACTAAACCACTTCTATATTAAGAGGCTATTTACAGAGAGACCACGATTAGACCTCCATGTGTAACTGCCAAGGAAATTCCTGGTGATACCTCAAACATGTTCCTACAACTTGTGCTCTTCCTTTTTTTGTTCTCTTCAGATGTTGTTTCTATTTTTAATAAGCTCTGTAAGCCCCCATTGTAAATGGCTCACAGTGCTTCTGTTTGTATGTGTGCTTTGCCTTTTCCTTCCCACTCTGTTGCCCTTAGAGAATTATCTATATTCAGAGATATTTTAAAAGACTTTCAAAGGTGAGTAATAGAACCCCAAAACATCCCCATGTGCAGCTGAACTACATTTGCTGTTACACATGAGAAAAATAGCCTGATTAATATGCAGTTCTGTATGCAGCTGAACTATGCAATCCCACCACCTTCTGCCCACTTTATCCTAACAAATAGCAGTTAGTTAATGATCAAATTAGCAGTTCATGGCAAGCAGTGTTACACGTATAAATGACACCTTGCTTGTTAACCTACATTTACACAGCACCATAAAAATATCAATTATCATTCATTCTTGGGGTGTTCTTTTTCTACAAATATAAATTTCCTATTGGAAAAGAAAATAGCTTCCAATTTTCATGTCCCTCTAATTAATCAGTTTTCCCTCCTGTCTTTGCTTTGTTTTCTTTTCTTCTGCTTTGTTGTGATAGGCATAGTGAATTCTTGGTTTAAATCACTTCCTGCATCTAGAAGACCTCCTATGTGGTTTGGGTTTTATTTTCATACATTGGTTTGTGTTTCTTATTTTTTGTAACAAGGAACCCCTCTAAGAAAATTCTAAAAAGAAACCTTTAAGTTGAGACACAATATCTCTTCTTCTGTTACCCAGATTCCTTACCTTCATGATTGGAATCAGTGGTGTTCAAGTTATTCAGTACATTAAATGGGTTGAGAGGAAAAATTCAGTTCAGGATAAGAGATTACAGCGGATAGTTTTAGAAGAACATTTATATATCTGACCTTTGCATTTAGCTGGTTGATTTCATGTTGAAAATGGTACTGTGTGATGTTGCTAAAAAAGGAAAAAACCCACCATAAACTTGGGGTCTGTTGACTCAAGGTTTATTATGTGAAAAATATTCTTTGAATAATTCAATAACAAAATTTTTACTTGCTGTACCAAAGATATCAAGTCTGAGTATTTAAACAATGAAATGGTTATTTGTAATTATTTATTTTCAAACAAAAATTTTAGAATGCCTTTAAAATATTCACACAACAAAGCTTCCCAGCATCCCTGTGAGATGCTGTGCCCTGCTTCTAAAATACCTGAAATGAGAAAACAGAAGTTTAAGCAACTTATTTGTGTAGTAGAGAAGTCTGACTGGAACCAACAATCTTCTCTTCAACTGTATTCTTTTCATCCACTCAAGTTTCTCCATGGATCCCATGTAGAATATAGCATTGGTTTTTAAATGGCAGCTGTGAATATAGACAGCTATAGAGAAACAAAACATACAAAGAAATAGATCAGCACAGGTGGCATAAGAAAGATATTTTAGTGCTCAGTCAAGCATAATCTCCTTATGCTGCAAATTCTTGTCACATTACCACTTGTTGACTTGTGGGAATGTGAGTCTGAGGCTCCTTGAATATTGAATTATCTTAGTACATCTTAATGTATTGTAGTTAGAGACGTGTCTGATTCTGGTGTCTATGATAATAAGCCATTTTAATGTGTATCCAAAAGACCTCAGTGTTATTCACCTGTTTCAACTAGATGGAAATTCCATAGAGAGGTTCAGTTACTTGTTAAATGACTTTATACACTTCCCAAAGGATTCCTTTGTCCTTAAATTTATCTTTAAGAGTGTTATTTGTGAACATCCATTTAAGAGTTCTGAAATTGATAAAAAACATATGTTGAAAAAAACAATGTTGAACTCAACCCACAAAAAATGTAGAGATGGAAAGATCCTCATGGTCTGTGATATAGTGAACATCTTGGAAGAGCTGGGATACCCTCCCAATGGCCTCCTACTGAAACTAGCTGGGATCTCAGTCTTTTTGGCACTCCAGTGAAAATTACTTCCTAGTAATCACTGATTGGTCAATGACATGAGGTCATGATCCCCAAATCTGGTAAATTATTGTATTGCACTCACCAACCTAACAATTATTCAGAAGAATATTAAAGACATTTTGCATATGGGAGTCAACAAGCCTGCTTGATATGCTTACTAAGATTTAACCACACGTTATATGTTCCAAGATTAGGAATGCAGCATAATTTTATCTGTAGTAAAACAACAAAATTTATAATTTGAGAGGAAATAGGCATGATTTGCAATCAAAGAAATGATTCTCTTACTCATCTATTTTTTTTCCTAGCCATTTCTAAAGAAGTAATTGGGCCTTTAAAAACATTTCTATAACCTTTTTGCTGTTAACCCTATTGTCATTTTTGTATAATCATTAATAATTTTCATTTCATCTGTTGCCATTTCAATACAAGACATCACAATTCTGTATTTTCAATAGGGATGGCAATCTGGATGGTTGTTATAAGTCTGGTTGAACAATCCAGGATTAAATGGGTCATTTAATGCACTGTCTTACTTAAAAGTATGATTAATCATAATCTTAAAAATAGGTAAAATGTAGGATCTTTAAAAAAACTTGAAGAGTTATATTATTTCAGAGGTTAAATAATTAATAAAGAGAGGATTCAAGTAAGTCTTTCAGGGATCACTGCACACAGTTATTTGTTATAGTGAATTACCAATACACTTCAAAATGAAAAATTAATTGTGCTTTCTGAGACAGCTACTTCAGCGAAGAGGTCTGCAGTTCACTGATGACCCATACCTGATGAAATAGGAAACTAGAGATGAAAACAACAATGAAACAATAAGTGTTTTGAAATAAATTAATTGCTGAAGGAACTTTTTAAAAATGTAATTTTATGATATGATGGTTACTGAAACAAATCCAACTACATGGAATTCTCTCATTTACGCTCTTTTTTCCCACTGCAGTTGCTGCCCTTGGTTGTGCTGGTGCAAATATCTCTGCACATTTGATCTGGGGAATGATTTTTGTTAAATATTAACCCACCCCTCCAAAAATGGGATGGGGCAGGAAGGAAGGATAGCGTATTTGTTCATCTTTGAGAACAGAGCCATTTTACGCTGTAGCTATTTGACAAGAGCATCAACATTTTAGGCCTATGGAGAAGCAGGCAATAGAGCACCTGCAGAGAATAAAACAAGGATTAATTTTCTCAGTCACAGCTGAATTCACTGGCTTCAGGGCCATTTTTATCCAAGGAATGATTTTTTTTGTAGAAGAAAAAAAAGGAGAGTGTACACATGACAACTTTTGGTAATGTTGTGAAGCTGCAAGAAGAGGTGAGGTAATGCTTTGCATTAGAGCAGTTAATGCAGCTGTTAGAAAAGGGACAAGCATTTAAGCATACAAACCTCTTCCACATCCAAAAATAAACCAATGTATTTAGTACTGGCAGCAGTTTTCCTTTAAGGAAAATTGCCTGTGGGAATGTGATGATGTGCTCAATGTTCCCATCTGATCTCATCCTGTGACTCCGATCAAGCCATAACCACCAGGAGGGGTTGTGATGGCTGCATCCAGCTTACCTGGACTTTGGGAGATGCTTGGCAACACGGTTACCAAGGGCTGTCTGGAACAGCAGCCCAGATGTTTTTCTGGTATGCAAATGTGACTATGGGTGGATTGTCTTAGCTAAGTGATATGAAGGATTGTTTGTGCATGTGTAATCCTTTAGACATACACCATTGACCAGGTCTGGGGCTAAGTCTGCATCCAGTCGCACCTGGACTGCTCTCCGAGAAGGGGTTTAGAAAGCAAGGGGGTCCATGCTGAACCCCATGACTCAATGGGAAGGTCTTGCTGGCAGTTCTATCTGACCTTGTCCTCTGTGAAGTAAATAATCAAGTGTACTTTGCATTGCACCTTGTCAAACCATGGTCACATTTATCATTGAAAACTGTTATCGTTGTTTTATATCAGTGAAGTTACTTGTATAAATGATGTGCTTTTCTCTTACTCCATCTGTGACAAATCAGTGTAGTTGACAGGATGGCAAATATTTATGGAGGCGTGGAAGTTCTGGTGGTGGTGAACCAGAAGAAGATGATCCTTTGTTCTCCACAAATCCTCATGAATATGAAGCCAGACCTGTTGTTAAAACAGAAAGAGCTGTGGGAGCTTGGGATGGTCATCTGTGCCGTGCTACGTGAACCATCCTCTGGAATCTGTTGCAATTGACAAATTTGCAATAGAGGTGTAGCAGAAACCCAGGTGAAACTGAGGCTCAACGTTTGTGAGTGTGCTTAAGTGGCCATGACCAAGTATTGTTGAGTGAGGATGAAGTAAATGGCTAGTGGGGTCTAAGAGTTTTCTTAGATTTATGATCTGACTCAACCAATATGCCCCAATCTATCACCAGGGAGCGAAGTGAACCCTCCAAAACCCCCAGTGAATCTCTCTGTAAACTCTACGGCTGTCACAAAAGCCACTTGCCAAGTGGCCATACACAAACAAGGACCCTATGGTGTCCCACTGTCTGCTACAGCAGATATCACAGTGTTAAAGCTACTAATTGCAGGAGCCCCAGCAAATCTTAAACCCTATCTACTTGCAAAACAAGATGAAATTAAAATAGATTTTTAACATAATAATAGACAGGGCAATAATGCTCCTAAGCCACTCCCTAAGTGGGTATAACTAATGCATGATGTAGTTAACTACAGCTGTGAAATGGGCTGGGGTGGTGCACCAGCTGAAAAACAAAACCTGAAGCCCTGGGGAGGAAATCATAAAATTCAACTCCTCTGGCACCAGTCCTCAGAAAGGGGAGACAACCCTTTCCTCTCCCCTAGGGAGGAACTGCAGAAGCCAAGATCCAAGTAATGTCTGGCAGCCATTGGGGCATGCCTGTCTGGAAAGTGGAGGCTTATTAGTGGGTCAGTAATGATGGCTCACGTGTTTCAATTCTGATTGTCCCTCAGTGGCAACTGGTGAAGTTTTTAATAGAAACAGGAACACAAATTTCAGTGCTAACTCAGTGCGTTGCTGAGAAGGTGGGCGTATGATCCAGACAGCAGAGAGTTAAGGTAATTGGTGTGACTGGTGTGCGGGTTGGGCATCAATCTACCAACGTCAATTTATGACTTCTGGGTGACAAACTCATGCCAACTACTTCCTTTGCAACCAAAAATCACCAGGAAAATCTTTTAGGTTTCAATGTTTTTAATGGACGAATTGGCATCTGCCAAATGACAGTGTGTGGTGTTGCGGTTCAAACATCGATTCCAACCCCAGCAGAGTGACTCTGTGGTGAACAAGCAAGTGTTCTTTGCCATTGCATCTTGTTAAACCATTGCCACATTTATCATTGAAAGTTGTTATCATTGTTTGGTATCAATAACTTTTATTGTTGCCTCTATTGTACTTCGCAAGTGCTTCCCTCTCACCGCACCTGTGACAAAGTCACGTGATGGGCAGGAGACAGAGGTGTAATGAGGAACAGACTGTAAGAAAAACATTATGTGTGAAAACCCCTCCCAGTCTTCATTGATACATAAATTTTAATACCTAATAGAAATAGGGATTTTACTTCTTAGATTTACTTTCTGGAGGAATCTGGTAACTCTCTAGAGGACTTTGAAAAGTGTAATTAATGCAGCAGAGAATGATGATGCTTTACAGAAATACGTTGAAGACTGAAGAAGTGGGATGGAAATGCAGAAGTATGCAGTTGTGTTTAGGGATTAATTTCTGCTCTGAGGTAAAGTCTCGCTGCTTTGAAACAACAGAAGGAAAGAAGGAAGGGAAGGAACTGTTGAGCAGAAGTTTTCACTGAGCTGCAAGAAAGGCAAATGTAGCCTTTCACCTTCTGCTTCACCTGAAGACTATCAGGTGCAGCATTTAATGAAAAAATACTGCAGGAAGCCTCTTTCTCAACAAGCTATGGTAGAATGTAACCTATATTCTTAAATAATAAGAATTAAATTTTTATTATTTGTGGACAGGAAGCAAGCTGTTATTACTGACGTGTTGCTATGTCTAGGATGATCGTGGCCATGTTTGTGGGGGAGTATCTTGCTCTGGAAACCTGTGTTTTAGCCTTACCCTTGTTGCTGTTTGGTTGTGAAAGTCCTGGGTCACAGTCCTGTTCCCATTAACAGACTTTACAAAGTGTCAGGGCCTTTTCTTGTTTTGTACTGTACTGATGCAGCCACGGACACGATCAAGAAGGGTTGCAGTAGTTACTGGTGATATTATAGCATGTCTGTAGGCAGCTACTGAGAGAAAAGTTGTGTCTCCTTTAGAGTGATTTCACCCTCTTTGTGCTCATATATGCTCTGCTCACATCACTGGAGACAGGTTTCACCTTGGAGCTCTAGTAACTTTTGTTAGAGAATTCTTGCATCTAAAGATAAGTGTTGTTTTGGAGCGGAGGGACCTAAGCCAGTCCTGGCCTTCTAGGTTTGTGTGACTGCTCTGGTAACCACGGTGTGAACATCTTTGTGTGTATTGTCAGATTTGCTGGAGGAGGGCACGCTGCTCTTTTGTTCTTAGTTACAAGCAAAGGTTTTAGTTAACTTAGCCAAACTACTTTGTTCATAGGCACAGTACAAAATGAAGTTCAGTCAAGGTCAGCTCCTGCACGGAGAAGAGAAAACAGGCATTTGGCTTTTATTGGATAAGAATCTTGCTTTAATTTTGAAAAGGAAATCAGATGCAGTTTTGTGAAGTGTTCCTTTAATCTTTGTATGCTTTTCTATATCAGTCATACTTTAGCTCGCATGTTTCAGTACTCTTTGTATCTTTGACAAGAGATCTCTACATTTGACTGCTTGCTGCCAGCAAGACCATTTATATTAGCAGTAGAGTGATGTCTCTCTGCTATTACAGCCAGCACGGTCGAAGGCTCTGCTGGAACTTTGCCAAATTGAACTTCTGGCCTTAATGAAATAATAAAGTGCTGCTTTGGGCCTTAATTATTGGCCTTAACATTGTGAATACCCCATTTTTTTTCCTCTACAGATGACTTAGATTGAGACTATTGCTACCTCATGACTTATTATTTTACTGTTTCCTTTAGGAACAGTCATCCTGACAGGTCTAGGAGGATGGCAAGAACCTGATATATCAATAAATAAGGAAATTATGAGAGATAAGTGGAGGAAATCTGGTGAGTTTCTAGGGTCCTGGTAGTGTGTATGGGCTGGAGAGTGAGTGATTTGCTGCAGAACCAGTCATGTTTCTTCCAGAAAGCATAGTGGTCTTTTCTGCTTTACAAAGAGCTGAAAGTAGTATAGAATTAAAGTATTTGCACAGAGATAATAAAGTACAGACAACTATTATTCTCGAGAAGGCAAAATCTTAAGCTAAAGAATTTCAGGGTCTGCTGTGAATCAATTAGGAATAACTCTCAGTCATGCTCCTAGCCAAAGGGCACAGATCCTGAGAAGCTCCTTGGGCTGGTCGAGTTTTTGATATATTTGCTGAGGCCTGAATTTGGAATAGAAGTAATAATTCTAATTTTTTTTTCTTGTGGAAAAGTCAGATGCTGGGGGTGAATTCTAAACTAAGCCTTCTCAGAGAACTCAAGAAATCTGAATCCTATTTTTATGATGAACTTTCTCAAATCTTAGGGATGGGAGATTTTAAATGCAGTTATAACCCTTTCCTTCTGTAGAAGTAAGGAGAAGGAAACTGTTTAATCCCTTCATTATTTTTTTATTTCCCTAATGAGAGTGGGCTGAGTGCCACATGGACACTGAAAGGACTTGGTCCTAAATGCATAGAGGCCAGATTTCAAAGTTCTAATCTTGAAAGGGTGTGTGTGGAAATGGTAATTCATTGACTTTAAACTGTCCTATGTGTTTGCAGAACAGGAAGAAAAATACAACTGACAAACACAAGAGTTGCAATAGTGTCCTGAAAGGGTTTTTCTCATTACCATTAGGTGTGTGAATTTTTTTTCCAGTATTAGAAAGTTCTTTAGTCACTCCTGTGTTCCTCTCCTGCCATATATTGAAAATATCAAATGACTGGAATACAGGGAAAACGAAAACCATTCATTGCTACTAATTTTTTTCTGTTACATCCACACAGATGTTTTATATTTCTGCTTTCCCTCAGTGGTCTACAAGTCACGTCTAGTCTCCTTTTTATAAATTAGTTGTGGCTTCTAAAGGTGAGCAATATCCATGGAAAAAACCTTTCTAGGAACTTCTGCGCTCTTCTAGTTGAGAACTCTTAGGAAATATGACAATTCTTACAGGTTTTTATAAAAAAACCAGAAGTTTTACATATATATATTTAGGTACATCATGTATACTGCTTTATAGAACAGAAAACTATAACACCTGGAAAGCAGTAGTTAGCCAGAGCAGATAACAGGGAATTAGGCTATTAATCTGCTTAACAAGGACACATGCTGAAGTAGTTTGAATTGTGCTAGTTTGTAATTCAGCTCTTATGTAAGAGGAATTCAAATTTAGCAAGACATGCAGGGGTAAAAAAGTATATAAGCATACTACTTTTGTCCAAATCCAATGCAGTTAACTGTCCTATTTTAGTGTTTCAGCCACTAATATCTAGGCTTGTGGTCCAATGCAAGCTAGGTTTACACCAACTGGGATGAGATATACTTGATTAGTGTGGACACCTACCTATTTCAACAGATATTCCATCTATTTTTCTGTTCTGTTGCCTGATCCTTTACTAGCAAATTAATCATGATAGTCTGCTGTTATCATCCTATGAAAATAAACACTTTTCAAAATTATTATTATTATTATTTAAATCAGATGCTTATGTTGCCCACTGGCATTTTTATTTTGTTTTGAATAGCAGGAAAACTACTGCAAAACTTCTCTTTGCACCAGAGATGAATTGTTTGGTTTTTTGGAAGATTGTGAGTCAGCCCCAAACAACATTTTCCAATCCAGCTGCCAGTTGTTAGCCTGTAAAATTCATTATTACAGCATGTTAAATACTGCTCAGCCAGGTGCTGAATGGTGAGGGATTTGTCTGGATATGAGTAAAATACCGTCTTCTGGCAGTAGTCAAGGAAAGATATGTTGTACTGATGATCGGTTTGGTCAGTGTTCTGTATGATGGAAGCACTGCCATCTTGTGGAGAATTCTTGCTTATTTATTTTAGAAATGTAAATTTTATTTTTATCTAGGTTAGTATCTGCAGGAAGAAAATTTTGGTATTGTTATAAGCAAGGAGCAAATGGGGAAAGAACGTAATTTCCAAATGCATTTTGTTCTTTAGCTAATCGTGTGTTTGTATCCTATTATACAGTGTAGTTGTTTCTTCCTTTTTCATTGCTTTTCTTAAGACCTGTATTTGCTACTTATGGCATATAACAGTCACAAAAAGGGAAACTTAAGTCTCGTTTCATGGAGTACAGCTCTTTGTCTATTAAAAAAAAACCCAAAACCAACCTCCCAGAAAAACAGACCAAGAAAACAAACTCCCTCTACTGTCTTAAAGATTCATTTTAGAATAGATTTCTTGTCTGTTGTGTCTGTGTCACTGAGGAGTACTGTGACCTTTTGCTGTCATCCTCCTCTTCAGTCCTGTTGTGGATTAGGGTGGTTCTCAACACATTGTTGGGTGTTTCTTAACTGAGAGCTAGGAAGTGTTGTGAGGTTATGCACAGCTGTAGGAATCCGTCTCACAGATTGGATCTATCTGACCTTATCTCAGGCTGTGTGCTGTTATGTACTGAAAACAAATAGGTGGTTTGTGGTGTGTATGTGTCTGATGGTCAAAAATGAAAACATGGGGAAAGGCTATTTGAGGATATTGCTCCTTGGGCTGCTTTTTCTCTGATGGAAAGCAGAGTGCAAGCAACCTCTTGAATAAGAGTGTAGAGGCAGTGGCACAAGGTAGCTCCTTCTGTAAATAAGCCGGAGGTATGTTGCTGGAGAAACATCCCTGTGTGCTTTGTTCCTCTTCTCAAAGGAAACAGAGCTTTTGTGTGTTTCTAAAAACATACAAAGGCTCTGACGGGCAGGTGTGTCAGTTTTAACTGCTGCTTCTTCCCCATCTGTCTTTGTCTCTGGAGCAGGTTCCTTCTCCTGCCAGCTCTTCAGCTCCCTCTGCTCGCTGCCTGAGGTACCGGCTGTGGTGTTTGCTCGGGAATTAATCAGCTGCAGTAGGCTGAGCTACGACATTTGAGTAGTTTTACAGATTTGTTTTTCTTGATTGTTACAACAGAATAACTTCTCGTAGAGGGGAGGACTGAAGGTGGTGGTAACTGTTTAATCAAGTGCACCCAAGTTCAAAAGATCGTATGTTAAGAGACATGACCTGTAATTGATTTTTAGCTGTAAAAGCAGAAGTACTCCACAGATCAGACTTCTTTTTCATCCCATCAAAAGTGGGGTTTGTGGTTTAGCTTTGTGGTTAAATAGTTTGTTGAACCCCTAAGAGAAAATAAATCTGAAACAAACAAGCTGTACTGAAATAGGTTAAAAAGCAAAGGCACAAACGAATTAAATTATTATTTAGTTTTTAGGTAATGGTACTGTGGTTAGCATACAAAAATGAAAATTTACATTAACCTTTCTAAAAATGCATTTTGAAGAAGGGTGAAATCAAAATAATTAAAATAACTTAAAAATTGTTGTAGTTGCAAGGATTTAAGAACTTCTTGCAAATGTTGCAGAGAAAGCAGCAACAAAACGAGTTGATGCTAGAGCATGGTCAGCAAAACCCTTGGCATTAAACAAATCAGGAGACATGTCCTTGCTAAAAGGCAAATGAGATAATTATGAAAACACAGCTACATCAACAAAAATCAAGACTTGCAAGGCAACTCATCAGAATTTTTTTTTTTTTTAAAATCATAATTTTCCTGAGCTGGAGTAAAAATCCCTTACTCAGAGTAATGTGATATCAAAAAGGCACTGGTATCAGCCACCGTGTGTATGGATTTGAGAAGTATTACTTGAATTAAAAGCAATTTTATTTTTGAACTTTTATAATGCTGCTGCCTACCAAACAGGATATTCAGCTCTCTTTAAGCTCTTTCACTCAAGCTACCTACTACAAGGTCATCTCTGTCTTTGTTTTAAAGTCTATCCGTTCTATCCTGCTTCTCAACTGATATTTTCTATGCTTTCAAATTGTTTTCCTAGAGGAGAGAAACCAAACCCCTTTATGACAGCATGGTGATGGACATCCAAACAGAACTGCAGATCTGGGGAGATCTCTGCCTTTCAATACTAATGGAGAAATTCAGAATTCTTTCATGAAATTAATATTTTAAATCTAGATTTTTGATCTTTACTGCTGAACATATCTTGTTCTTTGCAAGTGAGATGCTCTTGTTTGCATTTAGTGTAGTGGAGGGGTGATTTCTTTTAATTGAGCATAGCTGGGTGTTCTCTGCTCTGGAGGATAATGATGAGCTATATCCTAGCACTTATTTTAAAACTTGTAATGCTACGCAGTTGTCAGTCCACAGATACTGTGATGCTCAAATGTTCAGGACCAGATTTTGGCTGTTTAAAATTCTGTGTCCTGCTGGGTTCCTTATTAAGCACTGACTTTGCACAGAACCTGGCAATATGTTGTATCTGGGATTTGAAGTCTGCATAGTGATTTCTGTGTTCACACTGGAAAGCTGAAAGATACAAAGCAGATTAGGATCATAGAACACTACTAGATTGGAAGAGATGTCTGGAGGTCATTTTGTCCAACCTCCCATTCAAAGCAGGACCGGCTTCAAAGTTAGATCTAACTTTGTCGAAATCTTGCAGCAGAGAGTTACACAGCCAGAATTAGAGTTCTGACATTCCTTTGATGTAAAGCTGCTAAACAAGTTGCCAGAATCTGTTTCACAAACTCCATCTGTGAAGCAGAGATAATTCTTGCATAAATACCTGTAGAGTATTTTGATCTCTTCAGGTAAAATAAAAGCTCTAGACAGGAGTGGTTCACTTCAGTACTGGGGTAACATGATTTCTTCTCCTGTTCTTAAAGATGTGAAGGAAGTAAAAAAGAAGTCTTACATTTCCTGTCAGTATCAATGAGGATTACAAGTACTGCTAATATCCTTTTCATTGAGTAAATAGGTCAATTTTTCCTTTTCTAGCATTCTTGCTGTTCAGGGCTTGAATTGCCCTTTTTTGCTGTTTAGCCACTTAGGGAGACGCGGCGTTTGTGAATGCAGAGTTCTGAAAGCTTCTATTTCTGTTCAGCTCATGAAACTATTCACATCAGGGAGAGCAGACATATGATCTCATGGCATTATTTATATGAACTGAAACAAAAAGGTCGTATTTTAACTGTGCTGACTTTAGTCTTCTCCCTGAACACTGATGAATAAATAAGGAGACTTGAATAGCACGTTAGTGACAGTGGCCGAGCAGGCAGCTAAATTCAAATGCTGAAAGTAGAGTTGCAAGCACTGACTGGGCAAAAGGCTGCAGTGCTGTCTCTGTAGTACTGGCAACCCAAGGGTTAAGTCTAGACATAGTTTTGGTGCTGTGAGGCAATTAATTCTCAAAACACTACCTGAAAGCTCCTCTTGTTTTCTGAGCCCTCAGTCCTGTTGTGAAGAGGAGGAAATCCACAGCAGATTGGCAAAGCCAAGCCAGGGCGGGCGAATCAACTGGCACAGAATACGGGGGCTGGATCTGAGATGCTGGGCTTGGGGTGATGTGGGGGGTCTTGAAGAGTCAGGACAAAGGAGGGCAGAAGGGCTGATGAGGTAACACCTTTAATATCTGCTGCTCACCTTTTTAGTTTTCTCAGTGACAATTTTGCCTTGATTTGGTCATGACAGATTAGAGTTCTGAAGACAGTTTGTATTTCCTTCCAGGTTTGGTCAGTTTCTTCCTCCTGCCACTGAGCTATTTATCTTCTGCTCTCTGGTATTTACAATATTTCCTAATTTATTTTCTTCTAGTAATTTCAATTGTTATGCTGTTTTACTTCCCTGCCAACACATTAATGGCAAGACATGTGGATTATGTCACATTTCTCAGGAATAAATCGGGTTCATTCTTCTTATAATTAGGCAAATATTTAAGTGTGCATATAATGCTTGCATTTCCTGATACACCTCCTCAGCTCCATAAACTGAAGTTTTATCAGTATTTTCTATTTGCTTTCCATTGATTGGCTTTCAAAAGGTGAAACAGTTCAAGGAAAATCTCTAGTGAGTGTGACCATTACTCCTTCTTTTCCTCATCTGGATATTTATTTTCTGGCACCTTAACACAATACTATCACATGCATGTGAGTGGAAACCCCAACAGAGTCATTTAAAAAACTTTCAGAAACTCAGTTTCCTATTACTCCTTTTTTTTTTTAAGATATGTTTAGAATTATGATAAGGTACAATTTATAACCTATGAAGCTTCTAGATCACAGCTCACTTGCCTCCTGCACAGGAAATGGTTTAGTTCCATTATTTGGCCAGTAATTGCTGCTCAATTTGCTGACAATAATCACAAGAATTTTTTTTCTATTTGTTACAATGGTACCTTATTTGCCTTTTTTTTTTGTCTACAACTTGGTATCTCTCAAGGCATGCATCTCCTCAAAAAGAAATGCTTCTCTTGAGAGTTCAGAAGCTTTTAGGTATGTATGGTCATGTTTAAAAGTCCTTTCTTACCTACAGTCAATACAGTCCATTACATTTCTCTGCCACTTGGTGACTTGCCAGTACTGTTCTCAACTTGCCTCACAGAAGATGCGTTTTTATAAGGCAGTGCAATATCTCAGCCATTTGATGTGCCTCATTAATTTCAGCAGACTCCTCATTTATTAGAAGTCCTTCATCGTCTCCAGTTTTATTCTTTTCATGATTTGTTATAACCCATCCAATTTTCTCTTAACTGATTTGACTGCATTAATTCATTCTGCATTTTGGCTGCCCTTCTCTCTGCTGCAGTAACAGACTCTGCGTGTTTGTATTCTGTTGCATCCATTACTCAATTTTCTTTTAGTCTTAGATTCATGATTAGTCCCTGATTGCTTCCTATTCCATGTGTTCTTTTCCAGATTTTTTTCTGTATAGCTGATAATATTCCTGCTTGCAAAGGACTGTTCACAAAACGTTCCATTTAATTTTTGTCAAACTTAAATGAGAGATTACAGAAATGACAAATGTTTGACAATGGGAGTCAATAATTCCAAATGGCTGGCACTGTGAGTAGAGGTTACTCTGCTCAGTCTGAATGGAGGTTACTAATGTCACTGGTTTGTATTTAAAAGTCAAATGAAATGGAAAGATACTGGTAATGGACTGTCTAGTTGTGGCGTGGCTGGTCTATTAATAAGGAGTCTGTATTTTTTTCCCTTGAAATGCATTCCAGTGTATTTGCCATTTGCAATTATAGCTTGTTGGTTTGTGGACCAGGTGTTAAATTAGGTGAGTTTCACACTGTCTGATACTGAATAGCTTTAATATTACATGCTACTGGAACGTAGAGGGTGTTACCAAGGCAGATGGGCAGCGACTCTGCTGCAAGTGCTCACCCCAGGAGAGGACAAAAGGTCAGGAATCTACTGCAATCCTTTCCCGTGTTTTATAATTTAGGTGAGCTCTTTACACTCCACATGGGGTTCAACAGGAGCTCTTCAGACCCAGGCTCCCTGCTTATGGGGAGAATTAGTTTTTCTTTTGGTTGCGCTGCCTGTGCTGTGCTAACTATTGGAGCTGGGAACAACTTGTCCCCAGCTGATCCCAAAGCCTGGTGGGAGCTGTGTGTTGGATTCTGCTGAATTAACAGAGCAACTGTTTATCATCAGACACCTATTGCCAGAACACTGTTGAATCTGCCTATCCTATATTCAATTTCTTCCATATTTTCCTTCCTTCCTCCTTCATCTTCTTCTCCTTCACTTATCTGTTTTCTACAGGTGGTGGTGCTGTGGTCAGTCAAGCAAGGGTTCTAAATTTCTTTAGCCACAGGGAAACTGTAGTGACTGACTGGAAGATCTCAGTTTGCTCGTGCTGCTCAAGTTAATTTTCAAACTGAGCAGATCAGAACTTAGTGTTGGATCAGTCAGCACTAGGGTAAGACAAGGCAGGACTGTGTGATTGTAGGAGAGGTGTGATCATTACCACATCATAGTTTTAAATTTGTCGTGTCAGTGATATTGACAGGGTTGTGTAAAACCTGGTGGGGAGGCACTAAACCATTGTGAGGCTGCAGGGTGAGAAACTGTCACAAGGACATGAGTTGGAAACTCAGGAAAGCCTCTCAGAAAGCTGATATGCTTAAGGGTATCACTTACAGAATGAGACCATCAATAGAGCAGTTTGTTGCAATACAGAGAACAGCAAGAACCTAATGCAGACCTTCTACATAGCATTGATGTTGGCCCTGGTTAGGTACTTGGATTACCTTGTGAACATCTCTGCCAGATTTGTTTTGACATCTGTCTTCCTTTTTGCTTTCTGAGAGGATTGTGCTCAGTGGAAAAGCTTTTCGATTTAGAGTTTAGGGAGCTCTGTGATGACAAATAGCATCTTGAAAAGACTGATCAATTTTCTTTCATTCCCCCCACCCCAAATAATGAATTGCTTGCATGTTTCAAGAGTGAAAAAATTCTATACAAATTAGCAGAATGGATGAAAAATGAGTCTCTTTAGACTCTAGCCAATAAACATGTTTAAGCATAAGCTGCTTTTTGTTTCATTTCACAAAATTTCAAATTAAATGGGACACTGTCAGCACCAATTTACTGTTTAAAAGGGATGTGTTTTAGCATCTCTGCCCTGTAAACAGTCAGTTTACTTCTTTATGGTGTCTGGAAATTTGCAGGCAAAAGGAGAAGGTTACTCGTCGTTAAATGTCCCAGGAAAAGGGGATTTGGTTGTGTGTTACCTGCACAAGTCTGCACTGCATCTTTCAGCTGTTATCAGAGGACAAGGGCAGGTGAGAGATGGAAGTATGAGAGACTTTACCTTAGGGAGTCTTTTCTAAACAAGTTCAATTTATGTTCTTAGCATTTCTACAGAAAAGGGCACAATAGCTAAAACCAGACTTAATTCTGAAAAGGCTTGTGTTGCTGTCTTCTTACACCCCTGTGTTGATGAGTAGGGGGCTGGGAAGAGTTGGCTGTAGTATAGAGCAGATTGGGCTCATTTAACAGTGGGCAATCAAGTTAGGGAGATACTTGTCAAATCCGAAACTTGTATGTTAGGCACCAAATCTGATACAAGAGAGTGTGTTTAATCTGCTTTGTGAGGTCCCCTTGTCATGCATGAACCATAAAAAAAATTAAATGTTGAATTTTTGCCCTATACAAAGAGCCCAATGCAGTTTTTAGACTCTCAGTCAAAATACTTCAATTCAATCCAGTTACTAATTTATGTATTCTGTAAATCAGTATTCTGCTCTGTTATCTTTGCTCTGCAAATGGAAAAGAATGTGTCATCTTAGATAGGCTTCTAAGATTGGTTTTAACTACACTGTGCAAAAAAATCATACTTCTTTAATACCATAATTTTACTGAATCTCTAAACATCTCTGAACATAGTTGCTGCACACAACAGATGTCCCAGTTTTGGTGTCCAGCTACTTGAAAGCCAAAGTAAGAAGGCAGTTTGTAAATAAGATGCTGACAGTAAGGAAGGAAATTATTTTCTTACACTGGTTGAAGGAAAACTTCCCATCTTTCTGATGTAGTGCAATTCTCATTTTCTTTCCCCAGAATACTGTTAAATTTTGGTCTCTTACTGGCCTTGTATGGGTTGCTCCAGCATTGGATAGCTACATTTGGGGGGAAACTTGTGGAGAGTGAAGTTCCCTTACTGGGAAGCTGTGTGGGCCAGAGTGTTAGAAGACACTGAAGAGGTGAGTTAGTTGCATAAGGAGGTAAAACATGCATAAGAATTCAGTGAACTACATGGCTATCACCTACATTTGTTCATAACAACTGCCAGATTTACCATTTCACTAGGATACACAGCATCTTGTGTCTCTATTTTTTTAAACTGCTATGTTGTATTTAAGAACACATAAGAACAGTTTACTTCTGGCTCGTTTCCGTGGTGCTGAGTCCTAAGTTTGCCACAACAGAATGTCAAGATTGAAACTTCAGTGGGAATCACCTCTTGTACTGATTGTTTTCTTGTAGTGTTGCTTTTTTTTTTTTGTTTCAGTTATGAAGATGGGGTTTCAAGGGCACAAAATAAAGCATTTGATGCCTAAATGTAACTAGAATTTATACCATTGAAAATTTTCTGTTCTTCTCCCTTAGATTTTCTTAACAAAGCCTAAAAAAACATTTTAAATCAGGATAGACCTGCACTTCACAGCTGTTCTGACATGTATGTTATATTTTTAACATTGCTGAGTGATTTGAATGCAAATTTCTCTGCAGGTGGGAAACAGATCACTGTTTATATGATGTTTATTACTGCAAATGTTGTTTGGTTTTCGGCACTGTCCTTTAGTTGAGGGCAGATTTGTATGAACATTGAAAAGGTGTTCCTGTTTGTAATGCACCTGCTGTGCACAAGGTAAGAACTTTGGTCAGCTGATCTTCAGATAGGAGGGGGCCTCCTTTATGTAGGAATGCAAAGAAATGAACAAAAAAAGTTGTAATAAGGAATTGTTGCTAATGTAGCTTCTGTGCTAATCAAAGGTTATGGTAACCTTCTGAAAAAGGTGATGTGTGAAGCACAGATGAGAGTGAGTGAACAGTTGGAGGTTGTTATTTAAGTGCTGCTGAACCATTACTTGTGTTATATAACCTATCAGTTAAAAATGCCTCTGTATCAGAGAAGATGGCAAATGAGTTTCTAATTTTTAAAAGGACTTTGGACAAGATATGGAAGACTCCTGGCTGGTGAGTCTTCTGTCTGTACAGGGCACTGAAACTGTAGATAAATATAATGTATTCAGGAAGAGTTAGTGTAGCTTCTACAGGGGACAGTCACGTCTGACAACTCTGCTGTAGTTCCCTGAAGGAATCACTCTTGTGTGCTGGGTAAAGGTGGTCTAATTAGTGTTGATTTTAGAAAGCCTTCTGAAATTCCCCCAAAATACCTAAAGAAACCAAATTGCCATAGGATAAAAGGAAAGGTCTTCACATAGATTAGGAACAGTTGAAAAGGTAGAAAACAGAAGGTGGAAACAAATGTTCAGTTTTCTCATCATAGGATTTTTCACCAGGCAAATTCCACTGCATGATGAGATCTGCACGAAGGGCCGTGCTATTCAATGTAAACAGTCTTGGAAAGAGGGTGAAGAGGGAGGAGGCACCATTTGCTGATGGCATTCAGCTGTTCAGAGCAGTGAAAAAGGAAACTCGCTGCAAAGAAAAAAGGTCTTGTGATGCTGAGGTAATAAAATGACAGATTAAATTCACTATAGAGAAAGGTAAAGCAACACAGATGAAGAAATTAACCCTTGGCTTTATAATGTGATGAAGAGTTCTGAATTAGCTGTTACCAGTCAGGAAAGAAATACTCTATTTATGAGTATTTGTATGAAAATGTAAGTGTGCTCTGTGGTGATTTTTGTTTGTTTCTTTGCAGTTCCAAAAAAGCAGATAGGTGTTAGGAATAAAAAAATTCAATAGACAACTAAATAAATACCAGATCTTTCCTGATCTCAGAAGTCGATAGCAGAAGGAGAAACAAAGAATACTGAAGTTACAGGATGGCTTCCACATGAGAGGTCACTACAGGCTACGGTGACTCTGATGTCACTGCAAGAAGACACTACCGTAACGACTCGACAGCCTGTGATAGTCTGCTGATGGGGAATATAATGAGATCTATGAAATGAAGAGTGACTTTGACAGAACAGATAGGGTCTGAGCCTTTTTTCTGGTCTGTGAAAAAAGAGCATCAAAAGGAACTTTCAGGAGGTTCAAAAAAAACCAACCAACCAAAAATGTGTTCACATAGTGTGCATCTGAACGGTGGAGTTGGCTGCTGAAGGATGCTTTGCACACCAAAAGGTTGTGCAAGTTCAAAGTCAGGAAATATAACCTATCTAAGTTTATTACACACAATGGAAAGACTTGTAGCTGATGAAGTTAATTCCCCAATTGATATATCAGTAGAAGCTGGAGGATTCTGGAGTACATCACTGCATGTTTGCTCTGTTCTTATGTGCTCTTTCCTAAGCATCTACTATTATACCAGTACTGGGGAGAATAAACAGACTATTTTTATGTTCTCAGATATTCAAGATGCGGAGAAATTTTTGTAAGCTGCTAATTTGTGTTTGTACAGTGTATAACTAACTGGAACCTAAGCAAGGCCTTCTGTGTAAACTAGCATTTGGTGACATTAAGATAGAAAAACACACAGATGCTATATTGTGGGACATGGACAAACAAGAACACGGCAAAGTAACGTGTCAGAATGGAGAGGCTGTGGCTTAAAGTTGAATTCTGCTGTATCCTCTACGTTCCTATTCTCTGTTAAAGTATCTTATTTGATCTGGAAATTGCTCAAGCTAAAATTAGAGTTCAGAGGCATTGATGAAAGAAAGAAAGGGATAGTTTTTTGTCGTAAACCTATGCAGTTCTTTTGCCAGTACAGTTTTATATTTCAGGTGACAGCATCTTTAAGAATTATGGATGCTTAAAGACAAATGTGTTTTGAGACAAATGTGGGGATCTGCTGGTAATCAGAGCTGGGGAGCAGAAATTTAGTGAGCAGCACCCTCCTGAGGAAGGGTAGGTCGTAGAAGAGCAGAACAGAAAATATACCTGTTCCTTGCTAACACCTGGGTTGTCTGGAGGATGTGCAGGCTTTGTCGTTCCTGTACAATATGAAGCCACAAACACATTCTTCAAGGGAGAAAAGTAATTTCCTATAATATTTCCTCTAATAATTTCCAGAGGGGATGAATCTGACCTTTTGAAGGAGATTGTTTTGTTATGGGATTGATGTGGTATCAATTATAGTACTGACATTATCATATCACATCATATCCTATCACTTTCAGTGTTCTGGATGTGGAAATTTTCTTGGATAGCAGTGTTATTTTAAACTCTAAACGTGGCACAAAGGTGGATGAAGTTGCCCTGGGTGATAATGGAAGGAACTGCTTTGACCTTTTGGATGATTAAAGGCCTTTCTAACGACGGAGGGTTTTTCTTCCTGCCAGTTTTCTTGTTCTGGGTGTGCAGCGTGATAGGCAACTTGCCCTTTTAAAACTGTCTTCCTGGGAATCATAAAGACAATTTTGAGAGGACTTGGATAGCTGTTTTTCCTTCCGTTGCAGGAATGTTTGCTTCCCGTGGGAAATTTTCACTCCTTCCCTTAGGTGTCACTATTTATCACTGCTAGACTTCCCCAGGCTCCATATTTGGCTGAATGGCAGAGTTTTGCTCTGTACTTCAGGCACCTTGGCAAGTGTAGTGTGTAGAGCCTGCTCTGCCAGTCTGTGCTGCCTCACATACTTGTCTCCCTCCTACATCAGAGAATAGCAGTGACAGCCTGTGTGAGGCTCTTACCAGAGATCTATATCAGTGCA
This sequence comes from Dromococcyx pavoninus, assembly GCA_033558185.1. Classification (NCBI taxonomy): domain Eukaryota; kingdom Metazoa; phylum Chordata; class Aves; order Cuculiformes; family Neomorphidae; genus Dromococcyx; species Dromococcyx pavoninus. The sequence goes on along the minus strand of JAUMJL010000308.1, from coordinate 732,113 downwards.
ATGTTATAAAAGATACATTGCCAGTAATTTCTAAGTGTGGGTTATGTCTTAAAATGGGCTTAATAACTGTACATACTTATTTTCTTAAAAAAAAAGAGTTCTGTTGCTAGTAAGCATGAAATTTCTCAGAAAGCTAATTTGTGTGCCCTTTGATTTTTTTTTTTTACTCTCTTTTACTTCACAAAGATTTAGACTCTGACAAGCATCTCGCTTTATAGGTCAACTTTTCTTTCATATTGTTATTTTTGTTTAACAAAAGGATCTATGTATATTAGAGATGGAAAAAGTATTGCTGTCAATACTTACCATTTACCTAAGAATGGATTCTTATCTCAAACCACCTGCCTAAGGGCTGGGGTCATAATACTGATGTCTAAGCAAGCTGGTATTTTCTTCCTGCTTTGTGCAACTGGTTTATGCTCAGGCATACAGCTTCAAAACTTGTGAAATTGCAAAGAGAGAGTGATTTTAGCTACCATGGTCCATCTACTCCTGCCATGAATAGCTAACACCTTCACACCAGGGACATTTTGTTATTTACAATTACGCTCACTGCATCTCATTCGTTACAGTAGAAGTTGGGCTCTGTTGCAAAATCCTTTGGATGCCACAAGGCATGCCCAAGCTGTGTCTGCTGCCACGCCCAAGGAGCTTGCTTGCTTTGATAGGCAGGAGTTTTAAATAATTCTTAGGGCCTTGCTGGGAGATGATTCTCCTGTGAGGTGCTCGGTCCTTACCTGCTTGCTATGGCCCAGCCTCTTTGACAACCACCATTACCCGTTCTCGTGCGTGGTGTCGGCTCCTTACAGTTCACAACATGAAGGGGAGATTTCCTCTGCTTTCTTGCAATTTCCATAGCAGACATCTTGCTACTAAGTTTGTTCTTGCAGAAACTTTAATTATTCTTACAGGATGCATGATAATCTAATAATTGCAACAGTCAAACTTCCATACATAAGAAGTTTACAGCGTTAAATATTTACATTATATATTTATGTAACAGAAAAAAGTTAATGAAAAAATTGAGTTATAAAAGTCTAGTTGATTATTTTGGATTTTTGTTTATTTGTTTTACAAAGTGAAGGTATGAAATAAAATTTCAGTAAGGGTGGAGTCTTGTTTTTAATCCAAGAATGACCTAGAGCTGTGTGTGGGGAGAAGTAGACCAGACTCGCTAGTGGATTACGCAGGGAGAACTCTGGTATTTTTAACCATGCAAATAGCCAGTCATCTGTTTTGAAATAAAGAGGATTACTTTTGCTTGATAGCTCTGTGTTGTGTTTTTGCTGTGCCCGGAGTATGAACCCTGCAGTTTCCAAATAAGGGAAAAATGGCTGTAGATCACATCATAGCTTTAGCTCCAGGAGGAAAATGCTGTGGCCCTTTACAGTGTTAATCTAGGGTCTGACAACTGTGTGCATGCGAGGTCATTGATGACTCTATAAGCTATAAATGCTGCACGAATTTCTACATTTCTTACATGGGAGAATTCATCTTCAGTAAATGGAAAAGAAAGAACAAAATGCATTTTTCTGTACACAGGCAGAATATCTTTTTATTTCACCAGTAACTAAATTGAAGAGCCATCTGCATCTCCTGTGGGGCCCAGTTCTCTCAGCTGGTTTCTCTGTGTGCTGGCAATAGCTAAGAAAAAGTATGGCAGCAGAATGGTTAACACCATTTCTTTTAAATTACAAAAGGAATTTTTTCCCCCCTGTTGCTGAGCTTGTTTCTTGTTATAACTCCCCTAATAATGCTGCTATGGGAAGACTTGTTTATTTAGTGAATTAATAATTCTAATGGTTGCATATGGCAAAGGGCAAATTTTGCCCCTGCTTGAACAATCTGAAAGGCCTGCAAATATAAGCAGAAAACTCTCTGCAAAGAGGTTGCCTTGCATTTGCCCAACACAGGCCAACCTGCTCTTAGTACCTATAAGATGTTATCAATGTTTCAATGTTAGTTTACAAGGTGATAGATTAGTAAGGATAGCAGGAACATTTTTATGTTGATTCTACTTCAGCTGAAAGGAAAACAAAGCTCTGTGGCACTTCTAGTTTGGATATCTTGGAAGTTCAGAACCACTAGAGCAGTGTTATACTGAATTCAGATTTTTGTGTCAAACTCAGTCTGATGTGTTCCACGATAACATAGTCTTGTTTTCACAGGGCACTGGATAAAACCTTTCTAATTGCAAATGTCAGTCAGGTCTATTAAAAGAACGAGTCATCTGTATGGAATGTGAGTGTAATAATTGGTTGCCTTTTGGGTTTGGTTTTTTTTTAATACAAAGTCACTGACCACAGGTACTTTCACAACTTTTTCTCCTGTGTTAGTGATTGATTTTGTCCTACATCTGCATGCACAGCACTTTGTGTCTTTAATCTTGTGCATGCCTTTGGTATTTCACTGAAAGTCCATGTTTTTCCAAGCATAGATTACCAAGACATGTATGTAAAAAGCATATTTTGAAACTGTTTCTAACTGTTTTCTTGAGTGCACCTAATTAGATGTCTGGCCAATTTTTCTCTTCCGTGTTGTTTGGCTCCTGTTGAATCTTGAGTTTTAAGGTGTTCTGAGAAAAGCATGAAACAAGAGAATAGGTATTGGATATGAAAGTACAGTGCAGTCTGATGATACCTGATGTCTCTTCTAAACATCTTCAGGAATTAACTAATTATAGACAGTATCATCTGCCACTAATTTTAAAGTACACTTAGAGAAATATTTCTGAGCAGAACTTGGACAATGCACTGTAGAAAGTGAATAACAAGGAACAATTCCCTGCCCTGAACACTCCCTGCCTCTTTATGCAGTGTGGTGTTTGGGGTTTTTTTTTAGTTCTGCTTCTATGAAATAATTTTATTACTTTAGAGAGTCCTGGTCTATGATTATTTTTGAAAGCCTGAGTTTGACATTACTGCAATGACAGGAAAGGAAGAAATCATGGTGAGTGTGGGAGTTGAACAGCAGTTATGCCCTTACCCTTCCTTACCTATCTGGAAATTTCTGTTTCAGTGACTCTGCCAAAACCATGAATGCTTTTGTGCACGTTAGAAGCACCAAGAACAGACAGGTCAGCATGAGATCAACTGCTTTCTGATCTCAGATTTGAATAGCAAACCAGAGTCTAGCGTTGTGATAATGAACTTGACCCAAGGATCTTCTTTTAGTATTTTAAGAGACTATTTTCTTTCAACAGCAAAGTCTGTGCCTTCATACTCAGGATAATCCAATGATGCATCTTTGATGCAAGCACACTTTTCTCTTGTCTGTAAGTTGAATTGCACCCTGTGTTGTATCAGTATCTGTAGACTGATATGTGGGGCTTTTTCCTGTCATGAGTTTAGGTGTTCACAATTACTTGCTTGCTTTAATTAAAATGAGATTGCAAGCTGTCTGCCTCAGTGTCCTCTGTACAACAAAATGTTCTCCAGAGGCAGAATTCTTCAGGGATCCAACTGTTCTTTCTTTAAATATCTGTTGTCCTTCACCCAGGGCGTGTTTGGGCTCACGTGGCACTGCACCCTGCTCCTTGGATCCAATTATTTTGTTTCCACGAGGGCATTCTTGTTGCAGCTTTGGGCTGTTTCTGTTGGCTGTTGGGGCAGTCTGGTGCGAGAGGAAGGAGAAGGAGCGCTGTTGCGTTGGCAGAACTGGGGAACCTTAGGACTTAGACTGAGCTTCTGCCCCCACTGCCTCTACTGCTCCACGTGCTCGCTGAGGGAGTGTTATACCACGGTTTGGTGAGTCTGCTGGTTGAGAAATTTGAAATAACTTTAGAGGAATCAAGAGGAACTCGAGGAACAATTCTCTTTGGGGACTAGACTTTGAATAGAACGTTTAGTTGCAGATCAGCAGATCTCCAGATGAGGCTCTCCTTGACTGTTGTTGGCTGAATAGGGCAGATTAGGAGCTGGACTGACAGCCTGCTCTTACAGTTGTCGTTTTGCAATACCTTACTGAGCAGGGTGAGGTCGATCCAGTTGCCCATGTTTGAACTCTAACATGATAAAGTGAGAATTCCATTCTAAAAGGCTTCTAATGCACGTAATAAGAACCATGACTGTTGTGAAAGCAAGGAGTTTAGAAAATGCTAGGTACAATCCTTAATAATCCACACTAGAATCTCTGTCTTACACTGACATTTGTCACTTTCTATTACTTGTCCTCTCAACTTTTAGATCTTAGGGTAAGGTTTGAATTGCCTGAATTCCTGCTCACAATCTCTTTCTACTATCTAGGAAAAAAAAGACCCGTGAAAATCATCCTTATTTCAGGTGTGAAGCTCAGTGTGGTGACTGTTTTTGTTTGTGCAGACAGAAAGGTCAAATGAAGCAGACTTCCATTTGCTATGTTCAGCAGCTGGTGTGATAATGTTATTCATCCCCTTTCAATTCCTCAGTGTATCTCCTTCCAAACAAGATCTTCTCCTTGAGGTAATGCCATAATCTAGCAGTGCTTTAAGAACTTTAATATCCTTTTGGTGATTGTCTCTCCTAACATTTTCAAGGAAATGATCATTTTTTTAGTGATCCTGCTGCCTTTGCTTGTCTCAGAAGAACGTTTGAAGAGAATTAGCAGTATTTTACTGCCTTAGGTAACGAGGCAATTCTTTCTCTTCTATCTCTTCTTGTAGTGTCTCAGAAAGAAAACTCCATTCTCTTTCTTCGTTCTTCACTGCCAAAGAAGAACAGAGGAATGGAACAGTCTTGCTTCACACAAATCACAGCAGGAAGTTAAAAGCTTTAGCAGTGCTATAATTTTTAGAAGTCTCTTTGAAGGATAGTGGAGAAACAGAAAAAGCAAGTAAAAAAACCCAACTTAACAGAAAGTGGTTCGACAGTTCCACAACCAGTGTGCAATTACAATACACTTAATTCCTTCTCCTAAAAGACCCTATGTAAAAAGTTGCTTATCATCTAAAAATGATGAGTTTTATTGTTGGTTCAGTTTTACTTTACACATCCCTTCAGAGTCTGGACTATGGCTAAGCAAGCTGTTCCTTCCAGTAGCTTTAGCCCTTACAAGCTGGACCACCTGATAACTGTTGCAACACTTTCATGTTAAGTCCCGTAGTCCTTTCCTTTCATGTCATCCACAGACATCTGGAAATTAGAATATAATTCTGGGGTGACTGATGTGGACATTAGCAATGAGAAATAACTTTGTCAACACTGAGGGGAAGTCCTAGTGACATTAATTGACCTAACTGTGATCCATCTTCCAAAGATTCTGTTATCACAGATCTTCCAGGATGATATTCCAGTGACTTTGGCCTGTCCCTCATAAAAGGAAGGAACTGGGCTCTGATCACTTGCAACATCCATGTGAGGGAAAGTGACTGGACTACACTAATCACCAAACGAATAATCATTATGTCTAAACACTAGGATACACCCAGAGACCTGATCACGTGATTGTCCTGCTTAAAGACTTGGCCACAACATACTCCAATCCTCTTCCACCCTTCCTGTCTGTTTTTCTTCCCGTGGGAAGTGAGGTATGGGGGAAAGTGTGGAGGGAGCCAGAAAGTTTGTGAACGTTTGGCTTAACGTGGGGTCACGATGCAGAAAGAGACTGCAGCTAGACCGAGTGGCTGGGAAGGACTCCCAGTGTCTGCAGTTCAGATACAGGAAGCACTGGATATAAGAAAGTATTAAATAAGTTGCTGCTGGAAGTGTGTACAAGGAATGTGACCATCTGGAGTCCTTTTTAACAGAGGCAAAAACTTAAGGCATTTCAGCAGAAATAGTGGAAGTCACTGGCTTAGCTTGCCCGTGTGAAATTATTTCAGTAATTTGAGGTTGTTTATAGGGTACCTTCCTCAGATCCTCTCACTTAGTGCAGGGATTTAGTAATGGATCCCTTAAATGGATCAGGATTTGACAGAAAATGAGAGGGTGATTTAACAAGAGAAAGTCTAATGAGGAGAAGTAGCAGTGTAAACTCTGAAGTATCCAGTGAAAAGCAGCAAAACTATACAAAAAAATCAGCTTTATTTGTAATAAAACAAATTATAAAGTAAGCTGAACCTGTTTCCAAGTCACTCTGTGATGCGCTTTCCCTGTATTCTTTGTGATATTAAATAATTAATTTTAGTAAATACCTGCTTTTCCTTAATCTAGATCATATCAAACATGGAACAGCAGGAGATCCTTTGTTAATTACCTGTATCCTATTTCATCCTCTGTTCCACCACACTAACAACAAAGAGAAAGCCCTGAGCCACAGATTCTGCTTTCCCTGTTTGACACTTGTGTAGTAAATGGGTGCACAATTCACAGGCAAAGCTACTGTGATTCCAGAGCTTTACTTCCACAATCTGTCTGAATTCTGTCCCAGCTGCACATTTGGCCCTTTCCTAGGCCTGCCTGGCATTTCACTGAGAATAACCAGACATTTCAAAAGAAATCACAACACTCGGGACCTATAAAGAATCACTTCTGCCCTTCTGCCTCATTTCTCCCTCCTTTGTTTCCTGCTATTCTTCTCCCTGGTGCCTCACTGGAGTAAATTCCTGAGCGTCTCATGTTTATTCACCAGGCTGCTGCTGATAATTGCAATGAACTCTCAGTAGCTTTCAGCTAAGACAAGTGTTATTTTTTTCCAAAGGCGCTTCTGTTCCAAGTTATTGCAAACGGTATCTTCGGCCTTGATCTTACGAGCATCATACTTGATGCCAGGAGCAGTCAGGCTGGTAAAGTCAAGCTCTCACATAAATGCTGGCAGGATCTGTTCTTTCCCAAGTGTAACAATGCAATAATTTAACAAAATGTGTCATACATAGGATGAGAATTTATCAAATCCACACAGAACAGCTGGTAGTGGTTTAGAATCGTAATCCATGAAATGTATCCGTGTCCATGTGTGTCTAAATGTGAAATTATATTGCAGGTGAAAGTTTTTTGGAAGCACCCATCATATGTTGCATTGTAAAACTAGATGGAACCACCCCTTGTTTGAGTGTGGTTAAAATTTTGGGATTTTAGGACTGCATCTTGTCATAGTTGCAGAAAAAACAATGTCTTCCAGGTTCATTATAGTAAAAAAGAGCTCCTGTCTGCCACCTTGTGTAACACTGCCCGAAATACAGAACTGGATATTCAGAGGAAAACCAGTAGCAGGGATCAGCAGATTTTAGAAATAAAGTATGGTTTCCCTTGAAAAAATACGCAAGAGAGTTCATATCCAGGCAGAGGAATGTGAGGTGCTGAGCAACCTTGCCTCACGCTGAAATCGGTACGAGCAGGCTCGGCACGCAGAGGCCACTGAGGGCCAGGGGCATGAAGGTATTTAATTGTCCAGATTTAAACCTTTGATTCCCCATAGATGTCAATGATGAGTTAGGCATCTAATTAAGAGTCATGGCAGACAACTTCTGCTCATTTTACTTGTCTAACTAATCTAGCAAAGCATTGGTACTGCTTGACTAAATAAAACAAACATATAATTAAACAGACAAACAAGTTGTTTAAATTACTTAGCTAAACTAGCTTTGTTCAGTGTCTAAATCCCTTACCAATGCTTATAAATGCAATTAAACAAATGTGAAATCAAAAACAAGATATAAAAATCTAAAATTAGAAAACTAATTAGCGCTGCGTTTCCTGGTTGTAAGGGGGAATTTGGCACTAGACTGAGAAACTATGAAAACTTTCTCATTCAGTTAATAAATTATTCAATGATAATCTTGAAAAATACTGTACTTAAAGCTGGTCTTCAAAGACTTGATTCTTTATAATGGTGATATGAAGATACGTTGGCGTTTCTCATGTAATGCTGTACAGATGTTTGTGTGTAGGCAGTGGTGTGTGCAGGGAAGTTTCCAGGATGGACTTGGTGTCACACTTCAGCTTTAAAGGTTTAACTCTCTGAAGTTAGATGTTTGCTCCAACCTGCTAATCTAGAATGCCTCATTAGTCAATGGAGAGAAAGAAAGAACTCTATAATGTGTTTCTTGCCAATTTATGAAAAATGGGATGAACCATTTCCCCTCTTTCTGTTGTTAGTAGAGAGGAATCTGGTCAGCTTGCCTGCTACCTTTAATGTTTAACTTCTCAGCAGCTGTTGTTTGAAGAGAGAAAGATCACCATCAGATCACTATTTTTACCAAAGAATTCATACCATTGGATGAAACCAAGTTATTAAAAACCTAGGAAATCCCCACCATCGCTTCAACACCAGACTTGGGAAGTTCCGTAAGAGATTTGAAGTGGTGTGGTTTTGAAGGGTGTTTTTTTGGTGAAGGTTGTGTTGGTTGGTTTGTTTGGGGTTTTTTTTTTTAACCAAAGACTGGAAGATGTGCCTGTCATCCTTGGTGCATCCTTTGAGCTAGAAGTCCTGCTTGGATGAGGGATCCTTACTGTGACTTCTGAGGAATGCTGGAAGATGGAAAGTGGGGGAGAACATTGCATTTGCTTAAAAATATTTGTGTGGGTACCAAGATGAAAAGTACCTTGCAGAATCCATCTCCATAACACCAACCAACTTAACGAACATTATCCCTGAACCAATCTATTCATTACTGCTGATCAAAATCTTGTGCTTGCTGTGTGTGTGCTGCCAGACACTCCACTCCCTCGAAGTCGCCCCGTGCTATCTTCCCACACTAGAAGTTTACACTTCCTCGGTCTGCTCTAGTTTATATCAAATGGGGATTATTAAGTTATACACAGGGGAACAGGTGGGTGGAGCAGCTGGCATGAGAAGTGAGCAGCCTGACAACAGAAAAAAAATCAGGGTAGATTGCAGCACGAAAATTTTCCTAGGAAATTGCAAATTTCACAATCTGTTCATGAGAACTGATGGTAGAACTTGTGTGCCAGGTAACAAGTCTAGGAGACTCTAGACTTCACTGGAAGCAGACTATTCAAGACCTTCAAAGATCTTGTTAGTTTTGGCTTCAGTCTATTCCACTGTATCATGCAATCCTACTCATTCTGGAAAGCAATTCTGTATGAATTTCCTAAGTAGTTTGGAAAGGTCACAGCGGTTTTTCAGTCCTAATTAACTGACTGATTTACTGTATTTCATATTACAGATGAATCTTTAAAGACAACTCTGTCAGTTCTTAAACTCATGTGGGATTTGAGGGCCTTATTTTTGGTTTCTTTCAGTGACATGAAGAAAACATCATTTTGGACTGGTTCTGACAAAAACCAATTGAAAAAAGTTGGCCAACTAAAGAAGCTTTCCCTAATTTGAGTGCAGTGTGGAGGGTGACCTGGTGGAATGAAACGTTTCAAATTCAGAAGTAATCACAATTTTGATTGCAATGAACTGACATAGCCAAGGAGAAAGAAGTAACAGTCAGGACAACCTGATAAGGCCTAAGTGGCAAAGTTTCTAAAACAAGTAAATGCATAGATGGCTGAGGAAGAAGTATGTGATGGGATCAGATGCGGAAGGAAAGATTAGTGTCCAATTAGTGTCCAGTTAGTGTCCAATGTTGTGGCAGTTTATCCTGTATCATTCACTAGGGAACTCAGATTTAAACAGCCTCTTGGTTAGGCTGCTGTCCGAGAACACAGCAGAACAACATCTTATCTCTGAGAGCTGAGTATTGTCACATTTTTTCTCCAGTTATCTCCTGTTTTGACTTGAGAAGATTTTCTCTTGAAAGTTTCATTAAAACACATAAATTTCTGCAGTAAGTTGCACTTCTGACAACCAGCATTTTTCAAAAGAAGAGTGTTTAATCAAGAAGTTTTCAGCCAAGTCTAATTATAGCATCCTCTTTGAATGTTTCAGGGTTTCAGACAGCACTTCAGAATGAGACACAACGAAACATCCGTTATTACTGAAGTCTTTCACATTAATCAGATTACAAGAAACAATTAAATATGTCATACAGGATATCTTGATAGGCATTTGACGTGCCACTGAGTAACATTTGGTGGCTAGAGTTTCTAATTTCTCTTCTTTAAATTCAAACTTCCTTCCAGTTCTTATCTGAATTACTGCTGAACCCAAGCCAAAGTTCACTTGGACTTCCTTTCCACACAAATTCAATTAAGAAATGTAAACAATTGGGGTCTTTCTTGAAGGAGGGATAGGGACAGGGGGGAAATTGTCAGTGGAAAAGCTGCACGTAGGCTAAGAGAGAGCTATTTTTACTTGGAGAAAAGAACCGGGAGCAGCTTTTGACATGGACAAAGTTATTAGAGGCAGCAGGTTTCTTGCTTCTGAGAGAAGACAGCCAGCCAGGCATGCATGAGAGAAAGGTGACTCCTGTTTGTACAGTCACAGGGAATAGTGGGCTGATAATGGCAGGAGAACATGCTTAGCTTTTGGGAATGTTTTGGTTGTTGTGGAACACGTAGCGAGTGTTGGTTCGAAAGCAGAAGTTTTGTTGTTGCTGGCACGCTTTTCGTACGCTTTTGTTGAACAACTTGCAGACTCCTGATATGATCTAAAAGGCCATGGTAAAGTTTACAAGAAGAAAGGTAAAGAGAGAAATGTGATGATAATAATAGAAGAGGAGGAGAGGGGAGAAGGCTCAGGAGAAAGCACAGAAGATCACCTGTGCATTATTTTAAGGCACACTTAATCTGGTGGGATGGAAATTGTCAGTGCAGGGTTGTGACCACTACACTGGCAAAGGCTGGATAATGTATGCAAAGGCCAACACGTTTCTGACTCATTGTCTGGAGTCTGGTAAAGCAAACGACAGCTGGTGGTGTTCTTAATACTGGCAACAAATCCAAGGAAACCAGCTGAACCATGTAGCTGAGAAAATTCATTACCCATTTAAAAAGTTCAAAGGGTATGTGAGGAAAGTTAGAAAGACTTTGGCTTTTGAACACTCGACTCTTTCACAGGAGCTTCAGGAGTTATATGAACTTGTATAAGAAAGCACGCTGAGAATATTTCAGCTGAATTATTATTAAAAGCTTGGTTTACACAAGGTATGAATTCCAAGCAAATTGGCAAAATTGAGATAAATAAAGCAAAAAAGAACCCCAACCCCTCCTATTATTGCTGAGGCAGACCCCGTGAGGATTTGGACCTGTTAGGGACTTTATCTGGGGACTATGTGAAGAGCAGACATTTTTCAGAAGAACAAGATGACCTTCCCAAAGAAGGCAGTTTTTGTTTACTGGAACACAGCATTTCAAGGTGCTTAAATCAGAAGGAAAAGCAAAGCTTAGATGCACATCCATACTGACAGCATGATAATTCCGTGCCATTACCAGCTCTTGATGGCTCTTTCACACCACATCATATTTATTTTTCTCATGTAGCAAGCTCCCTATTTCAGTACTAATTAAATCCTTCAGTGTCACCCTTCAGTGAAATTAGTCTTACCTTCTATCACAGTGTAAACAGGGCTTCATTTTCAAGAGTCTGTTCTTTAGCAGAGATGTTTCCATGAACCAAACTTAATCGTGTGCTGCTGATTCCTTTCCCTGGTTGTCGATTTCCATGCAGCACGAATACGAATCTTTTCCCGAATCGTGCCCTTTCCTGTCGTCTGTGAGAATAACAGTTCAATTATTTTAGAGTCCTTTTTCTCCTGTGCTTCCTTTGATCATCCACTCTATTTTCCAGAAGGTCTTACTTATTGCACATTGAACAAATATTAACAAAGCATTTTTATATTCTCTGTTCTTTTAAGTGGGCGAAACCGAAACATCGACAGAAGAAATGTTGTCTGTGGTGACAAAAAGAAAGGTTTTGGTCCCACAGAAATAGAAATCAAGCTTTGCACCTATCCTGATATTATTATGTGCTAAAAGGAAATGACACTGAATGTTCTGTATCCCTAGAAAAGGCAGAAGCCTTCTTCCTCTTTAACAACTCTATTTTCAGAGTACGCAACTGTCCTCAATGATTAAAGCCCACAGATGCAGATCAATGTAGTCTTTCATCTTTTTTTGGCCACGATATTGTGGCTGAATTTACTATCCTGTGCATCTTTTAGATATATATTTTGCTTTTTTAGGTTTTCAGTGTTGGAAACAGACATAGTATGGATGGAAATTGGCAGAAAAAATGTGAAAAGCTTCAGGATTTTGAGTCAGGTGGCAGAACATTCGGGAAGCTTCTGGCACTCCACAGATGGTCGATATAAACTGTTGTGGCAGAACAGCTCTGCCAGGAACCCCAGGAAGTTTATTTCTAAAGTAAACTTTTAAAAATATATCGAATATTAAAGCAGGAAAAAGTAATATAATTTGAAAGCACTGTTAATACGTTAGTGTGTTGTTGTGCAGTTAAATACAGCCCCATCCTTTTTTCCCCCTAGTTATTTAAGATTAGTATCCTGATTTTCCTAATTCCACGTTCTCTGGTCTTTGTACTCTTTCAAAGAAATCATGTAGTTGGCCTAGGGAACGTTCAGCCAAGAGCTGAACCAAACAGAAGAGTTATGGATACTTTAATATTTACTAAAGAACCACGAATGTGATGAAGGGGCAAAAGCATAGTTTCACACAGTATATGTATTATATCACAGACTTATGAACAAAACAATAACATTTAAGAAATACGAAATAATTGTTATATTATTTATGTACATAAAATATTTGGTAATTTATGTGCAAAATTACATATATAAAATAATAATTTATTCACATAAGGTATGTAAGAGAACACAGATTTTATTATATTAAATAATATTCTTGAATTATGCTACAAAGTGTGATAATTTTGGCAGAGGGTTGGGAATAGGAGTGGATGAGAAGACCCATTTGTCTAATATCAACAAAGGAGAAAATGTGCTTAAAAGGAGAATAATTTTCAGCTGAAAGATTCCAAGACACACAGAAGAAATTGGATTAACAGGGAGTTTTTTCAGGAATAGAGTCCATATTTCAGAATTTCTTGGAATTGTGATCCATGGTGCTTGGCAAATCTTATCTAACAATTGATATTCCAAGAAGAAACTTGAATCCATAAAGTTATTGTTAGATTCTTAAACACTTCTTTTACTTCCCAGATTAGCCAGAGAAATCAGCATTTAGTAATGTCAGTCAAAATTAATATTTTTAAAGTGATAAAGGGATTCCAAGCTGTGACTTATCCCTTCATAATGATTCCACTGTACACTACTTCAAAAATGTAAATACTATTTTAGCCTTTTAAGACACTATCTGTCTCCAAACTGGTTCAAAGTAAATTAGTTGTTCAAAATAAGAAGAAATCCACCTTTTTTTACCAGTAAGATATATCCTCTAAGATCTCTTTCTCTCCCCTAAAGTTCCAAACGTGGAGTATATCTGTGTTTTTTTCTGCAACGTTTTGATGGGAAGTTTTGCTCAACATTTCATTAAACTAAGTCATAAAGGAGGACAAACTGAAGTTATCTGCACTAATTTGGTTGCCTCTAAAAGTGATGCATCTGTTGAATTTCCAATGAGGTTTTTGTTTGCCCTCTGCACTTCAGCCTTTCAGTCAGGTGAAAGAAATTATTATTATTGCTTTCAGGTGATATCCCGATGGAGTTAGTGACAAAATTCCATGGGCTGGAGGGAAGACATTTTGGGTCAATGTGTATGGATCAGTACAGGGAATTATATATTAGGCTGAATAGAATAGTTTGAGATTGAGTTATTTTACTTCCTATTTTTTAAATCTTTTTTCTCCCCCTCTGTGTTTGAAAGAAAATGGATAAAAGCCTTTCCAGGCTAAGTCAGAGACCTTTAAATGCTGTAAGAATAAACACAAAGAAGGTACAATACTTGGGAGGTGCCCTACTGAGAAAATATGAGGGGTTAAGTTTGAGGAAAACGCTGACTGGTTACCAGTAACACACACTTAGCAGTAGTGTCAAGCCTTTTCCATAGGATCTGAATGCTGTGTCACACACAACTCACCATCACTGTCCTGCAAAATGGAACAGAGTCAGGAAAAACCCCAGGATTAAATAGCTACAGTAACCTGTTCTCTTTATATAATTGGTGCAATCACCCTATGATTTATTTTAATGGGCAGTTTGTGGTGAGTCTGTATGTGAAGCCATGTTTTTATTTTGCAGCCTCAAGACTGTTGGACTTGTATGTTATTTTGTTGTTGTGCCTTTTCACTTCCATAGCAACAATTTAGCTATTCTCAGCTCATAGTAATTGTGAGAAAATCAAATTCCATCTGTTTTGCCCAAATGAAGTCTGAATAAACCTGTACTTGTTAAACCTTACTTATTTGCACTCCTAGGCTGGTTAAGCAAAGTGATGCCTGTTGGTGTTGCACAGAGAAAACAAACTGCCCTGCTAGTGAGAAATGTGCGTGGTCACTCAGGATCAGCGCTGATGCTGCAGAACTGGGATCAATGGGAGCATTGGAATAAGAGAGAGTTTTGAAAGCACACTTGAGGCCAGTGCCACAGAATCAGGTTCTAATCCTCTAAGCCTGCACAGTGACAGTGCTGATCAGGAAATCTAGTTAAATCTCAGTGTGAAAAATGTTTTAGGAATACTTCAGAGTAAGAGTTTCATTGTTATCAAAATGTAGTGTCAGCATCTTTCCCTATGCTTTTCCACATCTTCTCTCTGCTTGTTTATCTGTTGCTATCAAATGGTTTTAGTTCCCGCTGCTAGAACTTGAGCAAAAGTCTTGGGCCTTTCTGTTTGCTGTGAATTATTCAATCCAGGTGATGTGTTCTAAACCCTTTTGGCCTGGAGGAATGACTTAGGCTGTTCTGTAATATAACTCTTTCCTCAGAAACTCTTTAGGACACCGGGTGCTATGAAGGTTTCTTCTCCACGGGCAATCTCTTCAGAGACTTTTCGGTGCCTTAATTGCCTTGATACTGCTATGAGAGGCTCTTAGTCTTTTCACCAGCCTTTCCACTGTTTGCAACACAAAGAAACAAAACTATAAATAGTCTTCCTCTCATGTCTTTAGAAATCTACCACAAAATTCAGTGAGAGCTCTGAAAACAGTGTCCGTCTCCAAGACCTGGCAAAGCAAGGATTTCATACCTGACCTGTAAAATGCAGGGAGGTCTCCAGGCTCCTTGTTTCACAGAAAACTGAAAAATGAGATGGTTCTGCTCCTCTGTGTTTTGTTGACTGTACTTTCTCTCTCCCTTCTCTGCCAATGGCAAGAATGGAAAATCAAGATTTAACAATCGCTTACTCCATGACCATTTCAGGAGGCCCGTCAGGATTTCTGTAGCTGCTCTCTGCTCAGGGCTTATCAAACACCTCTCCCTTCACAGTTTCTCAAACGCCTCCACCTCAGCACTTCAAGTAACTCAAGCTGCTTCCTTTCTTGCTTGCTCTCCTGCTTGCCTGCCAAAACCAGAAAGCCTTTATTAAGGGCTTCCCTGTCAATCATTCTGAAGGCCTCTTTGGAGCTCTGATTAGTACTTGCAGCCTATGCTCAGGAACAGGCTGGATCCTTCTGGTGCAATTTATACAAAGGGGTATGAAGGAGGGGAATGATTTAACTAAAGGGTGAAGTCTCGTTTCTATGGTGCAAGATGTGTTATCAGCTCTGTGAGGAGTGAGATATTTTCAGATCGTAAAGACTTTTACATGCAGGAGTTCAAGATATGCGATGCCATTTGGGATTGTTGGGGCTTGCCTTCACTGCAATGCCTGAGAACTGAGTAACTCAGCCTGTGCTGGAGCTGGAGCCTGCTGTGCTGAAACACCTGCTACGGCACTGGTGTCTTCTGGTGAGCTTAGACATACCTGCAGCCTGTACAATCATGTCAGCACAGATATTCCCTTCATCTTGTTAAGCCCATACAGACTGGATAAAGCATTTTAGAGGAAGCTGCTGTGGATCTCGTGTCTTATGATTTCACAAAAATATTAAATGTTGTATTCTGTTCACCCAGGACAATGGAGAACAGGATGAATTTCTCTTTCCCAGGCAGTTCTGGAGGCTTGAGAAGTTTTGGGGCAGGGCTGGCTCTACACAAGGCAGGGCAGACCCACCATGAACTTCCCATCTGAGTAGGCTGCAGCCTGTCCAGCCTTATCTGCTGGGGTCCAGCGATCAAGAAGGGAACAAACAGGGCTTTAAAAAAAAAAAAAGAAGCAAAAGGAATGAATGATTTATTTGTTATGCCCAAAGCAATCAGTTTGCATGCTGAAGGATGAGATTTAGATATAATACTCTATTTATACAATCCTCGTTAGTCTAATAACCTTACTAAAATTACACTTTGCTTAAATGCTTTTTCTGGCCTAGTGCTATTGTAAATTTTCCTTAGAAATCAGGCTGTGGAAAGCTGATATTACCTGATGTAATTATAAAACAGGTATCAGAGCAAAGTACAGAGACTAACAGCTGCCTGCCTGCCTCAGGTGCTGTTGAGTGAAGTCCTTGGAGCCGGAGCAGCAGTGGCAGCAGGACCGCACCTCATCACAACCACGGGCAGCAGAAACTGCCTGTTGCCTGGTAACGAGGGACCTTTGCTTTTCCTCTTCCAGAGGTTTAGCAAACAGCTGAAACAACCAATTTGGGGAGCAGCATAAGGTTTGAAAAGAACAAATAGTTGTTGAGAAAAAAAACAGAGAGTGAGCTCAGAGATTGTTACTTGGGTATAGCAGAAGCCAAGACAACAGAAGGGTTGGGAGGAGAGGCAAAGGCAAAATAACAGTATTTTAACTTATTTAAGGCCTGGAAAGGAATCCCTTTCCCCCCCCCTCCCCCCCAGTGGCAGAGCAGTTGTTCTGCACTTACTGATCCAGAAGCATTTTTGGAAAATTGTTTGTACAGATCTTCTCCTCCTCAGCTTCTGCTTGCTTCCTTTTTCCCAGATTTTGATGTTTATCTTCCACCACTGTTTTTTACTCTCTATTTGCCCTTCAGAAGGAGTTTCTTTTGTTATACCTCGTATGAAGTGAGGGCAGTACTTTTTTCAATAAATGGCAATTCTGTGGAGACAACAGGGGCACTTGATACATCTGAGTTACTACCATTGATCCCATGTGCCTGGTGCCCTGCTACCTGCAATTTCAGGTGGAAGAAACTACTCTGTCTGTGCATCTGGAAGATTTTTCTCCATAATCACAAAGGTTACACAAACAGACTGAAAGGTTCTGTTGTGTGACCACAAAGAAACCTTCACAGGTCCATTCTTGATCAGAGAACATGGAATATTTTGCAGACTGCTTCCTGTAGAAGTGCTGATTTGAGGTGAGGGAGATGCAGTTGGACTGCTCAGCTCCATTTTTCCTTGTGCCTCCTTTCCACCCACATGGCAAATATACATTGCTAAATTCTTCCAGTAGACCAGGTCTCAGAAAGAAATGATCGTGTGAATGAATGTAAATGAGACAGGATAATTTGTGATGGCTTTACTAAGGTAAATACACAATTTCAGAGGTATGAGTTATGCCAGAGGAAATAGCCTGGCTCTTGGGAATTCTGGTTGATAGTGGTACCTGTATTATACAGATTAGAACTACCTGAAGTATTTTTACCTTTGTTGTATTCACATTTTCTATTACACGTGCAGACTTACCTTACAACCCTGCATCAGGTTGTACAACTTCCTCCTAGGATCCAAACAGTATTTCTAATGGAGATCTCCCAAAATACATTGCTGGAGGGGAAATGGATTATAAAGAGTTAGGTATGAACACATTTCCCAGTACAGCAGGCTTTCCATGGTAACTTCTTTTTAGTGCTGCCTTGTGACTGCCTTGAGCAGTGAGAGTTGGTCACAGGTGGGTTTCCTTTTTGTGAGATGCTACTGACGAGCACGAAGGAAAGCTCATAATCCACGCTCAGTATTTGGTAACATCATTGCCCTGGTAAAATGTGACTGTTCACTTCTTGCCATCTCTGTTTGTGTTGGTTTCCTCCTTTTTCAGTTTTCTGAATTGTACACGATTTTTTCCCACATATAAAATCCCATTTCTGTGTGACCCTTTTTCCCTCTGCATATGGTTAGGTGTGAAAATATAAATTGGATGCATAAGGCTTGGAAAACCCTAATGCCTTTTCTAAATCAATAATATTTATGTTCATTGCCTAGCTGTCAGATTTATTCATCCTTCTCCTAAAGCTCTTCAGTCAACTATAAGTCTTATAAAGATCTTTTGGAAATTACTATTACTATTTTTCTTGAAGCAAATGAAATGTGAAGAAATATGTCCCCCAAAAATTTCTTAGAAGATGCAAAATAAAAGTTCTATAATTTAAATGCTATTAAAGAAGTAAATGTAATGTGTTTTCCAGTTGTTTTGTGTAAAGTTATTTAGTGTTGCAGCTCACTATTTTACTGCAATATTGTACACTTCGACTACGCTTATGGTATTTAATAATTAAAAGCATATATTTTCAAAGAATAATGCGAGTGAATGTCAAAAATACTGATATAACATTAGACATCTTTTGTGAAGGAAATTCTAGGAGGTTGTTCTCAAGAATGAGAGTTGCATCTTTTGGCTTTTCTTCACTTGACATATTTTAGACCTGATTCAGCAGTCACTGACTTCTGTGAATCAGGCTTTTTTTTAATATGCTATGGTATTCAATGAACATACTGTGCAAACCTCTCTTTTTTTTAACACACTACTGGCCCCTTAAGATGATACATTTGCTTTTCTTCTTCTTTTGGATTTGGAACTACTCTACTCCATTCCATTCCATTCCATAATGATTATTCAAGTGATAGAATACCTTTTGTTTGAGAATATTCCAGTTTACGCCTCTCATCTCTTAACCTATTTAAAGGGAAAGGTTTTACTCAGGAATGTCCTTTGTAAATAACTTTTAAATGAGTGGAATAAAGAATCTGTGCAGTAATAAGTCCCCATAGTTAAGTTATGCTATTGGCTGTTATGTGGACAGTTCAGTAAATGCCTGTGGAAACTTCTCTTGAACAAACAGTATCACTCTTAATTTCTGAAAGGAATATTACTGATCTTGGAAATTTATTACAGTATAAACATTTCAAGCAGCTGGCTCTGCACCTGCATTCTCTATCAGTGAATTTTTGGTTATGCAGCAAGCACAGGTTTGCACTTAGATCGTGTCTTAAAATGACCTTAAAATCTATGGATGTTTCATTTTCCTTCTCGTGGCAGGGTGAGCCAGCTGGCACCACTGACAGGCCTCTCATGGGGAGTCGTGGCTCTTCCAGAAGATTTCCTGTAAAAAGAATCAGGGAGTAGTGAGATGTTCTCAACTGAGATGATTTCAGCTCCACAAACCACAATCAGTGTATGGTATTAAATGCTTATCTGCTATTTTCAACTTGCTAAACTTTGAGATTTTTTCAATGGTGTATGACCCAGCATTTTTGGCTCTGATGAACATTTTGGCTCAGCTGTGGGAGTAACCTCTTTTCCTAGAGATCTTGTAAAGTGCTTAAAAGCCTACAGAGTACACTTTTATTGGGTTGTTATTATAAAATAATTCATCAGAGTAGCAGATGTTCAACAAGTTATAGGCTATCATATTGCTGTGTATTACAGCTGCATATCCACGTCTGAAGACATGTGAACAACATTATACTGCAGAGTCCTTTGTGAACATATTCTTGACAATAAAATGAAACAAAATTCAGAGAACTAAACTAAAAGAAATTCTTTCCAGCAGTCCTTCCTTTGGTGCAATGCCACTGGGAAGAGCTGTGCTGCTTCTGGATCTGCAAATGGCACGTGAAAGCCTTCTCAATATCGCACTATCACGTGTCACAGACGTGTTAATTCTGCTGTTGTTAGGTTGGGCACCTTGGTCCAAAATCTAGGTACAAGAGTAAGCTGGCTAATCTCATTACTGCCTAGGTTTCTGTCAATAAAGCCTCCCTGTCACATACATTTTTTACTTCTGACTATGCCTAGAAATGTCAAATTCTGACAAGGCTGAGTATTTGTTGCTTGAATCTTGCCACTATTCATAAGGTGAGAGATCCTCTGCCTTTTTCTCTTGGAGGCCAACACTTATTGATGCCCACCCTCAAAACAGGGATGTATGTGGACACCCTGTTCACCTATAGTTTAGTGATCAGGCTCCTTGCCTGGGATATGAGAGACTGCAGTTTAAAATATGTCTGCTCTGGAGCCAGATTAGAGCAGTTCCACTTTGCATTAAACATTCATGAGTGAAAAAGAGAGAGAGAATGGCCGGTTCTATTTCAGTAGACAAGAGGCTGGGGTGTTTAACTGTAATATAAGGTTCTTATATATAGGTTCTTATTCCAGTGAAAGAATTTAGGGTAAGATCAACTTACATTTTCTATACTTTCTTTGTCTGTGCTTTCTTTCTTCTAAACCTGAAATTTGTGCTTACTGTACGTGTACATGGCCTGTTCTTGCACTTGGTTGGGGGAGCCTGCATCAGGTACTGTGACAGAGCACTGGCTCTCGAGTCTGGTTTGGTACTTTGGATGTAGACATGGTTTTTAACACTGAGCTTTTAACCAAATGCTGCTATTCTATTTACTACACAAACATTGTACTTGTTAATATTCACCAGGCTAAAAGCTCCATGACAGTAGATTTCTGGAGTTCTATTAAATTGTGAGTCACCTTTTTAGAAACTCTTAATTTTTTCCCTAAACTGATGTCAATGCCTGTGATTTGTGAAATGAAGTGAGTTCTGCTGAAGATTTTTAAGGATATGAAAATATATTAAATTGGCAGTTCTCCTAGTGAGGAGAGTTCAGTTCAAGGTTGTAGGTCAGTATTTAATATCCTTCAAGGGAATAATTCCATCTATCTGAAGCACTGCCTTTCCCTAGGTAGCCTTGACCTCAACAGATAGAACAGATAAATATTTGACTACACTGAAAAGGCTCAACAATGCTTTACAGACCCAGGAACTTAGACTGGGAAGCTGTGATGGCATAGAAACAGTAAATAGGGGCTAAACCTCACAAACCCAAGTATTGTCTATGGGAAATGTTCCAGGACAAAGGGCAAAAAGGCAGAAAGTGTGTTTTCCAGCAATTTCCAAAATCTCTCAGTGGCTTCAGTGACGTTAGAGCACGGGCAGTTTAGAACCAGGCTGATGAAGAAATGTCTTTCAGATTTCGTGGCATAAACATTTGCTATTTTACAAATTTATATCCTGCAAATCCTCTCTTCTGTCCTTATTTAAAAATCCCACTGAAGTTGCCGGGACCGGTGGGTGGAGAGAGGGTTCCTGAGTCTGAAGGCCACTAAGACTGCAATTACGAAGTTGTCCACAGTGCTGCAACCTAAATACTGGACTTGAGATGCTTGGTGAAACTTCTGACTATCAGAAGGTGGCAGCATTGCCGAAGAAAACAAGTAGAAAGATGAATTCAAGTAAATACTGATTTACATTCTGACTTCTTCCTTTGAACAAGGTAATACTGTAGCAAGATAAAGGCCATATAATAATTGAATGAAAAAAGCACCCACAAGCCCTAAACGTGTCTGTCTTTATTAGGAAATCACTGAGTTTAACCATGTATTGTTGTTAAGTGAGGCAAGATTTTCAGAGGTGGCCATCTAAACACCATATGCATGTGGTATTTGCAACAAGTTCAAAGTTTATTCCTGGTGGATATAGTTATTAAAGTCACTTTTTTGTGGTAAATGGATGTTTATCCACCCAGCCCCGTTTTTTTCTTTCTTTTTAAAATTAAAGTTAACATCTCCCAAATGTAGGCTACGTTTAGACCTACAAATCCAACAGAAGGCTTAATTAAGTGTGATTTTGTTCAAATCATTGGCTCATACATTTGCTGTAGGTAAGAAGCTCTGTGTTTGATGTTATTAACACTGGCCTGGATTATGATATGTTTGGCCTTATTGATCCTGACTTGTCGATACTGAATGCTTGCTGAGTCTATGGAAGGGCTCCCTTGCAGGTTTGCTCTGCAGCTCAGCCTAACCCTGCCCAACATGGATTGGCACGTGGACAACGTGTGGGTGGATGGGGAATATGCTCCTCTTCTAAGGGAGTGTGGGATTTACCTAATTCTCAGGGCAGCCTCTTGAAACAACGAAGCCTCGACGTTATGGCTGGTGAGAGTGGGTTTAAAGACATGTAAGGGCTTAACTTTTCTGCTGGAAGAACAAACACTGATTTAGCTTTTGTTGTTCTGAAAGAGACTTCCTAGTTGGTAGCCAGCTGTAACAGGCAACAGCTGTCTGGAACTGGATTGAACACGGACACTTTACCATTGTGTTACTCTTTTCAAGCTCCTTAGTGACAAGGAAATATGTGGGTTCAAAAGACTGCTTGTTTGGGTCAGTGGAATCAAGCATGTGGCAGATTCATTAAAAAAATGTCACTATCCATATATTTATGGCAAATTGCAACGAAACCAAGTAGCACAATTCTAGTGTCTTCCTCAGTTTGCAGAGCCACATACACTCAAGTTTATGGGTGCTGTACTTTGCCTCTGCCTGCAAAGCTATGGAATAATTGGCTGTTCTGATGAGCTGGCCCAGCAGAGTCTGTCCTGTGCTCTTCCTCCTTCTTTTTCTTTTTTATGCTGGCATAAGTTGGCAAAATAAATACTTGTTTACCTATAAGCCATGGTTCTTCATCCTTATGTATAAGAGATAGAGTATGGACAAAGTTCCTTAATTTCTTATTATGTCATCCTTCTATCTTCCTGTTTTCAAGCTTCTGGGCATGTTTTTTTGTGATGTTGCTTTCTATGAAGATTCAATGAAGTTGGGATATGAATGAAAACTTCTCTGCAAAAATTGACCTGAAGATTTAATATCTTGTAGAGTTCTAGGAATTGCCACTTGGAAAACACAAGGCAGAGAGCTTAAATACAAGATATTATGAAATGGATGTTTATAGCCTTTTAATACTTCTGTTAATATTTTTGATCTGTCTGCTTTATTTGCCATCCCTGGATGGTATAGAGTTGTTTTGTTCCATTTTATGGGCTGTGACTTCAATAAAATGGCTCTTAACACCTGAGGTGAACAGTTCCATCTGTCCTATCACTCACAGCATCTCTTGGAGAAAAGGATTTTTCCATCCTTTTTTTTCTGCTGGCCCCTTTCCTCCCCCTCTTTTTGCTTTCCTCCTTCCTGTTGAAAGAAAAATAAGCAGAGTTCCTCCTTTCAACTTTGTCCTGCTTTCCTTTCTCTCTCTGCAGATTTTCAGTCTTGGCTGTCACAAGCTACAGGTACATTCTTCACCAGTTTCATTCTTGCACCATCACAGGTTCACAATAGTGTAATTAAAAGAATTAGACTTCATGCCTGTGTGGTACCCAGTTCTTCAGCTTCCTACATACTTTCTGATAGCTCTGATGACTTTATTTTTATCCTACTTGAGTAATATACCCAAATTCCTATTGCTAGGATCTCATTAATATATCTTAATTATATTTTGTGTTTACAGTTGTGTGATAATAAGTGATAATGTGGATAGGCAAGAGAAACAGAGAACGTACTATGGAAGAGGGACTC
Organism: Dromococcyx pavoninus; assembly: GCA_033558185.1. Classification (NCBI taxonomy): domain Eukaryota; kingdom Metazoa; phylum Chordata; class Aves; order Cuculiformes; family Neomorphidae; genus Dromococcyx; species Dromococcyx pavoninus. Next base: position 708,792 of record JAUMJL010000308.1, on the reverse strand, counting down.
CAACATTTTAAGTAAAGCTGAACTGTTTGGTGAAAAAATAAATAAATTCTCTATTTGTTTCTCATTTTGCAAATCTTCAGAGTACCCTGACAGGAATGCAGTCAGATATTGTTCACACTTGTAGCACGTTCATTGCTTGTTCTTGCTTGGTTTTTCCAATTTGTAATGGTCTTCTGAAAAAATTGTTCTTAAGAATATCATGGCAAGATTCTGTACGTGTCCTGCAACAGTTTCACTGAATCCTTTTCCCGGTTTGAAACTTCCTTCAGCACTACACTGTGAGTTATCTACCTTTGCAGAGAATTTATCTTCACCTTTTCTCTTACTGTTTCAATTTCTGCTCAAATTTTGGCATCCTCTCTTGAGACTTCCATGTCTTAGCATTCTTTCTTACCATTGGTATATATGTAAGCATATATATACATCTCCTGGTTTTATATGTGGAAGTGTATATAGATATATTGATGTTTACCATAGAGAACAAAGTACTGAATTTTTTTCCAATTGGGACCTGTTGAAATTTTAGCACTCAGTCATCTTATCAGTGAAAATCTTGTCACTAAGCTTAATAGGTTTCACTCCATAGCATTTGAGGTTAAAAACTTACCAAACTTGCCTCTCGGGAAGGTGAGTATTTGTTTTCCTTTGTATGTCCTAATCTCCTTGTTGTTGTTGATGGGGAGGAGGAGGGTATCTACGTAATTTTTTTCTATCATCTCTCCCCTACCCAGGTTACACTGTTATTCCATTTCTCCAGTTTACTCCTGTAGCAGCTGAACAGGAGAAGACGTGTAGGGATGGCCCTGTGTGAAAGTTTATTTAATGATCACTGTCCTGCATTACTTTTAGCTTGTTATCCAGACACTTTACAATTACTCATGTGAAGTCATGGTCATGATAGAGATGTGGAACTCTTGTATCGTGTTACTGGCTGTTGGAAAAAATTATGCATCAGGTCCTTCGTATGGAAATGGACCCCATTGTGGCGATCTGACCACAGCCCTCGAGTTCTGAGGTTATGTCAGCATGAGTGACGAGTTTATCCTGTTATTCCTTTCTGCAGTTCTGATCCTGCACTGCTTTTTGTGCTTCCATGTTCCAGCTTTTCAAAGGTGGTAATTGAAAAGCCTCTTGCAGACTGGCTTACAGCAGTTCAGTACAGGTAACTTCACAAAGCTCTTAAACATCTGATTTCCCTATTTCTACTAACCTGAACTGAGTTTGTATTAAACATCTGTATTAAATCAAAAGCAATACTAAAAACCTGTTGGCCTTGGACCTCTATTCTAATCAGCGTGTAGTGGTAAGACTTTAAAATTAAATTCCAGTAGGAATTACGTACACCAGTAGTGTTACATGTTTAAAATTATTTATAATTTCAAACCTTCAGTCCAAATGCCTCTGCTAGCTTTTCATGCTGTAACTTTTGTGAGCATAATTAGATTTTTATGGATTTTCTTCTCATACTGTGTTTATAATCTTATCAGAGCAATATATTGTGTCATTGTAAGTACTTATTATATGCTATAAGCCATTTACAACACCTCTTTGTAATAGGCAACTTGCCTGGTAGTCAATGTGTATTGAATTGTATGCTGTGCGTAACAAAAGGATTCAGGTTTTAGGTTATAAAATTAGCACTTTTAAAAGATGGATTACAGAATATAAAGAAATTTTTGAAGATTCCTGGAACATCAAATAATTTTTGAATGAATATTTTGTCTTCTATTCCCCTTGTGCATCATTTTGGATCTGTTACTGTGGTGGACAAATAGGAGTGAGTATTTCGTAGTGAGAGTCTTTTGGTTTTCTAGTTGGTGGTAAATATTCACCAGTGGAAGCTAAAGGTACAAAACATTGCTCTTAGGGGAGTCAATTGTTATGGTGCTAAATATCTAGATAGTTCCAGCAGTACAGCGTGTGTTAGAGCAACAGTGATAGCATCTTTTTATAAAGTAGGGGTTGTGGTTCCTCAAGTAAAATAACTAACCTTGTAGCATGGTATAGAGATTAGGTGGGTTTTGTGTGGTACAGCTTTTGTAGAGCTGGCACGTGATCAAAATTAATTTTTTTGAATACTTAGATCTGTTTTACAGTTCAGTATTAAGTATGAACTGCTGTGTGATTTCACTTCTTCTGAGTTAAAGGGTGAATGGCTTTTGTGGTCAAGTAAGTCATAGGTACTATATTTGGTTTCTTAAATTATAGCATCCTTATCTCTTACCACGTATGTTTACCTTGGAGCAGTGAATCATAGCTTTCCTCATGTTGGTTGCACAACAGCTCTCCTATTTTCTTTGTTTAATTCAGCATGCTATGTGAAATTCTTGTTTTCCTGTGTTGTTTTATCCCACTGGTACATGATAGATGTCCTCCTTACAGAGGGATGGGACCATTTTCTCTGGCAGTTGTCTCCCATATGATGCTGTGGAGCTGGGGATCAAATCAATCTGTAGAGTGCTAGGGTCTCAGTCTAGAAATTACTTAGGTCTTGTAATACTCAAGTAATTGATCAGCCTCTTGTTGAGGTGTAAAAGTTGTTAAAAGGGACTATGTTTTGAAGTGTATTCCACTGTTCCTATGTATTGGTGTACAAGCTTTCTTGTATCCACCTACTCCATTTCCACCTACCAGATTGGAAGGCTTTCTCTGTGCGTTTCCCTGCTCTAGATGGGCAACCCATTCCATAGTGTTGCCCTTCACTTTAACTAACATGATTAATTTTCTTTCTTTTCTGGATGACTAATCTATCAGGATGTCCTCAACTTAAACTGTTAGGAGAATGGCTAATGGTGAAATTGTCAACAGATGCCGTCGCCCAGTTTGTTGCTGAATACCTCAACTCTACACCTGCATGGTGAGGATGGTGACTGATTCTGTGAATCTCCCATTTTCCTATTCCATTTGTCTGATTTTTATTTTTTTTTTCCCCCTCAAACCTGTAGGGTCCTGTCAAGTAAAAATTTTGATGTTGAATGGATGGAATGTTTGGGTAACAGTACAAGTCAACAAGCAGTCCTGTGCCATTGAAATGAGTGCAGCGGCTCATGTTTCTGGGCGGTTTGTGATGGGGGTCAGAGGCTCGGTGGTAGCCAGGTTGTCCAAGTGCACTATCATCTTCACTCATATAAGTTCTAATCTTGGGGCCAGTGGGAGCAAAAATGATGCTAAAGAATTTTAAAAGGTTACCAACCATTTCTGCAGTTTGATGTCAGAGGCAGCAGCAATTGTTATGTTACCAAGAGTGAAATGGTGAGATGTTCCTAACGCTGCTCCTCAATACTGGGGATCTGAGTAGCATTCCATTAGTGTCCTGGGCCTCTAGGTTTCCCAGAATTATCATATGGTTATTGTGTCAGACCTTGCCAGATTCAGATATATGTGTTAATAAGAACAAATGCCAGGGTTATGATTTTTCCTGGTTTGTTTTGCAGCTTTTGATTTCCTGTCTTACACTTCTCCCTTTGTCCCACTCTGGCCATTTCAGCTGTTCCCTGTTGCCACTTGCCAGCTGCTATTTTTTTACTAACACTTCACTCTCACAGAGAAGTGGGAGGAGTGCAGTGCCCAGACTGCTGCATTTGTCCTCTTTTAGACTGGGTGCTGCCTGAAGTTGAGCAGTTTAGCATAACACCCAGATCTTGACATTTTATAAGCCTTTGGATGTTTTGTGCTTTTATTAAGGGAAAGTGACTAAATGAAAGACATGTTTGTATTCTCTTTATTTATTTACTGAAAGCTATGTTTCAAGCTTCCCTGGTTTTGTGGAGAACAGCCTCAAAATACTACTTAAGTCTCGAAGACCGGAAAGCAAATAAGAGAATCCCTCAGATTGTTCTCTAAAGCGCAGGACACTGGACTGTGACTCGTGTTTCTGAGTACCTGAGCTGGACAAGTTCCACACTCTCAGTCTTGCTCCTCTCAGCTGTTAGCTGCTTTGCACTGCAGAGGGCAAACTAGAGAGCTCAATCGCATCAATCACTAAGCTTTTCCCGGTAGAAGGTGGTCAGCAAACCTGAGAAGAGTAATGGGACCCTATTTGGCACAGTCAGATTTTGAAAGGGAATTCATGACGTATCAATATCTCACCAAACTGTATTAGTATGACCACAAATTGCAGGGGCTTGTGGTAATTGTACTTTATTTTGGCCTCTGATTCCCCCTTTCTGCCTTCAAAGCCTACCCAGAAAGTTCTGTGCTTTTTCTTAGGACACTTTGCAGTAGTAAACCCTGTTTTCCCCTTTTGCTTAAATAAAACAAGACTTTTATTTGTCATAGAAATGGCAAATGAATAAAAATAAAACTGTGTCATAAAGCTTCTCATTAAATTTCATTCTACAGGATTGGCAGCAAAGGCTTTTTTTTTTTAAAATATAATTGTTAAAGGGAAAACTATACTGATTTTGGCCATTTTATGGGTGCCATTTTTGTAGCTTCAGATCATGCTTGCAGTAAGAGTTCTGTTTTATTCAAAGGCTGAGCATCCAAACCAAAGGAAAATAGTGGAATTATGTGCCAACCTGGAAACATGGCCCTAGATGTTAAAACCTGCCTCCTAAAGACTGTTTGAATTCTTCCTTAGGCATGTAACTGTGGAGTCTAATATTGTGCTGCACGTAGATGGTTCATTCTAGCCAAGTTGGTTTAAAAGTTCTTGTTAGCAGTTCTATCTCCTACCAAGGCAGGCATTTGGAAAGGCTCCTTCCTTTGCTCAACCTTACTTTACGTATATATAAACCCAAAACCTTATATTAGTACAAGTGCACCCCTAGATTTGAGAACTGCCAACAATTCCTCTGCAGAACAGTAACTGAGGTGGCTTGTGGCTGTGTGCTTTTATTAGCACTCAGCAAGTTATTTTGGAAGGGGAAGTGGAAAGAATTTTACTGAAAAGAGGGAGTTTCATTAATTTGCTGTTCCCTAAGATTGCTTTATTCGCGTCAATCTTATTGACAAAATAGTTCAAGTTTCTTCATCTCAAATAATTAAAAACACCTTTAAATCTGCTACAGTTTGGTTTTCATCATTTTAGCTGAATGGGTGAGACAACACTCCATATTTTATCATATCCCTTCAATAATATTGTTATTGTGATGATAGGTGGCAGCTCATTAACACTGCGAGGGAGCAGCTCAGTTTTGGGGATGTAGCTCCTTGAAGTAAGAGTATATTTTGTCTTATGAAGAGGCATCCAGCCTTCCTTAGTATCTTACTTTATGTATGTTGTGTATGCATGCCTTTCAGAGTAATTTTAAATAGGGGCTGTTATATTCTTTAGTATATACCATATATTACTCCTATTATGCATTACTATTATTTTCTCTGTATCTCTCAGGATTTAGTATGAATGTATTCATTAATCTACTCTTGCCTAGACTTTCTGTTTCAATCTAACCCACTTTGGTTCATATCAATGGTGTACAGAGATGGGATGACTTCCATGGAACTACTTAGAGGATAAAGAAGAAAGAAAAGGAAAAGAAAAAAGCTTGTGTGCACTTTTACTCTGATGTGTTTAATAGAAAGCACAGACTGTAAAAAAAAGGTCGTATATAATCTATTAGAAGCATAAAACCAATGCCTTGGGCACTGTATAAAATCTGTTCATTGTTCACTTTTTGGCCACAAACATTACCAGATATGCTAATTAAGGACAAATTTAACAACTATCATTATCTCCCCCTTCCTCCCCCCTATTGCCTCTTTGAGGAAACTACAAAGAAGTTACTTAGCGCTGCTGCTCGTGTCAGGCCTCTGCAGAGGTTCCTGCCCAGATTATTTTATGAGAAAAATATTTTTGTAAAATACTTTAAATTTGCTTTGGCTCTATATAATTTCTTTTGATTGGGGAGTACTTCCTGTACAAGCTGACATCTACACACCCTTCTTGTTGCAGAGGGAAAAGAAATTATTGATCTTTTTGTGATTTGTTCTTCTGAGAGCTTATACCAAGCATCCCTGTCATTCCCTCTTGTGCATCCCCCTCTGCACACGGAGATGAATTAAGCCTCAGTTACTCTGATTTTGCCTTAAAAAGTGCAATACTGCCTGCCATATCTTATTGGTGGTAAATGCTTCATGGATAGCTGGATGCAGGACTGAATCTGGAAAGATGGGAAAAATGAAAAGCATCAGAGTAGTGATGAGAAGGTTAAATAAAAGATAGATCAGCCTCAGTCACAGAGCCCATGGAAACAGAGGGAGATGGGGAAATGTTTGGAGAATTACAAATATCAGGAAAAACTTTTAAAAAGTGACTTAAGTAATTAAAAGCAATGTTGACTTACAGAATGAGAACTGAAAAGACACGAGCAAGGACAGGAGATGTATAAATTTGGATGCCTAAAATAATTTCTCTGATTATTTTTTTTTTAATTTGGGAGTATAAAAGTGTCACACACTGGGAAAAAACCCTCACAGGTTCCCCAGTTTTAATACTTTAGTTTGCTGTGCTTCACAGATTAGATGAGGGATAACTAAAACACATGTAAGAAAAAGCTCAGTGTCTAATAAAAACCTTCTTCCAGGACAACCTGATGAGATTCATTAAGTCAGGAGAAGAATTATTTGGTCACACTATTTCACCAAGAGCTTTGCTACAAACCTTTCCAGTAGCCAGCTTGTTCCATCCCCATGCCAGGAAAGCTTTAGTTTTCATTTTTCATTGTCCTAAAAATAGATCTCTCATTAGGTTTTTGAGATTTATTGAGCTAGAATATAGTCTTTTGCCCACAGCTAGGAAGACTGCCTCTAGCATCTTGAGAACCAGCAGAGAAATATTAACTTAGAGTGGTGCATTTGTAAGTTATTGAAATGTCTTTGTATTTTATATTTGTCATTTAAATGTCTTTGTATTTTATATTTGTCATTTATGTCTCTGTCCCTGTCATGGAAGCTGCTGTTGAAATCTTTCAACATCAACACTCTGCCATTTAAAACTTACCCTGCCAGCATGCCATCTGTTTTGATCAGGGAACCACTTTCTACGTGAGCTGACTCCTACACACATTGCACTTCGCAAGAGAAAAATGTATTTGCTGAAAAGTATATATATAAAAAAAAAATCTAAACCTTCCTGGAAAAGTAATGCTCTTTGACTCAGTTAAAAAGAAAAAAATCTTAAAATGATGTAAGTGCACATTCTTCCTTCTTTCCCATTGTTTCAGATTTCTAGACAGTGGAAAAAAAATCATAGTAAAGTGAGTCAAATCCTCTTTGTAATTGCATTCTGTACCCCTGAAGCTGGTGGCACAGGTTGGTACACTTCCAGCTAAAGCACAGATACTGGCTTTTGAGCTAATTTCTATTGAAAGTTGACTTTGTAAGGTAAAACAAAAAAGGCATTTCTTCTCTTCATGGTTTCTTCAAAGAGCAATGGAAACATATTTCTTGATGTTTTCTGGCTTTGTGAAAGCAATTGTGATCAATATCTCTTATGAATGGTTGCATGTTGTTTTTAATAACAGGCACCATCGGGCTAGGTAGCTCTGGATGAGATACTGATCTTGATGTTTAACCTCACTCTCCTTTTGATAGGCTTTCTTGCTCACAGTGTATCGATGTCTTCAACAGTCTTCACAGCGCTCGGTGCTTTGAGGGTGGAGGGAGATGGGAGGGAGATGCACATCCACGCTCCATCAGCATCCGTCCTCTCTGCATCTTGCTCCACAAAGCCTGCACCCTCAGGTCCCTAAGGTGCTGTGGTCATATTCAGTACCTGCTGGTTTTTCTGTTGGGTCCTTTAGTGGTGCCGAATGCAGGTTTTCGGAAGAGTTCTGAGACAGGGCTCCTGACTACAGCTGTCTCTTGGCAACACAGGACCAAGGGAAGACAAGCGAGCACAGAGCAAACGGTGGTGGTGGCAGGGATTTGATAGTTGCTACTTCGTGTTGTCAGAAGCCTGACTGCTACCTTCTGCTCATGTTTTAAACTGACTTACCAAAAAGGGGACGATCATCAGAAGATAAAATGCTTCTAAAGACAAAGGAGTCCTTATTTAACCCTAATAGGCTGTAAAAAGTATACAAAGGAACCGTATTATTCCCTTACTCCCTGTTTGAATCTTACATTCAAAACAGTTTGAGGACCTCCAGCTTCTTGCCTCTTCTGGAACTGCATCATGTGATCCTTTCCATGAATTTATCAAATTCCATCTTCTAATTGCTTAGGTTCCTTGTCACGACCTATGCTCTTCTGTTTCTTGCTTTGAGCCTGAATTTTTTCACGGCCAGTTTGTAAGCAGCTGTTCTTGTGCTGACACCATCCTTTAGCTTAAATAGTTATTTGTCCTGGCTGTATTTTGCCCAATAATGTAATAATAAAGGGCATATCCCATCATTTCACCAATCTAAAATAAAACACATTCTTTTGGTCTCTCCACAGCGAAGTCGCTGTTCTTCCAGGTTATTCCCAGCAAGGTCTACTAAGGGTCCAATACTGGCAAAGTGCCTCTTCCTCACAAGCTCAGCAGCAATCACACTCATTACCTGCTTTAGGCAGTAACAAATCCGTAAAGGAATCCCAGCTTTGGTTGTTTTAGAGCCATGTGAAACGCTCTGAAGGATATTGGATCAGTCCTCCGAATGAGAAGGTATAAAAGAACCAAACACAGCAACCCCTGTAGTTTTCCTCTGACCTCTATCCTGTGAATTCCCCCAGGCAGTTTAATAGAATATTGTCCTGAAATTTATTATTGTTTATATAATTTATTCTGTTGCTGCACTTAAATCCCTAATAGAGTAGTGATGACACAGATGAAACTCTCCATCCACAGAAGTATAAACACTTTTTAGATAGCCTGTGAAGAGTGGCTCAATGTTAGGAAAATTGTGAGGCAAGCTGTTAGTGAATTATTGTCAAGGTCAGAGAATGCACATTTATTTTCCTGATAGTTGTATCATTATCAGGCTGTTATGATATATCCACTTGTACTGAAAATGTAGCTAACTTACCTTGGTGAATTTGATTTATCAGCATTGCTACTGACAAGGTTGCCCGTTTGTTAGTGCTTATTTTATATTTGAATAGCTTTCAGCACATAAATTTGAGGAATTGCTTGAATACTTTAGCTGTTCCATATTTCATGGAGAAAGCTGGACCAGAAGAGTGCTGCTGTTGATATTTCTATTTTGATACTGTCCACTTACTAAATAAATTAAAATGATGCCTGCATTTATACTTACGTGTGCCTTGTAAGCAGAATTTACTGCAAACAGTGAGATAGAAATGTGAAAAATCATTGGTTTTACCCTGAATACACTGTGACATAACCTTGCAATACAGTTTATTTTACATTCAAAGCCTATCATAAATGTGGTGGTTTTTTAAAGACAAAAAAATTAATTAACTAATTACCTGAGTTCCTGAGATTAAGCTTAAGTTAAAGAATGGGTGGAGGAGGAATATATGAGTAATTACATGGTGCAGGATGGAAGAAGGATCTCTCAAATGAGTCCAGAAATGAGTCCTTTCTTGACTTTAGTGGTGTTACATCAGGCAGAGGAGCACAGCTTAATTACAGCCAATATTAGCTCATCCTCTTCCCAGAAGGATGCGTTTTTAAGCAAATACGGTTTTGTAAAGAGCCAAATGAAGAAAAAGCAAAACTAATTACTTGCCCCTAACATCTTGTAAAGTTTCTTTAATACATCTGTATCCTTTCAGGTTTCCTTCCTTGCCATAAGGAAAATACACTTCATTTTACTGGCTTTATTCCCTTGTATCACTGTGGGCCACCTCCTACGTACCCCCAGTTGTATAGATCTCATCTTGTCCTGATTTTCCAGGGATCAGGAGGGAAGCCAGTCAGAGGCATGACTTATAAAAACTCACAGTGTGGTGGGAAGAAGGGGTAGATTTCTTCAGGGTCCCATATCATCATGTTGACACTCAGGACTTCTCAACTTCCAGGCTGTCCTATCAAGCAGTTCTTCTTCCACAGTGACTGCATTTTTAATGATATTGGAGAAGGAAGGCAGGAGGACTCACCTCCCGTGCCCCACTTTAATGAAAATATCTTTCCTGCACAGGAAGTGAAGGCACTGTTTTGATGTCAACAGCAGCAACAGCACTGACAGTCACAGCTCTGAGAGCGATTGTCCAGCCATGCAATGGTTTAGCTGTGATCAGGATGAGAAGCCTCTGGTTGAAGCTAATCATGGAAACTCTGGGTGGATGTTGTTTGGTTATTCCAAGAAATTGTCAGTTTGTAACATCATTTACTGCTGAATTAATTTTCAGATTATTAATGCTGTTGTTGATATCTGGACTCCTCATTTCTTCCGACCGCTCAATACTAATAGCTGGAAAAATGCCTTTTTGAGGTGGAGAGGAACCAGAAGTCTTCTGTTGGATTTTAGTAGTATGATCCAAACAGACTTTACCTTCAGGCTTTATTATGAACATCCAGATATCCACTGTAGAAATCAAAGCAGAGGTGTATACGACGCTGAACTGAGTTGAACATGAAAGCTCAGTGCTTTTTCCCCAACAGTGAAACTCACCAAGAACATTTCATCTCATTGCTCTTTCCTCTTAATCCACTGGGTCAAATCCAGATGCTGGGTTTTCATACTTTCAGGCCTTTGCTATATGAATTTACATTGACTGAAAAGCTGCCTTTCTGCATAGCTTTCACCTTCAGTAAGAGCTGTGCTCCCATGGGACAATGGAACAGCCAACGTCAGTAGAGAAGCTTCCATATGTAGGAAGTGCCTTCAAAGAGGTCAGAAGGCAGAGCAGAGATTCCCAAGCGAAATGCTGGACATCACACACAGGGATTGCCTCAGTCTTTCTTGCTGGGAAAAGAACATGCAAAAATATTCTGTTCCTGAACCATGAGTAGTGCTTTGATTGGTGGTAGTTGAATTGGTCTATATACAGAAATTTATGAAAATTAGAACTAAGCTATTTTAATTACAAAATATCCACTGTATAATTAGCACCACTTAATAGAGAATGTGTTCAATATATTTTATAAGTAATTGAAATTCTGTAAAATTAAACTGTAATAATATAAATAATTTTTCAGGATGAAAAGTAGGTTAAGATAAGCGAATTTCATGCTTTCAACATAGAGATAAATATTCCCTAGTGTATTAAAATATTGTGGTTTAGACTGTTAATCTTTTCATTGAATAATAAATATAGCTTCCCTTTTATGTAATTAATGCAACCCATATTTTTCAGTAGAGAAATGAAATGTTGAATCATACATAAAAAGGAGCTGTGAGCATTTCATTACCAAACTTAATTCAGTCATTTCCACAGACTTATGGAAAATGTTATTCACCTCTTGGGGAAAACTTTTGGCAGTGAAATGTGGTTTTGCTTAGCATATATTTTCAATTGCTCGAATCTCTGGGTAGTTGAGTCCCTTCGGGGATGAGGGGGAGTTGTCTGTTATACAGAGTGGATCAGAACAATAGTTAGTTCTTAGTAGTATTTTATATCTTCAAAGCCTTATTACTAACACTAAATAAGGCATCCTTAATCACTATTTCTGAAAGGATATTGATAGGTTAACCTGTATTTTCTAATATTCTATTTTTCTCTTGATTGTAGAACCTGCAGTCCGATGTCGTTATGTTAAAGCTGTGTGCAAGAATGATGATTTCCAAAACATTTCAGGGAACCATGAGTTTTATTTCTCAGGCTGCTGCTGCATTTTCATGCAGCCATTTCTGTGGTGTAAAATCAGGACATCTTTTGAAATCTGATTATGCTTTCGATGCCCAGTGAAGCTTTTAAAATGATACCTGACATCAAGTTGCATAGCTGTAGATAGATGTTCATATTTTTTTTATTCACTTTTTACAAAGAAAGTCTGTTAGAATAGAGAGAAATGGAGGAAAACAAACATTACTTCCCTATCTCAACGTTCACCGTAGCTAAGAAAATTGTTACTGATGATAATTCTGTTATAATTCCTCAGTTCTGATCTGGCTTTTGTAAGTAAAGCCCTAAGGACTGGTTGGGCATAGTAGTTTTTATTGAAATACTTTTGTTTATTAGTACTATGTGAACTGATATCTGGCATTCTTAGGCAGTCTGGAAAACTAGAGTTTTTACTATATCATCAGAGTAACGCAGAACTGCACTGTGGCTTTGAAATGTCTCGGCTGTCCTGTTCCAGCAAAGTGTCTCCAATGGCAGAATGCAGTGTGGGCCACAAAAATACAGCAGAGGAGAGCCGTGGGTGTTTCAGATGACAGCCTTTCCTGAGCTTTGTCCTGCTCCTGCTGCCCAGTGCTCAAGCTGTTGTGCCTAGAGCGAGTTCGGATACCTCAGGGATATCAGAGGCTGTGCCTGGTGTACAGGTGTCCAAGGGAATCTCATGTGTATGTTCTCCAAAGAGAAGACTGTTACAAGATCAGACCCTAATTATTTTATAATTGTACAAGGATTTAATTATAAGGTCTTAATGACTGACTTAATTTAGAACACTTTAGGGATGCCAACTTAAATTCTATTGTTGAATTATTTTCTTTCACAGCAGTCTTTCCACTTTCTATTTTCTCTGTCTCAGGAATCTGCTGTGCCTAACAAACAGAGGAATGAACTGTGTAATTAAGAGGTTCTGTGTGGGATTCCCTGATTTTCCTTACAACAGTTCAACCGGTAGGCACTCAGTTTTCAAGGCATGCACAAGGTATTCCACCTTACATCCCAACAGAGCTCAAATATTCCATAGTCTTTGCTGTTCCATAAATAGAACAAAAAGAGTTAACATGGCCTTTGCAAACACTTCCAAACTGGAGAGAGAACTGGAGAGAGGAAGAGGTGAGGGAATACTAGTGAAGTTTTGGTCAAGGTCACCAGTCGAGGATAATTGGTATCAGATCTCAATAAATCTGCGTGCAAAGCACAGAGAGTCTTCTTTTGAAGAGATGTTGATATAGAAATGTTGATTAGGAGTAGCCTACGAGCCATTGTAGATTCTTTGCTTGGCCCTCACTGTTTCGAGGTTAAATTCCAAATATGCTTTGAGGAAAAACCTGATCTTGACAAGCAGACCTTTGTCAGCAGATGTGCAGGTTGAGATGATGGAAAGTGAAATGGTATTAATACAGTTCCTAGTGCTTCTGTCCTGGAGTCTATAAAGATTTGTCATGATGATGGTAACATTTAATTATAGACAACAATATTTAGTTATTTTTTTAAGCTGGCCAAAAATCAGAATTTTGGTACATTCATTCTGAATTAAAATAAACCCCTGGAAACCTTAATAAAAGGATTCCTGAAACCTTCATTCAGGACATATTGAAAGGAATTTCTGAATTTCTTGTATTTCAGTAAGACTGAAGCCCCTTGAAGCATATTTATCCACGTTTCCATAAAATATTTTGAAGTCATGTAGTAATCAAGTTCCATAGAGTAATCTGGGAAAAAAACCAAAGCAATCTGAAAAAAGGAGAATAATTTGTTTTTTATTTGGGCAGGATGTAAAATATTGTGCTTGTAAAGAGTACATTTCTTTTTCTCTCTGGAAAAGAGACCAATGACAACCTTCCTCTAGGCTCTTGGAGACTTAAGGAGTCTTAATGCTTGTCAATTTAAGTATCTAAGCTGGCTGTGGACTGTATGTCCTCTTGCTTCTCTGCTGTTGCATGTACTTAATATCTGAAATACAAGTGGCAAATAGAAGACTTAGGTAAAATTCTGGGTTGTCTGATAGAGAACCACATATTTTTATGAAAAAGAAAGATTTAGAATCCATTATTTTAAATGTGCTTAAGCTCTTTAAAATTGTATCAATATAAAATTTTGGGGTAATGACTGGTGTTGTTGAGTAATATAAATACACTCAGGAAAATGTATTTCAAGATCTACTGTTCGTTATGTTATACTAAAATAAAGAATAAAGCAAAACAGTCATCAAATCAAAAACCAAATCAGATTCAATATCAAACAGAAATGGAACGATCAGACATCATACTAAATTCCAGCACCATTTGGTTATGGATCCTGACTTTCTATTAATTGATGTGGATATTTATATAGCTGTATAGACAGAAACCAGATGTTTAATTTGTATCTAAAATGCTGTCTTCTTAGTTCTTGTTCCTGTTTCAAGTCCAACTCTTTCTGTCTGTCAAAAGGAAGTTCTATAATGCTGATCTTAACAGAACACCCTTTACAAGTGAAAGTTGTTAACTCTTGTGTATTAGGAGTTACTAAAAGTACTAAAGAAAGGAGAAAAGTGTTTTGCATCCCAGAAACCCTCTCATTTCCAGCCCTTTTGCTGCATAGCTATTTTCAAGCATTGAGAATTGTGCAGTTTCTGAATCCAAGCTTGAAGTTCTTTGTTGCATATGTGATATAAGAAGTTACCAGCTTGTAAATCGCTGTATTTTTTCCATGTGTGGTATAGAATGCCCTTTGGATGCCTTTCAGCAATGTTTTCCTTACGTATTTGCTAAGCCATCCTCGGAAGAAAGCAGCTTTGCAAATAAGAAGGGAATGATTCACTTAAGTTTGTGTGGTGCTTAAAATGTAAGTCACCTTGTTGAGGACCTTACTGAAATTAATATAAAGTGCAGGCTCAGCTCTTCATATGTGCTCCACATAAAGGGAGATCAATGGGGACAGGACCTTTCTTTGTTTTTGTGGAAACAGAAGGGAAATCAGACAGACTCTACTGCATTACTTTCGATGTGTTCCATTCTCAGACTGTTAGAATAATGGTTATGACACAAAAAAACAGTGTAGAAAGGGCTTTCAGATAGAATCCTGAACATCACGTGGGGCTTGGGGTCTTCTGCCACAGGCAAGAAGAAAAATGTCTTGTGTGTACTTGTGCAATAGTTGCAGTCAGCCTATGTGCACTCAGACAGACCCCATCGCTGTCTACAACGGCACGAAAGGAGGTCGTGGAGAGGTGGGTGCTGGGCTCTTCTCTCACGTGACAGGTGATGGGATGAGAGGAAATGGCCTCAAGTTGCACCAGGGCAGGTTCAGACTGGACATCAGGAAAAATTTCTTCACCGAAAGGGTGGTCAGGGACTGGCACAGCTGCCCAGGGAGGTGGTGGAGTCGCCATTCCTGGAGGTGTTTAAAAGGCTGGGAGATGAGTTTCTTAGGGACAGGGTTTAGTAAGGGGACAGACACAGCTGGACTGGATGAGCTCAGAGGTCCTTTCCAACCAGATGATTCTGTGACTCTGTGATTCTGTGACTCTAGACTGAAGGCTTAGCCTAGGCTTTCCTTTACCAGTAGCTGGTTCTTTTCTGTCACTTTATGTCTCTTTGTGCTCCTTGTTCCTCCATGACATGGTTTGGCTGAAGTAGCCTCCTTACGTCTTTGGAAATATATATCCTGGTTTTAAAATTGTTATAAAAGTACAAACTTTAAATGTGCTGGAAACCATTAGACCAATCCATTACAGAATATCAAGGCACAGAACTTTCTCCAGTTATTTTTGTAAGTAATTTGGTTAAAGCAGGTCCTTCTGTTGAGCTGCGAGTCTTTTAAGCAATTAGAAATTGCTTATTTCTAATTTCGTGGTTTGGGCTTTTTCTTTTGCGTGCTTTTCTCTTTCCTGCTATGGGGAGGAACCAGTGTTATTAAGCAGTATTTCCTTGATGCCACCACTTTGATTCTTTACTGAAGATGTAGCAAACAGTTTCCTCAAGCACAATAGGAATGAGAGAGATGACACTTCATTTTCTGTGGTCATTCTGATTTCCATATAGCACAGACTGTCTGGTAGTCAGATGGTAAGTATTTCTCTTGCTGTTTCCCTGGCATTTCTGGCTGTTTGGCTGCCTCTGTTCACACATCTGTAGATCTTCATCAAATAATAATCAGATCTCTATCTTCAGTCCACAGTAAAAGCCTCCTCAAACACATAGTATTGCTACTGCACAGTTTCAATGAAGCCCTTTTTTTAGCAATTGCTTCTAAAAAGGCACCTTTTCTTTGTCTGAGAGACAAAATAAGGGGAGAATCCTCATTTTCTTTATCAGGAAAATAATGATTAATGATTAACCCAATAAATGATTGAGAAATGATTAATTGTAAATAGTTCTCATACTTTTATAAACTGTTCCTTGTTTTTTTTTCTTATGTAAAAAAGTCCATGAAGTGATCTGTAATGCAAAGTCTGTGCTTTTGCCAACACCATTTTTTTATCAGGAGACATATCTTTAGAAGGTGAATTGATTCTGGCTCCTGGCATCAAAACATGACAAAATCCCCTGTGTAACCTGGATTTTCGTTAAAGCCAAATCATTTATATTCTGTGAGATCAAAACCTGGGGTGTGAGAGTATGGAAGGAAGATTCCAGATAGGAAGTGTTCAAGCTTTAATAAATGTTTACTTCAGAATAAGTAAACTTGGGATTTATACAGCCAGTAAGATGAAGTGGCCACAGTGTTTAAAAATTTCTGGTTTCTTAGAAAATTATCTATTGAAGTCCAGTTTGTCATGTTTTGGCTTAGTTTAGGGACAGATCCTTCTCTGCATGTGTCTGTGCAGGGTGTGTGTCTGTATTGGTGTATTTAATACTTGAAAAATACTAAGCCCAAATCTAAAAACTGTATTTAATACTTGAAAAATGCTAAGCCCAAATCTAAAAACCAATCATCTGAATATCTTTTGGCTTTATATCCATCATTTTGGTATGTGGTTAAATCTCATTTACTTTGCTGAGCCAAAAGGATGTGTTGAAATTTGAGTTTTCCTGAATGAAGATGCTTTCCTGAGTGAGAATTTAAAGTGAATGCACCCCATGTAACAGTAAACATCTTTTTCCATGCAGTTGTTCAGCATCACACCAAAGTCTGAGCTTCTGTTGAAGTATTTGTCTTTCTAGTTAAAGTAGAAAGAAATATTGGATCACATGAATCCTTTTTATTTAAATTACTTATTTTTTCTGTAGTTATAGCATATTAGATAACTGTTAGAGCAAACTTCTAATTCAGGGCTGCAAATGGACTAGAATCTTATCATTGGTATGTAAACTTATCAATAAATATTAGAGATTTGGTTCAGAGTGTTGTTTTTCTTTTTTTTTTAATGCATTCATTAAAGTACTATATTTGTACCTCACTACTACTTGGATAAATGGCTGTTTAGGATTAACTTATTGTTTGTCTGCCATAACAATGTCTGTCTTTTTTAAAAAAATGAAGGCAAATATTTGTAGCAAGAAAAATGAAATATTTCCAGCTGTAGTCCAGCAGCCAGTTTTAACTTGCTGATATTTTGGTGGTTGTGATATAAAAAAAATTGGCAATATATTGGCTTCCTGTTATGGTAATGCAATTTGAGATGTTAAAAAATCTAATATCTACTATCAAAATTTAGAAGGTGTTCAAGAATACAGGTTATTTTTAGGAACCTTTCTCTGATAATTTTTTAAAAATTCTATGAAATTTTTATTGTGAACATTTATTTCCCAGGAAAAGCATTTGAGATTGTAAATTGTTTGTACCCGTAGAATGTTTTCCCTCTTTATTAAAAAAAAAAAAAGTCTATGAATCTGTGTTGTATTTATCTTCAAAAATCCTGGTATATCCTTTAAAAAATTCAAGTATTTTAAAATTGACAATAAAATTCTAATATTTTACTCTTGAAAACTTTTGAAAAGCAAACAGATTGGAGCCAGTCTCTGCAAAAATAGCAGTGCAGCCAATCTCACTCAGTGTGTAGGTAAGAAAGTCTAGTTATTACCTCATTTAGAACAAACCAAACAAACTGGATGAAAAGTGATTGTGTGTTAGGTCTGTAAATTAGATTGAGGTTTAGAATTTCAGGTTGTCTTGAGTTTATTTTTACTTCTGAATTTGTCTGGTTAGTTTTCAGCATGATTGCTTATGTAGCCTAATTCATGCCCCCCAGTTTTCTGGAATGATGGTAGAGTTTTTCATGGTACACAGCAATCTTGGTTACCTTGGAGGTACCATCTTCCCCGTGCAGCACAGTGGCAGAATATTCTGAAGAGAACAATTTGCCTTTCAGGAGTTAAAAAATTATTCTCCTTTTAAGAGCATCCATATGCTTTAAAATCCAGTTCAAATGGTTATTATACTTTTTCAGCACAATGGGAACAGCTGCATTGCTTTCATTTTTACATTTTTCTCTCAGGTTTGCTGTTTCCCTCGTTTCCTGAGAGCTGGCATTCCGACGTGTACGTGTGTTCAAGTGCTTTCACATCCAGTTCATGGGCAGAGTGCAAAAATGCAACTCTTGTGCCTTTCAGCAGTTGTGGGAGTTACTTACGGCATCAGATGAGGAGAAAAAGAAGACAAGCTTAAGGAGATACTGTGAGTTTTTTTGATGCCTTTATAAAACATCCACCATAATTCTCTCTGAAGCTCTCTGGAACTACTTTAACAGATGTAGTAAAAATTGAGAGATAAAAAAATAATATTTTTTTAATGTAAAAGGATTTAATTTAAATTTTAACCACCTTAAAATAGAGGGCTCTGCTGATGGTTAGTGGCCCACTCAGTAGGTCTGTCAGTGTCTTAACCAAAGAGGTCAGTGCATAAACATAGGCATAAACTAATTGCTTGTTTCACTGGAGTGCAAGGTTATACCCAGAACATTCAGCATCTCTGCAAGTCTGTTCTCCGTGGAGATACCAGGGATGCATTTGATGTTAATCAGGAGTGCACAGATAGGGCTTGTTCTGGACTCTACTTAGGGTTGGGAGTTCTACGTGTTTTGGATCAGGCTGATGGTTCTGAAATTTCACCCTGGAAAATATTGGTCATATATTTCATCATCTGTGAACATCAAAATCAAAGGTAATTAAGAGTTTTAAATATAGGACTTAATGTTAGAATATATCTGAAATGCATTAACTCTAATTTTTTCTAGTTGTTTGCTATTATGTGAGTGTAATTTATTGTGCCTGCGGCAACCTGAGGACATGATGGAAAATTAGATGATTCATTTCAAGTATTTTATCCTTGTGAGCAAAATTTTAATCAGTCAGTTTTCTACTCTCAGCTCTGTTATTGGCACACTCTGTAAACTTGGCAAGGTCACAGAAGGACTCCATTGTAGACACAGTTTTGCATCTTGGCTAAATCATTACTGCATATGTTTTAATTTATCTCTGCTATAGAATTTAAAAATAATAGAAGAGTAGAAAGGTGCTCCTTTGATGAGCTATGCTAAAGGTAATCTAATAAATTCTGACGAATATAAGATTTATCTGGAGTTATGGTTCCTATTTTCCATGCAAATTTTTTAAAACTTCACCTTAAAAAAACCCCACCCCTCCAAACTAATATAAAAGAAAATAAAAACCCTTATAGCACACGGACTACTGTCTTGTCACTCTCACAAGCACATTGTTCATGGACCATTATGAATTGTACCATGAGGTGAACGGGAACTGTGTTGCCAGTTTGCTGGACCTCAAAGCTTGGTGCTAGCTTTTATCAAGAAGATGCTACTTTTGATGATGTGGATCTTAATTCAGAAATGTAGTGTGGTCCAGTATCCAAAGATTTGCTGACTGTGTCAGGTGCATGATAATGATAGTAAAGAAGGTATTCTAATTGCCTTAATTACCAGGCAGTAAATACAACTAAAATGGTCACACTGGAATAAAATTTTCAAATGTATTTAATGTCCTAATTTTAAAGTGAATAAAACCACGTAACACCCATTGAAAGTAAATAGGATTAGGAGACATAGACTCCTAAGAAATGTAAAAAAGTTTTACTCACAGATAACCATGAAGAACACGAGCTCTTCAGAATGGATGAATGACACACCGCAATATTATACTCAGAGTGGGGTCATGAAATGTTATATCCTGCTATTTTTGAAGTAAGGGGGTTTGATTTTGATTTTTTGATTTTTTCCTCTGCTATCAGAAAGCATAACGAATTTCAGATTAACTGCAACATTAATAAAAATAACAAAACAAAACAAGCCAGGACAGTGGGTATTATTAACAAATTGTAGAAGAAGAGAGTAGAGCCCATAAAACAAAAAAAGGTATACAAGGCATGTCATTTTACAAAGACTCAGATATGTTTAGTAGGGCGTGCAGAATTTGAGTAGAAAGGCACAAGGAAATTAATGCTAAAGAGGGAGGGAGGTAAGGATTACATATATTGTAATACATACATGTATTTTATATATGTATTATAACCATAAAAATCTGCCTGGAGTGAAAAAAATCACTTAGGTCATATATCCTGAAGGTTTTGCTGAATGGCAAAATTTTTTTGATTAAACTATTTGATAAGTTGAAACATCAGCTTTGAATATTATCTCGTGATGTGTTGCTTTTCTATTCAGTTTTCAAGAGTTTTAAACGATTTTGCTCTCGAGTCCCCCTCTTGCCTTTGTGCTGCGTCACAGGCGCTGCCCCCGCAGTCTGCTCTGGTCAGTTTATTAACTTCCTTTTAAAGCAAGGTGACAAACTCTGATTGCTGTCTGTCCCGTGTCAGCAGTACCACATTACTCCTGTAAAAAAAGGGCTAAACCTGGCAAATAGGCAAAAGCCACTGAGAAAACTCTGGAATTAATCTCAAATTAAGATGCCAGCGATACTGACCCCTTATCCTGAGAGTATTTTTGCAAGTCGTAATTTTTAAAGGGCAGATACTGATGATTAACTATAATTATTCTGGCCTAAGTGCTCCCCTGTTCTAATTTTGCTGTTGTGGTACACACCCATTTTGAGATTATCATCCTGCTATTGTTTTCTGAGGTAGTTTGGACACTAAACTTATTGGAAAAGTTATAAACTACAGTGAGAGTGATTCAAAATAGCCACCTTTTATGATAAGTGATTCTTAAACCCTGTGTTGGACTTCAACAGTTGCGAAAGAAACAAAAATCTCTTAGGGATTCTGAACCACAAATTTACTCAGAGATCAGGAAGACTGATGACAATCTAGCAGCACGGGAATGAATGTTTTCTAATAGAAAGAGATAACACGTAAGTTGTGAAGAATGAGGAAGATAAATGAAAAAAACATAGGGAAGTCAGAAATTCATACAACATATTAGCAGTTGGATGCAATAACTGGCCCTATCTCCTATCTTCAGTATTCTTTTACTGTATTCTTGGTGCTTTTGTTTAGAGAAAATTAATACCAGATGTTGGAGATGCTCAAACCATTGAACTAGTTCTTGTTCTGCTTTGTAACCTATTCATAATGCTATAATCTACAGAGAGTCTCCTTACAAAGGTTAGTGAAAGAAATCTTTGTGCAGACATATATGAGAACTCAGAACAGAAGGTTAAAACAGTTTAGCACAGCAAGGCTCTCTGGCACATCCCAATAGGTAAACAAATAAATATTCCATTTGACTTTCCATACAGACAGTATGTGAAGTTAATTGCATAAATGTACTAGACATTTCTTTCAAATTTGGATGCCAAAAACATACTCTGCTGTGCTCTGATGGGTCAGTTGAGAAGCCAGGCTTTGTGGTTATTTTGAGCATAAAATGACCTTGATGCAGACAAATAGTCTCTTATACATCTGACCTGTTAGTTTCCTCCCTTCACTCACATCTGGAAACATCACCGTGACGAGGTTTTTGTTGTCTTTGTTGGCAGCACTGGAGTGATGTGAGCTCTGGTGACCTGTGAGTGGTGTTTTCTTCACAGGAACTCCACAACAGCCTGGCCTACCTGCCCGGGCTTTCTGCAGCCTGAGAAGTTTGTGGTGTGAAGTGCTGAGCAGAAAATTAATCCATCCACTGCAGCACCCTCACAAGTTGTGCCTTTATCAAGCGTGCTAGGACTTTGCTGACCTCAGTCTCACCCAAGCCATCTGCTGTACAGGGCTGGGTGTGCCTCCTTGGCAGGCTATTTACTCCTCTTTCCAGTGGTTTTATTGGAAGTTTTTGTTTGTTTGTTTCTTAAACTGTTTGTTTTATCTTACTAACGTGAGCATCCATCCCTGCAGTCCTGGGGGACAGCTCCTGCTGGCTGTGGCTGCTGGTGTGCTGAGCTTGGCCGTGGGACAGCCCCCAACTCTGCTGGTGCTCTTCCAGGGATTCTCATCACCTCAGTGAGTTTTAACACCTCCTGTAGGTGTGTAAAGCCACATGGGGCAGCACTGGAGGGCTCTGAGGAGCCACACATGATGCAGTCTGATCTGGTTTGCAAGGATAAGATCAAGTGGATACTCACCTTCCTCTGACAAGTGAGATTGGTTGCACCAATGCATCAGGGGAGTGATGATGGGTAGACAAAGACATGATTTCAAATTTAGGAATAACTGCAACATGACAGTAAAGGTACATTGTGCTGTTTTGTACAAGGGAAGCTTTTTGTAGAGATAACATAAACATTAAATTCTGAGTGATTCTTTCATTGTTAATACACCTTGTTAGGGTTGTGAAATGTGTCAGTAAAAATCTTTATGCCTAATTATTTACAGGGTACTGGAAATGTAGGGGGTTACAAAAGAGAAGAAAAGAGGCCTTTTCAGAGCCCTCAGACTTCTGTTATGGCTGGTTAGAACATGATTACCAAGTGGGCTTACTCTGGGCAAGTGTCCAGCAGAGCAAGTAAGGGTCCCCTGTGCAGGAGAGGAGGGCTAACTGACAACTTCAGTATAGAGCTGCACACGTATAATGTCCTTTTTTTAATTCAACAAGGGATTTTGATCTTCGTGGAAAAATACATCCTATCCCTAATCATCAGCCAGATCAGGCAAAATTGCTTCTGCTTCTTGTACTTGTAGACTGAAGTAGGGAGATAGGAGATCTTCAGATCTTCGGGAACTTATTTTCCTCCTATTTAGAGACATATTCTGGCCTCCAAATACAGAGAAGATAATGTCAGGGTTATTATCCATATAAATATTTTTGAATGCCTTCTTTTTAATAGCTAAGAAAAACCACCAGAAATATAACGCCTGGCAATATTTTATGATGTTGCTGTCCTCATTTCAACCATAAATATCTCTTTGCCTGTTCCCTTAATTAAGAAGTCAAAAAATGTGGCAGGTGTATAAACTAGAATGAATTTATGAAGCATATTTTTCTAGTCTATTTTTACCTGCATCTTTTTCCTTTCTGCAAAATCTCTGCAATTTTAAAGAATTCTTCAAAAGCTGATATATTACATTCTGTGAACTGAAATGGATCACTTATCCATTTTAATAAATACTACATTGTCATGCGTTTGCTATGTAATTTATCCAGTGTTTCATCAGTTTACCTTTCAATATGCATAATACTGATAAGACTTAGTAGATTATATATTTGATTCAAAAGATATATTAGATTTGGTAGGCACTGACTTAAATTCAACATAAGATGACTTTATCTGTCTAATGAGGATGTATGTGAAATGTATCTCTTTTTGAAAAATACTCCACTGAAAAGGGAAAAAATAATTTATGGCAAGGAATGAAGCATTCATTTTGGGAATCTGAGTATAGAAATTACCCACATTTATATTAGAATTTCATAGCAAAGTAATATACTGTGCATGTCTTCACATTTCATATACTGAAAGTAATATTTTGATCATGGTAACTTCACTGCATGTATTGCTGAGTTCTGAACTGAAAAGCACTTTGCGCTGTAGAATAGAAAAATCAATTTAGCATAAGAAGATCTCATTAAACTCTATTTATCCAAGATTACAACAATTTAGAAGATTGAGAGTGAAAGTAATTGTTCCTTTATTAATCCAAGTAGCTTTTAAAAAGAAATCTACTGATTAGGAAGCTCTGCTTGACTTCTAAGTTGAATCTCCCAGGACTTATTCCAGGAGGTTTGATTTCCGTGATGTGTTCTCATGCCGTCATAAAGCAACTGCGCCCGTACCTGGTTGAAGTCACAGAAACAAGATGCAGTGACAGGTTAACATGACCTGTTAGTGCATTGCAGTATTGATTTGCCATGGAAATGTTAATATTTTCAAATGTTGTGCATGTATGTGCTCTCTTGCCAACTGGTGATTTAAAAGCTGAAGCATTGTGAAACCCTTTCACTTTTTAGGGATGTAGGTTTCAGGTTTTACTTTGAAAAATTAGTGCAGTGCTTTGAAGACATCCCCATGATGGAAAAGCTTATGTGCTCTAAGTCTATGCCTCCTGTTCTTTTGCATGTAAAGTGTAATGTTTCATGCCAAAGGCAAGAAGGAAAGAGAGTGCCACAGGGCCCAGGCTTTCCCATTACACCTCCAGCATCGATGTCCCTTAAAATGTCTTTGAATTTAAATCAGAATTTTCTCCTTTCCCTTCCCTAGGAAAGCTGAAAGTCCCAGTGTCATAAGGTTCTGAGTGTACAGAATTAAATTTAGGTTCTTTGTGTAACATCTTGGATTTATGAAGTAGTACTGTGCATATACTTATGGCGTAGATAGAAACCCTCTGAACACTGTCGAATGGAAACAACTGTGCACACCTGCGAGTGGTGATGCTGTCCATCATCTCAAACCACCCTTTGGAAAGCTGCAGTTTTGAAAAGTTAAACTACACATGCTCAGAGCTACTACTAAAACCTCTCATGGCTCCAGAGTACCTTTGCTTTGCCTTTTCCTCCCTTTGTCAGCCGTGTCTGTTGTATCTCATATTGTATTTCTCCCATGCTGGACGTTTCCTGCTTGCATGTCTTCTTGTCAGCACTGTTCTATCTCAGATGTATCTGTGGTGTGGTACCTATTCTGTTGTGAAGTACTGCTTGTTATCTGGTATTTTCTTTTCCATAAATACACTTATCTTTAGACTGACTTTTGTCAGCCCCTCAAAATATGATTTTTACAGCCTGGTACTTGTTTTGAATAGTTGTTCATGCTGGGGAGAGCTGGGTACTGATGACTGTAGATAAACCTGCCTCAGCCCTTGGAAGCTACACAGAAAAGTAGAATAGATTCTTTCCACTGTTGAGATAACAGGAGATTCCTAAAATCCCCAGATACAGCCAAAGAATGTGACATAGGCCTAGAGCTCCTGTAAACATAAATCATCTGAGAGCAGGAAAAGGACAACATCCTACGGTGCGTTCCTTCAACTGACACATCAGTGCTTGGCTTTTTGTTTCTACCTGTTTTATCAATGCTATATAGAGAATGAGAGAGTTTCAGTTTTTCCTTTGGAAGTTATAGCTCTTTCACGGTGTAAATGTATTTCTTCACTTGCTGCCAGTCTTATACCATAAATATGGAAAGGCAGATGGATTTTTGGCAACAAAAGAGAAATTTCTCTTACCTGTTAATTTTTATTTTTGGAAAGGAGCCACTTGATCCAGCTGACCTGCACAGTATTTAATATTCACCAGCAATTTTTTTTGACATGCAGTAATTTCATGCTGCTTTTCTTTTTCCAACAGGTTCAGATATTTGTAGCTGACCCTGTAGTTTCCTCTTTTTTTCTTAGCCTTTATCGTTTGCAGTTATGAGTCAACCTGGTACTTTTATTTCCCGAGTGAGTGCTAAATAAAGCTAACACCATTTTGGGATTGATCTGCAACTTTGCAGAAGGTAGCATTACCATGATGTCATTATTTTTTTTTTCCTATGGCCAGAGTATTCTCATCTCTGCTCCTTCATTAAAAAAAAACAACCAACAAATCAACCAAAAAAAATGCAAACAAACAAAAAAACTGAGCACAGGTTTCTCTGAAGAATAACTAAGAGAAACTTCTTTATGAAAAATATTGTTTAAATATAACGGATTAGCAAAGCCTTTTGTAAATGATAATAAATGGATAATATATATATATATTAAGAAAAGCCTCAAAAAGCCAGTGCAGGCCCAAGAGGATTCAGGAGGGCTGTGGGTGATGTTCAGGGCTGTTGCTAACAGAATGCTTTGTGACAGCTCCAGGGATTGTGGTGGTATCCGCCAGCTTGCCTGCCCTGTGAATCATCAGGGACTCCCCCGTTCCGATCCCCTTTTCAGGGGCTTGGCCAAATTTCAGGCTCATTTCCATTGAGCTCCACCTGAACTAATCTCCCAAAGAACTTCAAGGGTGGAAGGGCTCAATTTGCAAGATGCTCAGCCCATTTGCTGCCACTGACTGGTGCTGGTCTTCTTACAGGGGTTGCTTTTGTCCCGTTGGTGCCTTTCAGCTTTGACTTGTTGAGAGAAACTCCTGTCAAATTTGAGTGTCTTTCTTTGCACCTCCAGCTGTTTCTGTACTGCTAAATAAAATGAAGGCCAGGGTCTGTTCTCTGGTTCTGAAGGTCAAATGGGATAGACTGGCCACATCCACGTTCCTGGGTGCTTGGCTGTATTATCCCCTGAGCCCATATTTTCCATAGTGTCAAATATAAGCACAACAGGCCAATCCAAACACTGAACTGGCTGTGTTCTGTACTACTCCAAAAGCTTTGTCTGAGAGCTCAGCATCCCTTGGCCTCGGAGCTGGGGCACTGTGGAGCAGCTCCAGAAGGCTGCCTTAGCAGTCCTGTGTTAAGACAGACCTTTTCAATCTCATACTGCCTACCTGTAACACAACTTTAACAAGGGGAGGCAATGGCAACCAAGATTTTGCTTGCCAGGGGTTTCAGGTCATTTGCTTTCCAAGAAGTTATTGGAAAATATATTAATTTTTAAACAAAGCCATGGGAAAAAATACAGCTGAAAAAAACATCCAGGAGGACTTTTGGTGTAGTAGAATTCAACCTCCAAGCAGCTGATCCATAGAGGTTCACAAAGCTCCTTGAGGTGATCTGCAAAATGACTCCCAAGTCTGAAAATCCCACACATATACTCATGAGCTGCTGAAATGTGTGCTCAAGCATCACCATTAAAAAAAAATCAGTATGTTCCATTAAACAATATTTTACAAAGGAGTTAATTTACCTAAAAGAAAAAGAATTAATTTTTAAATCTTTTTTTTTTTCTGGAATGTGCCAGGTAAATCAGATACAAGATGACCCTCTTTTTCTCACCCACTAATTAATTACAAACATAGTTATGTATGTTTAAGTGTCCACCCAAAAGTAGGATCAGCTGTAGCTATACTGTCCTGCTTATGCTTGCCAAACCTCTGACAATGGTGCTCAGCAGATTCCCATAACAACCCATTCCAGAGTTTCTTATCTGGCATGTTGTTTTTCCTCATTAGTAACCTATATCTGTGCTGCTGCAAATTTAGTCATTTATTTCTTGTCTTGTCAGTTGTGGGTATAATGCACACTTTACAGATGACTACATACAAAAGCTCTTTGTTTTTTTTCCCATTTAATTGTTTCATTAATTGTCTTTGTGAAGTTAAGGCATCTTTGCGTGCGTATATGTGTATAAATAAAAGTGATTTTCTGTGAACAGGAATGGAAGGAGAAAAGGAAATTAAATGAGAGTCCCCCCCCAAAGTCTGCCTTTCCTTTCACCCTACCCGTTGTGGATTTTCCCACTAGCTAACTTCCAAAGATACTGTGAGAAGCAAAATTTTTAATAACAGCGGTCCAAGGTTATTCCTTGCTATTTAATAACTGTTAGGAATGCAGTAGGGAGCACAGTTAGAGTGAGCATAGTCTGGGTTAAAATAGCTTGGAGGTAAAAAGTGTGATGAATTTATTCAGGAATTGCAGATTCATTTCTCAGAGGCATCCCAGAAAAATAAGGCCTTGCTTACGGCATCTGCTCATAGGAAAATCCACCTTTGACTGAACGCTGTGACTTCTACGTTGCCATTTTCGAGAGCAAGATCAGAAACTCCAGGGTCATTTTGATGAAGAAGACTTTTCAATGATTAGAATTAAGAGGTTTCTCAGAGAGTCTCCTGTTGCTCGACTACTCATTGTTTCAGCAACAAGAATTTTCCCTGCGGTGATGGTATCAGACTTTTTTTTGCTTCCTACGGTGCATTCGGAGGTCGGCTGCAATGAGAATACAGGGGTCTGTTTGACAGGATAAAAGGAAAACTGCAACCTTATAAATCATCACGAAAGAGGTCAAAATTGATGTGTTAAGAAAATAGGATTACTTTTTTTTTTGCTCAGATAGGACGATAAGGGAACAGGTTATATTTCTGGACATCTTTGGGAAAAGAGAGAATTAAAGGCTCTGCAGAATTTATAGTCACGAAAAGCAGTGTTGGTTTTGGCTGGCACTGCCACAATGTGAAGGCTGAAGGTGAACTTTGTTTCTGTTCACCCCTTCACATTTTTAAAAATTATTTTCACGTGTGCTGTAATTCTAAGGTGATTTTTGGGAAAAATAACCCATGAAACATTAAACTCAAGGACTGGGATGTTGATCAAAGCCTTATTTTCAAATATGGTAGTCTATATTTGGGAAGAAAATGTTTGTCTCTTACATCTAAATAGCTTCATAATTTTTCTCCTGGCTCTCTTTCTTCCCTGCAATTTCACTCCTACTAGCTATTTGTCATGGAACCTGCTGTCATGAATATATTACATTTTATTTTTTACATAAATATAGATTTATTCTCTATATAATTTTTTATTTCTCTGTAGAATTTATCTACATTGTTGTAATTATTTAATGCAATAAACAATAACATGTACTTGACAAAATAAAACCAGCATAATTTCAAATACACAACTGCAGCTTTAATAGTCATACTGTTCTCTATCTTTTAAAGCTGCAAAAATATTATTTGGAAACATCACACAGAATACTTCAGGCTTATAATAAACAATATTTAGGCCATTAAAATGAAGCTGATGCTGAAAGCATAAAAAAAATTAGAATTATTTGTAGGTGATTAGCCAATGTGTGCACAGTATCTGGAAAATGAAATAGTTTGTCCTCGTTTAATTATCAGTGTCCTTGGAATTACGAGATGCAGTCTGAAAAAATACACAAACATTTGTGTTCATTTTAATTTCTGTTGGCCCTTCTACCCTTTTGAGTCTTCCTTCCTCCCTTCCCTCTTATAAAGTGTATTTTCAGGAAAGACAGAGGATTCTGGGCCACCGACCTCTCTCCAGCAGATGAGGATTCATGTAGTATAGCTCTGGCTGTGTAGGCTGTCATTTCTCTCTGGTGCAACTCATCTTTTCTGTTGCAGTGGGATTTAGGAATCCCTCTATTCTTCCTAGTTCTGATAAATTCAAAGCTGGAAAAATGATCTAGGCTGGCTTCCTGAGGAGTTCTTCCATGATGCTGTAACTTTAGAAATGTACCTTTTAGATCAACGTCCAATCTTGACTTAAAGAACTCAGATTATGGAAAATCTAACACCTCTCCTTAAGTTTTCTCTTGCAACAGGTCCCTGTAGTGTAAACAAGTGTGTGCCATTTGAGTTCTGCCTGTTGGGTTTTGCTACACCTCTCTGTGTCTGATTAAAAAGGCCTTTACTATTCATTTGTCCATGCAGGCACACACAGACGGTGATTTGATGCACAGACCTTCTTCTGTCATTACTGAAGAGTTTTCCCCTCAATGTAAACACAGAAGCTGATAGTTGGCACACAAGCCTTACTGAATCTTTGTTTTTTGGGAAGAACACAGTAAGGTGTTCTTGGTTTGCAAGCAAACAACTCAATTTTTATTGATTTCTTTACAGATATTGTCTGCATTTGGTCAGGTGGTTCTAAAGGAAGTGACCTTTCTGCTTTGTCTGGGTTTTTCTTTACTTCCAATGCTGTGGTTGTTTTTAAAAAATAAACCAACCCCAAAACACACCCCCACCCTCCCCCCCCAACTTCTAATTTATCTTACTCCTTCTTTGACTGACTAATCCAGATTCCTTTGTCCCTTGTTTTTGAAGGAGTGGTGAAACAAAATACATTGCTGATAGTGTTTTCAGCCAGTCACTAAACTTGTTTGTATTCTGCCTGGTCTGAACACGAGTGGTGCTAAGGCAACATCTCTTCCATAACACTCGTATTGTCTCTTTTCTGATTCTTGGAAACTAACAGTGCCAATCTCTCATTTCAAGAGCAGTGATAACTCTTTATATTGAGCTGTATTAACAGAAAGCAAGGGAAAACACTTTCTGCAGGTACATAACTAAAAGCTGTTAAATAGTTTGATTGCCATCTATTTGTATGAATTCTGTATATGCAACATATGTTCCTCTTAGCACCAGAGACTTTAATTTATTGCCTGCCATGCTTTCTGCTGGTTTCCTCTAGCTTCTCTCAACATGAGCAAGTAATTTTTCTACCATTCTCTTGACAGTAGAAAGTATATTCTCTCTGAGTATATTGACCTCTGGCCTTAAGGACGATTTTTCAGATGTCAAAATATGCTTTAATTGACTTCTGAATATTTTCCATTTTAAATATGTTTTAAAAAAATGCAAATGCCAGACTAAACATAGTGTTCCAGTATTGGTTTTGAGTATGAAAATAACAAAAACCATCTACTTCTTTTCAATATTCCTTTACTTTTCCAAGGATCAAATTAGTTCATTTAGCAACAGCTTTGCACTGGGAGTTCACAGACAGTTTCTTACCCACCTACAGTTTCAGAATGACTTTTTTTCAGTGTCTCATCCTATAAATATGACCTGCATTCCCTGTGCCTAGATTTATGACTTTGCATTTGTCCTTATTAAAATTTATCTTGTTCAAATGAAGCCACCTAACCAATCAAGACAGACCATTCTACAGAACATTTGCCTTATTACTTGCCACTCCACCAATTTTTGCATGCTCTTCATTTTTTTTTACCAGCAATTGCTTTGTGTTTTCTTCCAGAACATTGAAAACTATACTTAAGACTCAGGACTGGCTAGCTTATATCAGAAATGCTGTGAGTAGATAGGAATTCCTCTTTTATAGTAGAAGAGTAGAATATATTCATAGCAGTTGTAGCTAATAACTAATTAATTATATTAAAAATAAACTTTAGTCTTTTAAATACCATTTAAGTTATTGCATTTCATACTATCTACCTCTTAGTCCAAGAAATCAGCAAGAATATGATAGTAAAGAATGTGGAAATAAGCCAAATGCTTTACAGTCGTGTGAGTAGAGTGGAGTAACCGATTTCCATATCTCAAAATAAAAGGTCTAAATTTTGCAGCCAGAGTGCTCAAGGTACAATCCTCCTTTTACATTAAATCAATTAAACTTTTGGGGAAGATAAGGAAGCAACATTTCACAATCCTTTTTTCTAATAGTAAAATATAACCTCCAAAATTTTATTTAAATATTAAAGTAGCAGTTCATTCTAAACTTGTGGAAGATCACTGCATTAGAAAAAATGTGAAGGTAGCAAACGGGGTCAGGTGTTTGGTTACGAGGGTGGTGGTTTGGCTGTCACCTTGTTGGGCCGTTCCTATCGTGGGAGCTCCAAAACAGAGCAAGCTGATCTAATCCCGGGCTGTTCGGTCCCTCCCACTGCACAGAGCTGCCCGCTTTGTGTTGGTGTCAGTGTTCACCAGGCTCTTTGGGAAGCAGCCCTGGGGAGTTAAACCGGCTCAAAACTATGAGTGTGGTGATGATGATAATGCAGGAACCTGGCCAGCTCAGCTGTGCCACAGGAATGTGAGAACAGGATCTAGTCCAGGGCTGTCAACCCCCTGTTGCTCTCCTGCTCCTGCAGCTGCGCAGTGCCCAGCACTGTCAGGAGCACAGGGACAAGGGGCTCGGCGCTGCCCCCGGGGACAAACAAGGTGCTGGGACAGATAAAACAAGGGGGAGGGATGGATTCGGCCCACGGGCTGTGGGTTTGACAGCCCTGCTCTAGGCTGGGGAAGGTTGGTGTCGGTGTAAACTTGATTTAGCAGCCTGTGCAAATATTTTTAGGTCTGTTGTGCCTCTCTGTTTTGTAAACTGGAGTCACGTGGTTTCCCAATTCTTAGGCTGGCAGGATCTTAAAAAATATTTGGGTTTGTCTAACTCTGTTTTCTGCTGGAGTCAATGAGACTTGCCTTCCTGCTAATGATGGCTTGGGAGAGGAAGGAGATATTTACTCAACTGCAACTCTTCCTTGTGGAGCTAGTGCTGACAAAATAGTTCAAATGTATAAATAGTTCAGGTGTATAAACAGATGTAAGGAGGGCAGATAAACTGTTCTTTATCATACTGCAAATTATTTTTTGTCATCTTGATAATTGATTTTTTTATTTGTAATGAACAAAATTATTCTATGTGAGTAAATGTAGAAATTACACAGAGAAGCATGAGATAGTGGGCATACTTATGAGATGAAATGTTATGTATTCATAGATTTTTTTTTCTACAGGTAAATGATTTGAAATTAAATATGTGACATTGTTTTCCATTTAAACATGTACCCTGAAACATACACCATATAATCTGGTTCAATCTGATGAAGCAATTTATAGATGCCTGGGGCCACGTAATTATACATCTACACACAATAATTCAAACTGTAACGTGCAGACAAGTCTCTCTTTCCATCATTTCCACTGCTCTATCTCTTTAGAAATCTAAATTCATTGTCTTTGCAAACAGAAGTACAGAACTACACCTCAAGTCACTTCTAGCCAGCTTTCTATCTCAACAGATTCCTCTAACTCCTCCCTGCTAGCCAAATCTTGGAATTGTTTGGAATATCTTCCATACTTTTCTCTCCTTTATTTTCTCTGTGTCACTAATGTTTTCAATACGTTCTCTCCTTTGAGAATAGTATCTTTGCAGGGTTTGGTGAAACATTCTAATTTTCTGCCAACTTCTCTGCCTAATTCTACAGCATCTCTTTGAGTTTGGTTTCCACAGAGTGAGAATACCAGGGCCTTTCTATCTGGCCCTAAAGAGATTTCCTTCTGCACTGTACCCACTACAATTTTTATATTGATTATTTATTTCTGACCCTCTTCCTGCAACTGCTGGTCTTTGTTCTCATCACCCATTTTGATAGTCCTTCTGTCTCCAGCTTTCCTATCACAGACTGTGTATCTCTCCAGATCATCTATATTGCCCATCATACCCTTTCAGTTCTTTTACTGTCTTCTTCTCCTTGCTAAATCACATTGCTTCTGTTGACTGTCTTTGAGTTTCTTCCACAGCTTTACTTTTGTCCTATGTACTTGTACCTCTACTACGTCATCAGTACTCCTCAAGCCTCTCTAATGGAAACAAATTTGATGAGTGCTATATTTGGGCCTCTCCTGTGCCTGACAAGATCATATCCTTCTTAAGACAAGCTATATAGGAAACTGCTGCCTTTTGCACATCCCTTCTAAAGCTGGTGTCAAATTAAATGTCTCATGCAAATAATTAATTCATAGTGTTCAGGGAAAAGGCAGTTGAGGATAGCTGCATTTTCTTCCTTTCTTCCTCTCATTTAATGTCACTTGTCTTTGATTGTAAGGGCTTTGAATTTGGGATTGCATCTGCACACAAATTTGGAAAGTGACTACCTCAGGATGCTGATGATAACTTTTAGAAAAGATTTCCATGACTTATGAAGAACAAAACCCATCATCATTGTAAAATATTACTACTAACTCTGTTTAGCACACAGAGCCAAATAACTGTTAACTGCCTTCTTCAAAGAGTGTTTTGTTATGGTAATTTTTATTAATATACCCAAACACTCACACGATTCTCATGTTTAGAATCCAAACAGGTGAAGAAGCCAAGAAACTCTTAAAGTGTAAGTATCACCCAGCACCTCTAAGTTACCAAGCAGAACTTTGGTTCTCACCATTGAAAATTTTTTCATCTGGGCAGTGAAGAAGGGATAAAGGAAGGAATGTGGCCCCTTCAAAAGGATGAAGTTGACAGGAGGATGATAAATATCTGTTATTGCATCTTAAGCAGAGGGTGGGTAAGGAGGGAGTCATAATCTTCAAGGAGCCTAACAACATATTCAGATTTAGGATAAACCTCTTGAGAAAGGTCTCAGATAATACAAATTGTCATATAACTTTAAAAGTTACCTCCCTTGCTCATTTTACCTTCCATCACTGATGACTATTAAATAATTATTAACATATAACTTAGATGGAGAGGGGCAGTCCAGGCTGAGCACTTTAGCCTGTTCTGTTCTTGCTGTGGAAGGATGTGGTCAGCTTCCTCGCAGCACCTCGCAGGAGCGTGTGCCACCGTGCAGAGCAGCACAAACGTGGCTTTTGTTGGGGTTCACGTGCGGTCCAGCAGCTCCCAAAGGAGAAGAGCCAGAAGCTCAGTGTGGAACCACCAGCAGGTCACATCCCTGCACTTCAGGGGACTGGGCAGGTTCTGCCATCACCAGGCAGGAACACAGGGGCGGGTCATGGCAAGACTTGGCCAGGAAGCCATGCTGCGAGGCTGTCCTTCGCCATCACTGCGCTTTGGGTACTCGTCTGGGAGCTGTTCTGGTCACTGAAGAAACAGCTTTTTATCCACTGAGTCCAAGGAAGCCACTGCAGGATTATCTCAGAATGTACACTGCAGAGAGCTTAGGATGGGTGGATGGGGCATTAGGCACCTTTTATCAAGGACACTTTATTTTCAGGGGAGTGAGAGAAAAGGGAGAATTTTGGTGTCATTTGACACCAAGGTGGGAACTTGTTTGTGTCCTTAACTGAAGCTGGAAATTCTGGGACACCGAATGCATTGATACACATGACCCATTTCTTTCTGGATCTGTCTTATAAAACCTCTCTCCCTTTGTTTTTTTTTCTGCTCAGCTGCTACCCTCTTCCTGCACAAGGGACGGGTTCTCTCTACACCCACTTCCTGCTGATTCTAATAGGAACTGGCTTAGTTATAAAAGGCCTCTAGGATATTTTCACCTGCTAATAATAGCAGTTGAGGCTTTGTGAATGCTCCCCTCTTTTGTGGTATTACAGCCTGCGGCAAAAGCAGGCTCAGAATTTAGATGGAAGAAAGATTCTCTAAAATACTGTATAATTACTACAGAAATTCACCTCTACTGAACTACTTAATAGATATATGTGTAAAAAGATTGCCAATTAAAGTTTTCTTCATTAAAGCTCTAGCAATTGTCCCTACATAAGCTTTACAGAATACACCAACACATTGATCCTCATTAGAACAGGGACATACGCTGTGTGTTCTCTACATAATACAGGGATCTCTATACTTCATATCTCTGAGCTACCAACGGTCCTGTGGGTGTGATAAAACACTAAATAGCAGTAACATATTTAAAATATAATTATAAGTATTTGACTACATTAATCCATGGTATAATGGGGCAGCTGTATGATTAGGCTGTCCTTAGGAAATTGAATTACTCTAATAAATGGAAATGACTGTTACTTAAATGGAAGACTATTTGCATAAAATAGGCCAATGCTAAGTGACCAGCTATTAAATAGGTTTAAAATCTAATATCAAAGTTCTGAGTCAAGGATGGATATATTCTTGTCAAAGATTTTCATATTTAGGCACTTAGCTTAAATATAAAAATTTTGCAGTCGGAAGAAGCTTGAAGATCTGAAAACTGCCACTCAATTTATTAACTTTCCTTTTTCAAATTTCTTATTTAAGAACAAGCTAGGTATTTTCATTCAACAAAATCAATAATTTCTCTTAAATGGAAATAAAGAATAAAAAGTCAGATGGTGCCCTTCCATACAAGAAGCACACTGAGGTGCTGGAAGGGTAACGTAGCTGGTGAAGAGTCTGGAGCACAAGTCTTATAACGGGTGGCTGAGGGAACTGGGATTGTTTAGTCTGGAAAAGGGAAGACTGAGGTAAGACCTTATTGCCCTCTATAATTATCTGAAAGGAGGTTGTAATGAGGTGGGTGTTGGTCCCTTCCCCCAAGTAACAAGTGATAGGATGACAGGAAATGGTCTCAATTTCTCAAGTTGCCCTGGGCAGTGGTGGAGTCACCAACCCTGGAGATGTTCAAAAAATGTGTAGACGTGTTTTTGTAGGCACGGTGGTGTTGGGCTGACAGTTGGACTCTATGATCTTAAAGGTCTTTTCCACCCTTTCTGATTCTACAATTCTATGCAGCTTCACTTCATCAGGGAAATGAAAGGGAAAGCTACTGTTGGACTTGCAGCATTTCTGAGGTAACCAAGTGTTTGTTTCACTGTCACCTTACTTGATATCGGGGGTTTGGAGATATCACAGTGCAAAAGAAATATTTAAAAGCTATCATCATCTTAATAACATGTTCACTTTATCAACAGAAATGCAATGAGTCTGCATCTTCCCAGCAACTTTCCGTATGTTATTGTAGCTGAGGCTCAGCTCAGACACCTGCGAGCGCTCCTTCTGTTTTAGAAAATAACACCACCTCTTAAGACACCAAAGCTTTTGGGAAGGCAAGCTGGAAAAGAATCTTTATGCAAGATTCTTGGTTAGGAAATAGCTTGTACAGGTTACCTGAAAGGCCACTTTCTATAACGCTCAGCCCCACATTCTCTGAGCAGACTGTCAAAAGTCATAAGGCTTACACCTACTTATCTGGGGACTGGCTGGAGAGCTGCCTGGAGGAGAAGGACCTGGGGGTGTTGGTTGACAACTGGCTGAACACGATCCAGCAGTGGCCCAGTTGGCCAAGAGGGCCAATGGAATCTTGACCTGGATCAAGAACAGTGTGGCCAGCAGGACAAGGGAGGTGATTGTACCCCTGTACTCGGCACTGGTGAGGCCACACCTCGAGTACTGGGGTCAGTTCTGGGCCCCTCATCGAGGTGTTGGAGAGTGTCCAGAGAAGGGAACGAGTCTGGTGAAGGGGCTGGAGAACAAGTCCTATGAGGAGAGGCTGAGGGAACTGAAGGTGTTTAGCCTGGAGAAGAGGAGGCTGAGGGGAGACCTCATCACTGTCTACAACTGCCTGAAGGGAGGCTGTGGGAGAGCGAGTGTTGATCTCTTCTCTCAAGTGACAGTGACAGGACAAGAGGAAATGGCCATGAGTTGCCCCAGGGGAGGTTCAGAAAGAATTTCTTTACTGAAAGGGTGGTCATGCCCTGGCACAGCTGCCCAGGGGGGTGTCTGAGTCACCATCCCTGGAGGTGTTTAAAAAGTGGGTAGAAACGTTTTTGAAGAACATAGTTTAGCAGAAGATGGGCATGGTTGGACTCGATGATCTCAAAGGTCTTTTCCAGCCAGAAGATTCTATGATCTCTACAGTAAGATATGGTGCAAGTAGGTGACAATTTTCTTCTTTCGTGTGTTATTTTTGAAACAGGAGGAAATCCAGCACGTTACTGTTGGCCCATTGCTGCCTTTTTTTTATCATGAGGCCACATATTCATGTGACTTGACATTGGTACTTTTCCACATCTGTTTATAGATTTATGCAGCTGATGAGCTATGTTATAATCTTGGTCTGTAAGCATAGTGTAGCTTGGTTTATGAACAGAAAACACTGGCACAGGGATAAGAATGTTGAACGGAGCGCAATCTTGGAAACGTTTCTTTTCAGTTTCTCAACTTTTTTCTGTTGAAAACAGATAATTTGGATATAAAATATTCATTTACTAAAAGGTCCAGTTTCCATCAAAATGATATCTTATTGGCCAAAAGGTTTTTATATTGAATGTGACCCTTGTTCGTTTTCTCACAATGACTCTCTAGTCGCCCTGATGTGGAAGAAAATAAAGCACGATGTGAATCATGTGACTGTTGTGTGACACTCATGTGATGTCATGTGCCTGGTCCAGGTTTGGGTTCAATGAGTGTATTCCATGTTGTGGAAAGGAACTTCACTTTTTGTGAAGTTAAAAAATTTTTTCACTCAAGACCCTGAGCTCCATAAGTCAGAAGGGGACACATCCTCCACAGGACTGTGTTGATTTTAATTTGGAAACTGGAGTTTGCTACCCTTTTAAACATCAGTGTCCTGGCTTCAGGTGCTCCCCTGCCATTTGCTGAAAAAGAAAACTACTGTAATAAGAGATACCTTAAAAATAATTTCAATATTTTCAGACCTAGCTGGCCAATAACTTTGACAATTTTCGCCAGTTCTACTTGAGGTAAACCAAAACTAATTTAGAGTTGTAAAGAGATGTTGGGTGCATATCTCTGAAGGAAGATATCTATACATCTGACTTTTTCCTGTTCTGTAAAGCAAATGTTCAAGCCATTCAACATTGAGAAGACTGCCTGTTGGGGAAAATGTCTTGAATATTTACTCCTTTGGCCTTAGCAAGTATTTATTCAGAGATAAAAGGAATGAAGCCACTAATTACTGTAAGATATAAAACAAATCCAGCATCCTGTTGTCTTTAACCTATAGGCTTATGTCTGTTTTCTGTACAAGTGACCCAAGTCCCACGGTACTATGAAATTTGGTAAGTTCTGAGGAAAAAAAGAACTTTACCATTTAATAAGAATATTGGGAAAGTCTACCTGGCAATTCTGAAGCCCCAAAGATCCATTTTTACATTTAGAGTTGTTATTTACTTTCTTTTTCCCATCAAGGAGTCTACCTACCTTCGGTGGTTTGCACCTCCTTTCAAATCCTCTGAGAACAGTAGAGAAAAGTGAAGAAAAGAATCTCTGAACAACAACAAAGAGGAAAAAAGCCTTAAATTTCTATTTTCATGAACTCATACTTTCTTGAGTTAGTAACACAGAGATAGCTTAGATCATCTCTTTTTCTGCATTCGTGTACTGATAAAAGTGAAAAATGGACAGTATTAGCCCTTCTCTGTGGCAGTTAAAATCCCAGTTCTCTAGTAGATAATGGGCCAAGACAGCTCTCAGAGATTTTTCTTTCTGTCCTAAAGAAATTTTTCTGGAATCTTGAATTACGCTTGCCAAAGAGAACAGAGTTATTGGGTTTCATCTCTTTTAATATTTTTTAATTTGGGAGCCCGTTCTTCTGGAATGTAAGGATAAGGTTGGTACAGAAAGGATATCACTGTATTAGCACACTCTGTCATTAGCATGACTGTATTAGCACACTCTGTCGTAAATTTTCATGCTTGAAATCCCCATTTCCACATGTTGGAGTTGGCCTGAGTTGCTACTAATGTGAACTTGGAACAGGTTCAGGGACTTTTAAAAAAATATGACCTCCTGAGTGTGTTTGCTCACCTAACTGAATATTTCAGTAGAGT
Source organism: Dromococcyx pavoninus (assembly GCA_033558185.1). NCBI lineage: Eukaryota > Metazoa > Chordata > Aves > Cuculiformes > Neomorphidae > Dromococcyx > Dromococcyx pavoninus. The sequence goes on along the minus strand of JAUMJL010000308.1, from coordinate 669,983 downwards.
CCCTGCAATTATTAATCAGAGCAGGACTGGCACAGAATGTGTGAGCAGCCTGCTTTCTTTGCTATGTTTATAAAACTGCCCAAATTCCATTAAATAACTTTTCCCTAAAAGAGTTTCATAACTTCCTTTAACCTTCAGCACTAACCTTTTTTAGACACTTGTGAAATTAGGTCTCCTGAGCCTTCCATCATATCATCAGAGATGTGTCAGGCATTAGCATCATATTTTTTTAGCTGCATAAATACAGGCAAGCAGATTTATTCATTCCAGCCCTTGGTAACTGCAGTCTTTCAGGATGCTCTCCTCCCCATTAAGTTTTTCTGAAGATGCTGTTGTTTTTTTTTTCCTTAATGTGAGTGGCAAAGAAGAGTGTCCCAGGCATGTAGTTTTAGTAGTATCTTCTTCCCTTATGACTCCTGTTGAAATCAACGCAATTTGGGATGTGCTCAAGAGATTTAGAACCTCTTTAATGTTTTCAAATACAACATCTGTTCATGTTTATGACTTCATGCTCTGCCTTAGTGTTAGTCTTGGCCAACATTCTGGCTGTTAAATTGTTGTACCTTTAGAGAGTAGGGTCCTTGCACATTGCAAGAAGCAAGAGAATGACCGCTATTGAGCGTTTCATTGAGCAGAACTGTAGCAATGCTGCACAAACAGACCTACATTTATTAGAACCATAAAGGTTTGTTTAGAACTTACATTGTATGTTCAAAGGTAACGGGTTTGCCTTCCACCCCCTGCCCAATTTGTGACAAAACCCTTCCTTCTGCTACGTAACTTCGTTTAGAGAAATCATTGCTTCTAGATTTGGGTGCTTCTGGATCTTCTTGCAGATCCACGTTTTTTAGCTTGTCACCTACAATGATGGCTAGAAGGGAGGGGAGAAGAGGTATTGAGGGGGAGAAGAGATAAAGGTCAAGAAAAGTCTGGCTTGAAGATAGATAGTGAGAAAAGGAGAGAGCAGATATCAGAGAACAGTAGTGACCTAAAACATTCCTCCTCATCTTGCAACCATTCTTGCTTGTACTTACGCACATGTGTATTTATGTAGAGGCTATATAAGAGAACTATCTTAAAGAGCAATTACAGATAGTCTTGATGGGACTTTTGTCATCACCTGACACTCTATTTCGTGTATTATTATCAGAATGGGCCGGTCTTTGAACAAACACAATGTGGAAATTCAGACATGAATCTGCAGGCTGGTAGAGCTGCTAGTTTTTCTAGACAAAGGACATTTATACTAGGTCATTTCTGGAATGCTTTCAAGATAACTGTCTGTGTCTGACTGTACTCTATTGCTATCTTCCTCTACATCTTCATATAGTGTATTCAAATTTCTGTGGCATCTAGATATAGCAAATAAATGAGCTATGTTTCAAAGCTCAAAGTGTTAATAAAACTGTGAAGCATGAAACAAAAGTGCCAAAATGTGAAAGATGTTGCAAAGTTGCATGGAAATAAAAAAGAGTATCAGCTGGAAAAACCATGGGATCAATGTTAATGTTGTCTTCTCATAAAAGATGTGTACCTGACATTTGAAACAGTAGTGTACTGCATGCTGGGAAAGCTCCAGATGTCCTGTAAAGCCTTTCCAAGTACTTGTTGATACATAAAGAAATCTTGAAATGTTTGTGCCAAGAAGGGAATTTTTCTGCTTAGTTTCTACATTTCAAATTCGTATTCTGCAAGTAAAATTCCCTGTTGATTGAGGAGCCAATGACATGTTAATAATCACAAGAACAAAGAGACTGAAAGTTGTACAACTCAGAGGAAAATGAGTTTAGGGTCATTCTGCTTAAAACAGAGTTTGCAAAAATGCATAAATGTATCAAAAACAAAACTAAGGAAGGACTCAAAATAAAGAGAAGACCAAAAATATGTAGCCTAACTCCCCCTATGGAATACGTACTTAGGACAGTGGAAAAAACTTTTTACCTCTGTTAAATCAACAATGTCCATGTTTTAAATGCAAAAGAGGAATGATCCTTGATTTCAAAGTAATGTGTTGTAAAGTACAATATAAATCAAGGGAACTTTATATTCCCAAGGAGGTACAAATCAAGACATCAGCACTGCTGTGCTGGGTTTGGCACCCTGAATACTAGAGGTACATGCTGTGGTGGTATTTTTTCTGCCTGATGCTTCAGTGTAGTAAGACTATATTGGTGTTTTGCCAGGCTCATGGGAGTGAGCTCTTATTGGGTGACAGTCGTGTGCACTGCATCGCATCTGCTGTGGCGAGGTCAGAGGGGTTCCCAGGATAGGTTGGAATTGACTGATTTCTGAATCTCCCTATATTCTTTACTTTCAATACACTTGTATTCCGCTTGGTTTTACTCAAATTAAGGGACTTCCTTTGTTTTCTTCAGAGCATTTTGTTTCTCTCCGAAAAGTATAAGTGTTTTTGAGAGAGAGAGAGAGAGCAACTTAAGTAGTGACCCTTTTGCTCATGCGCTGAACTGGCACAGTGGGGCTTGGAGGAATGAACATCATCAGTTCCCCCTCACCCATCATGTACTGTGCAGGAATAGGTGGGTACTAAAAGAAACAGAAAGCTTCCAAATTCATCAGTCTGTGCATGAACACAGCAGAAAATGTAAAACTTGTTTAAAACCCAGGATATGCTAATTTGGGAAAGAGGGTATATTTTTATTAAAGAAAACCTCCCAAAGGGAGTGCAGGGAAAGACATATGAAGGCAATTAAATGTTTTGCTGCTTCTAAAACAATTGCTGTATGTGTGCATTCCTGATAAGATCTTTTCTAAAGCAATTTTTGTGCTTAAAAATGGTTTAGCTTTCTCTGTGCTTGTGAATATAGCACAGAGCCACGTGGAGCGTGTGGTCCACTTGCATGATGTTGTGGAGCCCAAAATTAAATCCAGAGTGACATTGGAGAAGATGTCTGTTTGCAATGTGTGCAGATGTTGGTAATTCTGAGAAATTTCTGATACTCTTGTAGAAAAATGTGATGACTTGGTGCCTCTCTTGAGCTGGTTGTGCTTATATGTATAGAAATATATATATATTTTATGTATTTTTTATGTCACTTGCCTTTTTTCACAGATAGAATAAAAATAACTGAGTTGTTGTCCGGGATTGACTTTGTGAGTAGAGCTTTGGAGAAAAAGAAAAAGGAAAATTTCTTGTCTCTCAGGTAAGTCCTGGAATAATTGACTGGGCTATTAATTGTCTTTCCTCTCAAAGCCAAATAAAGGGTAATAGTTCTGTTTGATTGGTTGTTTACATTTATTTTTATGGAGTTCATTATTGCCTTCAATATATAGATTACTCCCAAGATCTCACTGAATAATGTAGGATGAGCTATCCTCTCAATGCTATACTTTAAAGATTTTAGTTTTTACAGTAAGAAGAACTGAACCTTCCTTTTTACTTCTAATTTTTTTCCTCATTGATTTTAGTAGTCAAACTCATATTTACATCTTATGATCTCTGGTTAGGCCCTGTACTCAAACTAAACCACTTCTGAAATGTAGTAAAACACTACAGAAATTTATTTTCTTTTTTAAAAATATGCTTCATGATTAAGTAAAAGAGTAACTATTTTGCCTTTTTAAGGCTTTGCTTATGCAATAACCTACCATATCTACAAAAAGAACAAGAACTTTTGTTGTCTTGACCTAAACAGGGTAGTGCTCATTTACAGCAGCTGAAGATCTGACCCAGTTCTCCTCCCAAAAATCAGCTTTGCAGCTCTTAACTGTTTTGGTTTGTATTTACTCATGGCTGCAGCCCTCATACTCTGATGAGACTGTGTATGAACACATGCTCTAACCCATTATGGGTATTTATTTGCATTCTTGGCTGGTAGGTTGTGAATTTCCTAAAAGTTACTTTATGCTTTTGATGATTTTAAAGATTTTTCAGACATCATTATTACAATATCAAACGCCTTTCTAATAATGCCCCAAAGATGTTGACAGTTACTTCTTTCTGTCATCTGAATTCTAGCCATTTATTTTCAATTTCAGGTTAAAATATTGGTAGGAGAATATAGAGATCTTTGTAGTTTTAGAGACTTGTCATTTTGTCTGTTTAGCAAGGTAATCAAATTTGCCTTCCATGAGCACAATGAACTGGCTGCTCATGGAAAACAGTTAAGCTGTATCAGTGAGCTTTGGCTGCTTCTTTCCACACATCCTCAAATGGAGACAATATTATCGTTTACGAAAGACCTTTTCAATGGAAAAGCATATTCTTAATTTCTCTTTTGTTTTCTGTTTCATCAGACCCTCAAGATTCTTCAAGAATTCCAGAAAAGCTCAATGAGTGTCCTCAGATCCTTGTGATTTTATGTAAAGTTCTAGTAGTGACACTCCCATGGAAAAACAAAATATTGCTGCACTTGTGTTTTCTTCTTGTGCAGCTTTCAGTGAAACCTCTGTTCAGCCTGACTGTCTCATATAACTTTTCCTTTGCACTTGGAATTCACAAATAAATTAAGTTCAGCCTTTGGATCACTGCTGGAGTGCATTATAAAAGAGCACAAGAGATTTAAAACTAAGGTATGTAATCTGGATTTTATTTTTGGAAAATGTGACACATCTCAGTTATAAAGCAGAATTGGGCACTGTGCTTCAGGATTATAACTGTTCTTGGTGGGTGTCACAGGGTATTGGGGTAAGCAAAAGGTTAAATACCTTTAATACTGACAAAGTCTGATAAGCCTGATAGTTACTTTCTATACATATTGTATTCTAGAACATGAATTTGGCTACTAAATAAAATAGTGGAAAAAATCATTCCTTAGAAATGGCATACTAAAAATGGAACTCCATTACATACTTAAGTAGCCATAGCAGTTTCCTTTCCATGAATTTCCTGTTGATCCTTTGATAATATCTGGACCCTTGTGACCACTGTTGCACAGAAGGTGTGAAAAAAAGTGCTCAACTGTTTAAAAACATATTTTGAAGTGCTATTTTACTCAGTATGAAACTTTATCTTACAGTGTAAGCTTATAGAGATAGAGAAAAGATAAAATTTTTCTTTGATTTTATCGTTTTTAAGCAGATCCTTGGATTTACCCTGTGCTTCTCCTAGACCATAAGGTATTCCTGGGTTTCAGGTCACACAAAGATAAAGAAGAGCAAATTCTGTTCTGGTAGAGAGAGTAGATTTAATCTGATTAACCTATACTGAGTATTAGAAAATGTATCTTCAGTTTTTGGAGGGAGGTATTTTTAAAAAATTCTTCATGTTGAGTGTATTCTTTATAACGTTCTACAAAACGTCAAAGCTTTACAATATTGATAATAGACAAATTTAGATTTAAAAAAAAGAATTTCAAACTTTTTTGCAAATCCATGTATCTCAGGGACAACACTCCATGTTTATCTCCTAATCCCCTCCTCTCAATAGGCTTTACCAGCTTACTTGAAGTCTTTATGCTCTGTCCTTCACACTCAAAGTGAAAGGGGTCTCTTTTCCTGTGAGCTATTGCACATTTCTTTGTATATATCAGCGTGCACCAAGAATGTGGCTGACTGGCAGTATTATTGTCAGGCCCCAATGTATCTCCTCCTTTCTTGAGCAAGTCTAGCACACATAGAACACCTTCCAGACCTTACCTGGATGCTCAGGCACTTGTTCACTCTCAGTCCAAACAGCAGCCAAGTGGCCTGGACACAGTCTGTCCCCCAGGGATTTAGATATTGGCTTGAAAGGTTATCTGATGGTTTTCCCATCAGTCAGGTTTCACAGTATCACAGTATCATAAGGTTGGAAAGGACCTCCGAGATCATCAAGTCCAACCTATAACCCAACACTAACACCAACCATCATCTAAACCATGGCACTCAGTGCCTCATCCAGTCTCCCCTTAAACACCTCCAGGGTCGGTGACTCCACCCCCTCCCTGGGCAGCGCATTCCAATGACCAAACACCCTTTCAGTGAAGAACTATTTCCTAACATCAAGTCTAAACTTTCCCTGATGAAGCTCGAGTCCTCATCAGGCGCTCGAGTGTGGCTCTGGTGTGTGATCCTAACACAAGTTTCTGTCTGCTTCACCCTTGGTTCTTGGATCCTGACTCTGTCCTGCCTCCTGTCCCAGCTTGTTCCTGCTGCCAGACCAATTGTGTTCTGGCCTTCTTTTATTTGATACCTCCATTCTGCAGGATGGATCTCAGAACCCTCAGCTGAGTCTTCCCTTTCCAGTATTGACTCCTTGAATCCTGACTTTAGCTTGTATCAGCTTTTTGCTGGCCTGAGGTGCTGTAATATAAAGGCCAGGTGAGAGTCTGAACTCCTATCTCTCTGTGAAAACTCACTAAAAGTATTGTGACTGAAAAGAGATCCGTAGCTCCTGATGGAGACTTAATGATTTTGAGACCTAAGGAACTTACCCAGTTCCATCTCTTTCAGTCAAAAAAACAGATAAAAATATCTGACTCTTGTGAAAAGAAGACTGTCATCTGACCTGAGTTTTCTTTGATAAACAGAAACAATAATAAAAATATGTTTGCCATAAATTCTTCTTACAGCTTTTGCAGGCTTGACTGGACTCTGACTCATGAAATTTACTATAAGTTTTCTTAATCTACTGCACTTAAAAGTGTCCAGGTAGGCTGTTGCTAGCAGCAAAATGATCTGTCTGCTCTGGTCTTCTCTTTTTCTCTCCACTCAATAATCTTGGTATAAGGAAATGTGAGACCAATGGATTTTAAAGCAATCAGGTATTGAGAATGAGTTAACAAGCATTCTGCCTTCTAATGCCTTGTGCTTAGGTCTTTTACATATTTCAAAGTCTAAACCTTCAGGCAAGCAGACGAAAAAAGAACTGACTTCAGCTACTGTCAATAGGATCATAGGATCATAGAATTACCCAAGCAGGGAGGGACCCAAGAGGATCATGGAGTCCAACTCCTGTCCCTGCACAGGACACTCCCAACACTCACCCTGTGTGACTGAGGGCATTGGCCAAATGCTTCTGGAATGCTGGTGGACTGGGTGCTGGGACTGCTTCCCAGGGGAGCTGTTCCAGTGCTCCACCACCTGCTGGGGGAAGAACCTCTTCCTGATGTCCAACCCAACCCTGCCCTGGCACATCTTCCTGACATTCCCTCCAGTCCTACCACAGGTCACCAGAGAGCAGAGCTCAGCCCGTTCTCCTCCTTGTGAGAAGGCAGCGAACAGCTCTGAGATTCCCTCTCAGCCTCAATGAATGAGAATGTTTAGGCTATATCCACGATGTGTTTTTGCAAATATTGCTTAAAAAGGCAAAGAAAGGCTCTGAAAACCTTTATTTGATTGATCTTTGGGATTAAATGACAACATGACAACTTGCCTTAAAGTGACTCAGCGGCAGCCTGTGGCTGTCCACCCCCAGCTCAGATCAGGCAGGGGGCTCGCTCTCCGTTACAGCTTGTGCTCTGGTCCTCCATCCATCACAAGGAGGAAACAGTCTGTTGCATTCCAGTCAGCACAGGATTACTTCCCTTTCCTAGCTGATCCATTTCTGCTGGCAAACGAGGCTGGATATCCTGCTCCTTCCACACATGCTTTGCCCATTGCTGTGAAGTGTAGAAACCCCTGTGGAGTCACCAAGAGATCTGTGGCGCAGTTCAGCGAAACAGGAAAACGTGAGACAATCCTGCAGAAAAGGTGTAACGGTCCTTCTTAAAGGACTTAGTTGCTTTAACTTTGTGATGGTCTTCTCTTTAGGTCTATTAGTCAGAAACATGCATTCTGGTTCCTTGAGCTGATAAATGTGAGCAAGCCCCAGAGGTGTGCAAATTTCCCCATGTGAATGCTGGCGGATTAGATTGCAGTGCTGGCATCACGAGTGAAAAGAGAGAGAAACACAATTTGAGAGCATATTTTAAAACAAAACAACTGTTTATTTTATCAATACCAAGTCTACATTTGTTCTATAGGTAGAGAAAGTTGAAACTGAGCATCAACTCATATATGAGGTTCTTTGTTTCCTATTGTTATAAACTTCCCTCATAATTATAGCCTCACAATGTCTGCAAAACTGTTGATTTCAAACAAAAAGTTTTTAAAAATCTGCTATTTAGTGCTTTTAAAGTCCATGCATTTGTAAAAATATGATTTTTTAAAAAATATAATTAAAGAACACAAATTGTAAGTTATCCCTCTTTTTGAGGTAAAAGTGATTCTTTTATTAGTCTTAGTGGATTTTATCATTAAGACTTAGGCACTGATAAATAGTGGTGAAAATTACTAGGAATATGTAAGAAAAATATGTTTTCTAATAATTTAGTCTACGATTAGTGCCAATATTTCTCAAATCATATTCAGACAACTGTCAAACTAGCTGAATACTTAAGTCTTCAGTAAAAAACAGTACATTATTTGATTAAGAAATGTCAGTATTAATTCTTAAATGCAAATGACATTAGTTCAGTTGTCTTGTAAAGTAAGAGGGCCAGATTTTTTCAGTAACTCCTGGGAACAAAAACTGACTAATTCTGTAAATGCTTGTACAGATTTGGTTGCATTCCTTTGAGTCTAAATTGCATATTAAATCATGAATATTGTCATTCCTCTTGGAGAGGCTTGTTACACTGTTAAAAAAGCTAAATAATTCATTCAATTAAAAATATGAGTCATAGAAGTTTTAAAGCTGTAGACAAACATGGATTCTTTTATATCACCATTAGTGTCTGTGTGTTTATCTCCAGGCATATGAATTCCTAAGATCTACTGATCTACTTTTTTTACAGTTACAACAAAGAATATACAGGTACTTTGTTGATGGTGCAGAATGGATACGAACTGTTTATTTGTTAATGCCAAATAATTATCAATCTGCCTTTTTTGAATTATTGATTACAGGAAGAGTAACTCACTAATGTTCTCTGAGCTCATTAACATAGTTCCTTAGAGTACTTCCATGACCTTCTTACAGCTCATACTACCATCTTGCATGATGGAGAGGCAACTCAAAGTCAAGAGTTTCTTGCTGGAAGTCTTCCTCCAGAACCTTGGAGAGACACTCCACAAGAGCAGAAGCGTGTGAGAGGCTGAGGGGAGCAGAGCACAAGTGCTTCTTTTGCTGTCTTCTACTCACCTTTTTTGAATAATGTTCGTATGAGTAATAGAATACAGAGGAACCAGGTGGGTTTAAGGTAGTGTAAACTGTGGAGTAGCCCTGATTCTTTTCTTCTAGTTGCCCGCCTTGGCCTGCAAGAACCTAAGATGCTTGCAGGTTGACCTAGAGCCTGTTTTTTATTCCTCCTTTCTCAGCAAAAATGTGAACTCTTTTGAACAGAACTTTTAAGCAGTTTTTTTCTCTTTATTTGTTACTGTAACTTATTCCTCATATAAAGCCGATAGAATGCAGAATAATTCTCTTTCAATGAGCTGGATAAAGATGTGAGTTAAATCAAGGGTCTAGCTTATCTCTATCAGCCAAAAACAATCCAAGCCAAAGGAGCTGATGACAAATTTGTGAGAAATCAAACATATTTGATGGTAAGGAAATAATGCCAGAAACCTTGCATTGACTTAGTTCATCCTTATTCATGAACAGAGATGAGTCACAATCAGGCACTGGCTTGAACTTAGTTCAGCTTTTTTATTCTCTTGCCCACCTCTATTTCTGTCATATGGAATAATGATTTTGTAGCAGAATACAAGGAGGTAAGTTGGGTTTAACTTTTTGTTTAGTATGCAGTTTTGGTTGTTTTTTTATGATTTTAAATAGCTGAAGATCCTCTAAGTAGCTGAAAAGAGAGCATCACAATGGAAAAATGTTGACCAATTTCAGTAGGGAGGGTTAGTTGAAGGAAGACTCAATTAGCAGGACTCTCAATATTGAGTGAGGTGCTTCAAATAAACCATACAATTCACTCTTTGAAAAAATAATGCTATGATCAAAATGCTTGCAAGACCACCCATCTTCTACAGTTGGACTTACTCAGTAGGGTAACTGCTCTCTCCAGAATGACTCATCCTGATTTATTCAGATTCTTCACCTTTCTTTTAAAGAGGCTGAAATCATGTGCTTTTTCCGTGTCACTGTTAGTGGATATATTTTCATAGTTAGGCTATGACAGATCTGGAACTGGAAAGAAAATAAGATCCCAGAAGCCATATATCTATAAATATTTGCCAAACCTGTGTTTTCTACAGACAGGTCCTATATGAAAAAAAATACAGTAATATTAGTATTTCTGAATATGCTGATGAAAATTAGTTTCTACAATGAAAGTCTGTCTTCCTCCCCTGGCTTAACAGATGATTCTAATAAGAAACTTGTTTTTCTGAATAAGACTTGGTGTAACAGAGGCCAGAAACTGAAAGGCCAAGCGTGGGATGGTACTGCTTGATCGATGACAGCTGAGCAGTTTCAAAAATCTGATCTTCAGAGATGAAGGACTACAAAAATGTGGAGACCTTGGTGTATTGCTTGGGCTCACTACTAAATAAGGGTTGCAGAAACATAGTCTGTCTCAAGTTCACTCTACATGAAAACTTCTGCACCCCAGTTTTCCTCTGTAAAGGGACATTGACAATTTGCTGATCTTCAGCAGAAGCATAAGTCCAGCTCTGGTTCCCTTTTGTGTCACCATTTTAGGTGATCTGTAGTCAGTCACACCTGGGTAGAATGAAAAAAAATTGACTGGGATTCAATTTGAGTCCTCAATGTAAGTGGGTTTTTAAGAAACAATCCAATTACTCCTGTCAACTTCAGGCACATTTACCTGATTTTTTTCTTATTGTGTAAGAGAAATGGCCAATTTTTCTGACAAAAAAGAAAAAAATTGTATCAGATGTATCCTTTTTAGATTCCAGTGTGGTTTTCAATTATGTGCTCCTAAAATGGTGAGGTTATTGGTAATTAACACTATTACAAGTATAATTTCAGACCATTTAGCACAATTTGTGGGGTTACATTTTATGATGGCTCACTTCCATCTTACAACAGGAAACCCTGTACCTGATTATTTTTCTTGCTTGATTCATCACAGTTTGTGGTCATATACCTATCAGAAAAAAATAGGCTTGTTTAATAACAGGATGATGCAAAAGTAAGGGAACTTTTTTGGGGACAGCATGTAAAACATTTCATTTCATAAAGGACAGTGTTAGCTTGAAATAAGGTTTGCAGGAAGGAAAGAAGGAAGAGCTATACCACTGCAAATAAACAGTGCATTTTCAAATACATCTTAAATCATAAAATAAAAAAGGTGAGGAGATTTCACTTTCTAAGACAGGAAAACAATTTGACCTTTATGAAAGATATTCACACATGTATTGTTCAGGCCCTTTGATGCTTTTCTGATAAAATTAAAAGCTGTTTAGAGCAAATTTGATTTTGAAGCAATTGAAAAAAAGGGGAACAGTTTGCAGCAGAGATAAAACAGAGTTTTGCTTTCCCAACCAAGGCCATAGTTGTTTAAACTACGGTCTTTATTCTTTGCTCTCTTTCTTCTGACCCAGTATTATTCTTTTCCTTACATTTTTGCCTTGCAATTTAACAGAAAAGCTTTGCTGAATGGAACAGGGTTTGTTTGGGACTACAGCTTTGTATGTATTTCTAAAGTGATTTGTAGGCAATCTTTATGAGTGTGGCTGTATTTTTAGTAGTCCTCTCGCTTGCCTATTAAATACAGGGCTGAACAATAGTAATTACTGCACAAATACCAAGGTCCCAAAGTAGTACCATTCACTTCATTGAAGAGCTGCTGTGAAAGCAAGTTTGAAAAATAACCTATGGTGACAAGAGATGGGGAAGCAGGGAAATAAATTGCAGTTCAAAGGGCTTTTTCTGAGGGAGCATAATTCATGGATGTTTATACAAGATTCGTTTCCTCGTTGTTCGCATTTTCTCTACAATAAAATAGGCCCATGGAAGTGCCTCGTGGGCAGAAAGTGAGTTCTCTAATGGAAAGGTTTATACAACTGAGGTAAAGAAAGATCATGAAATAGGTTATCACTGGGAGCCTGGAAATGAGCTGGATAATTCAGGAAGGGATCAGCTATATAAGGAGTTGAAGAGATACTGTGGGATTAGAGAGTAGGGGTGAACTTGGGCAACCAAAGACCTGCAAGATGTAGCAGGAGAGTTGTCAAAGAGTGTCAGTGAAGATGCAGTATCTGATCTGAACTGGAAATTTTAGGGCTGTCTTCCAGCAGTGTCCTTGTACCAGTGTAATGCTGGTGAGGGATGCCCGAGGTATTCAGATGTGTGTGTGCGCTGCTTTGAATTCCATTTTGTTTATAAATCCAATATTGTTTTTTAAATCCAATATTGTTTTCCCAAAACCCAAATTTTTCATATTGTCTTAAGTTTTTTCTTTGTTTATGGAGCTGACAATCTTTTTTCTTTTAGATTAGAAAATGAATTAGTGAAGAAAGTAAAGAAAAAGAAAAAGGTATGTTTCTTTTTGTCCCAAAATCTTAAGAATATAGAAGATACGACGTATGTCATTGTTTCCACTCATTCTAGCATTTCACATTTTTACTTTCTTTTCTGTATTATCTTTCCAGATCTCACATAAACTTTTGTTTACATGATAGTATATGCTAATACTATCTTGAGACAGGTCCAGTGCTTGGTTCAGTAGATCACGTCATCATTGAACTCTGGCACTGGGAAAAAAGCTCAGTGGTTTTACTTGCATTTTCGTTTGAAAAAGATAGCTTTGCAGATCTGCCTCACCCCGTGTTTAACCAGTAAAGTAAGATTTGTTGTTAAAAAAAAACCCAGACAAACTCAAGCCATGCCCCCTCCCCAGGCTTGTCAAATTGCTGCCTGCAGGTGCTGTGTGGAAACACCATTTACAACCAGATTCCTGCCGTTCGGGTTGGAAACCCCATTCTCTTCCCTGGTGAGGGGTGGGTGTGCTAACCAAGCAGTTGAACTGGGTGAATGATACCCTGCTAGTACAGGCACTTAGAAGAGACTTCAAGATTTGTAAACCTCAAAACTCAAGCCATTGAAACCACCATGACATAAACACTTAATATTCTTCTTAACACGAGCAGGAAATGAGACCAAATTTCAGATATATTTCTTGAACTACTCTGGTTTTCTAAGTGCCCTTGAAATGTGTTGCATGTAAACAAACCTATCCTCTGGATTGGATAACTGAATAAACACAGGCATTCTTGATGCTTCAAAGAGGTTTTGCTTTAGTTGCTGTCAAATTCAATCGTAAAGCCTAGGAAAAGTTTAGGGATGTATATTTTCAACATATATTTTGCTTTTCTTGACCACAATGTAAAATGTAGTCCGAGTTGTTTATGATTTGGAACATGCTTAGGAAAATCACATGACATTAATTGAGGGTAAATTTATTATAACCTGGCGTGGGCTCGCTCAGTTGCAATATGTACCAGATTTACCACAGGGAATTTTATTAGAGCTTGTCCTAAGCAGAGAGCACCATAACAGAAAGTTCAGTTTACAGAAAACATATTTATTTTAAATATTTTATACATGTAGATTTTTTCTACGTGATCTGGCAAAAACATTTTGCATAAAATATGCAACAATGCAACTGCCTTTCTAAACAAAGCAAGGTTGGTCTCTTTGCTGGTTAAGTCAGATTTAACAGTTCTTAGAAATGTCATTTATTAAATGTTAAGCTTGTAATATCAATCCTGAAAGGCAAACCTTTGTTGGTGCACTTTCAGAAGCCTTATTTTTTCTTTATTCAGTCTGTCTGGTCCATTTCTAGCAAACAAATCGATGTTTTTTCAAAGGCACTAAAATATTTACTAGATATGTATCTTTGCTTAGAATACAAAAGGATTTTAATGAAAAGAAATGCGGTATATATGAATTCCAGCAAATACCCCGTGTCTGGCAGGGCCCAGTTCCATTTCTGTGGGGCAACAGGGATTGGTTTTGTTCTTGCTGAACCTGACACCAAAAGTTAAATTAGTGGCAATTCAATAGCTACTTCTATACCATGAATCATCACATCTTACATTGGCTGCTTAGTGCTGGAGGTGTGCTACTGCACTATTTGGAAGAGTAACAGATCTCCTTTTATTGAGAAAGATAGGTTGGTAGAAAGAACACAAATATCACTGCTACGTGTGCTTTGTCTACAACGACATGTTGCAGGCATGTAAATCTGTAAACATTAAAAGAATGTTGTGAATCCATAGAAATAGAAGAAATGGACTGAGAGTTTCTTTACTCTTTAGACTACAAAAACAGTACTCTTGCATTTGAAAACTCATAAAAAAATCTGAACTATTCTACATAAATATCTACAAGGGAAAACCAAGGTGACCACTGCCATGGAGTGTTAGTTAAATCTAGTTTATGTAGGTAACCATCAAGTAAAATGCTGCAGTCCAAAGGAGATAACATAGAGTGAAAACTGACAGTAAAAGTGACAAATGTTGAAGTTTGGACATGAAAGAGCTTAGGAACTGAAACAGTGATTTTTTGCATTGGTATCTGCTGCACTTTCAAGTGGGCACAGGTAGGTCCTGTTCTGGAAAATTTGTGTTCTGCATATCAAAAAAGGCAAATAAAATCAATGCATTCACAAAATAGACCAAAACTGAGGCTAAAAAGCCAAACTTTAGCAATGTTTTGGTGTATCAAAGTGCAGTGTGAACAGTGAATATTTTAGGAAAACTTATCAGGTTCTAGTTTGATCATGTGGGGGTTAAGGTCTTAGATTCCTCAAAATTCCATTAGATGGGTATAGCTAGGTTTTTGTATGCTTTTAAAGTTTGCCCCAAACAAATCATGTGTCACGGAAAGAAGTTAATCAGCAAATATTTTCAGATGAAGTTTTGAAAAAATTTATAGAAAGTTGCACAAAAATATCCTAATACTGTTATAACCTCAGTTACTGGACACACAGAGAAAATACTTGTTATGCAACTTTATTTAGAATAAATATAATGGAAGTTTTAATGTAGAGAGGAAGTGTAATCTCCTGTTTTGGGGCTCTGATGAGTTACAATCTGATTTACGCTATCCTGGCAGTGTAAAAGACACCAAAGTGTTCTATGGCTGCTTTATATTTCTAGATCCTGGCTGCTATTCTCCCTGATCACTGTTTCAAAGCACTCATAGACTGACTTTTTAGACAAAATTGAAATGCTTTCAATGAATTCTCTAACACAAAGTGATTAAATCAGCCCCTCCTTTAAATTTTACATACAAACTATGAACTGCTAATCCTATATTCTAGCTAATAATTGCTTGTAAGCACACTAGGATAAAAATGAGTGTCTTATTTAAAAAGACATCAACTACTGTGAATTTTCATCAACTTCCTCCTCTTCCCTCCACACACTAATTTTTCAAGTGAAATGGCAACTGGGAAAAAGAGTGTTTTTGTGATGCAGCCTCATATGAAATACAGTGTGCAGTCCTGGTCACAGCGTTCCAAAAACCATGAGATAACAGAAGGGTGGCCATTTCACAAGGACAAAGACCTTAAAAAAATTCACCTGGGAGAAGATTCAGGAAAGAGAACTACACTTCAAAAAAGGTACATTTAAACAGAGACATCTCCATCATGTTGAGTAGCAAAGAAAACATGGATTGGGTAATTCCATACTCACATGGTAATCTTGTTCTTAACAGAAAAGCAAATAATTTTTTAAAAGAGAAAATATCCCCCCTACTTTTCACAAAACTGCAATTAAGTTTTGAGGTCTTTCTTTTAAATGAAATTATTGATACCAAAATATAAAAGTATCAAGAATAACTAGAACCATTAATAATTATAACACTGAAATATGTTAGTGACAGTAACTTCATGACTGAAGACAAGACACCCTAGAGAGAAGGAGCTCTGTTGAGTGGAAATTTCTCTATTCAGACTGTAATTAATATTTTCTCAGAAGTGTTTAGCATGTGCTGTTTTTGCAGAATGAGTCCGGGACAAGAAGGAGCCTTGACTTCTTCCAGTAAGGCAGCTTCTATTATTATGTTTGTAATGGGCAAAATGGGCATGATTAAGATTTTAATTTCATTAGCCAAATTGATTCCATTTTTCTGAAGTGGTCATATCTACTGCAAGAGATATCAACCTCCTCTGATCTCCTTGTTGTTTCAGTGCACTCATTAAATCCAGGTTGTATTTTTTTTTTCAAAACCCAGAGCAGAAAATTCTTTCCCCCTTTAGTATCAAAACTATTGCAGTATGGGTTAAGTGTGTTACCATTTTGTGTTTGTGTTATTATGTACAGAACATAACAATCAGTGCCACCTGATGGAATAACTCCTTGCAGTCATTCATTTGTACAAAAACATTAGATAATCTAATTGTTTTTGAGAACTGTGCAATTAAGTATTTGTCTTATAGTGTAAGCTGGCAATTCATGATTTTATTTAATGCATGCATTTTCATCAAATAAAGCTGTATAGGAACCAAAAAGTCAATCCAGTTGAAGGATTTCTTGGAAAACAATGTGGTGTGTGTGCATTTTACCATTCAGGACATTTTGAACACAGAGTATATTAGCACGTTAGAGCAAGAACTAAGTCGGCATAAGGCACCCACACTGACTATAGTGGAGTTGCAATTTGATAAGAAATCAGACTGGGTTTTTAAAATACCTTCAAAAGCAGCTCTGTTCCTGGTTTCAACCTCGACTGAGCAGAGGTGTGCTAGTTTGGCAGTTTGCAGGAGAGGACAGGACAGTAAGACTTGCAACCAACATGCCTGAAGAGAGCAGGAGACTGTGCTAATTCTCTGCATGGTAAAGTGGGTGGAAGAATGCAGAACTGTTTTTATGCCTTTCTGTGGAGGATATCTGGGTAAAAACTAGGCTTTTTTTTCATTTGAGAATATTTATATGACTGCATTAAAAGCTGTGCAATGATATGCAGACTTTGAGATTTTACCAGTTTTGTTATCGTTGGGTTTTGGTCTCTTCTCCCAAGTGATAGGCGATAGGATGAGAGGAAACGGCCACAAGTTGCTCCAGGGCAGGTTCAGACTGGACATCAGGAAAAATGTCTTCTCTGAAAGGGTTGTCAGGCCCTGGCACAGCTGCCCAGGGAGGTGGTGGAATCGCCACCCCTGGAGGTGTTTAAAAGGCGGGGAGATGTGTTTCTCAGGGACAGAGTTTAGTAAGGGGACAGGTACTGTTGGACTTCATGATCTCAGAGGTCTTTTCCAATCGGATGATTCTATGATTAACCTAGAAAATGAGCTTGAGACTATTTGAGGAGACTTATGGAAAATGCTGACTGATCGAGCAGGAAGCAGATGTCAACTCCACTTATGGGAACTGAAACTACTAAATCAAGAACTTGAGTACAAATAAGTAACCTGAAGGTATTTGAATAACCAACTTATTTTTCAAAACCACACTGATCTTCCCAACAGGCAAAGTGTACGAGGACTGGAGAGGCACGACTGCACCAACTCCTGGGGTTTGCCAAGCAAGGCAAAACAGCATGAAGGGCAAGAAGGTACGTAAAGTGACCAAGTATTCACCAGGAAGGATCAGCTCTGTGTACAATACAAATTCTCACATTTTAGTCATGAACTTTGCTTTCTACATCACTATATCTGTAATATAAACAATGTTGTTATCAAAACAAGGGAACAGAGTTTGAGGTTGGAGCAGCAGCCAAGAGTTTGAGTCCAGAAAATTCTCAGCTTACCAGATATCCTTACATTATTACGAGTACCATGCTTTACCCATTACTATGGACAAGGCAGTGCATGACCATGAGCAGAACTTCCATGAATGTGAGTCTGTGGCGTTATCATAGAATCATTGAATCTTCCGCTTGGAAAAGTCCTTTGAGATCATCGAGTCCAACTGTACCCATCCTCCGCTAAGCCATGTCATTCAAAAACTCTTCTACCTGTTTTTTAAACACCTCCAGGGATGGTGACTCAACCATCTCCCTGGGCAGCTGTGCCAGTGCCTGACAACTCTTTCAGTAAAGAAATTCTTCCCGATATCCAGTCTGAACCTCCCCTGGCACAACTTATGGCCATTTCCCCTTGTCCTGTCACTTGTGAGAAGAGATCAACACTCGCTCTGCCACAGCCTCCTTTCAGGCAGTTGTAGACAGTGATGAGGTCTCCCCTCGGCCTCCTCTTCTCCAAACTAAACACCCCCAGTTCCCTCAGCCGCTCCTCGTAGGACTTGTTCTCCAGCCCCTTCCCCAGCCCTGTTGCCCTTCTCTAGATGCTCTCCAGCCCCTCAATGTCCTTCTTGTACTGAGGGGCCCAGAACTGACCCCAGTACTCGAGGTGTGGCCTCACCAGTGCTGAGTCCAGGGGCACAATCCCTGCCCTGGTCCTGCTGGCCACATTGTTTTTGGTTCAGGCCAAGATGCCATTGGCCTTCTTGGCCACCTGGGCCACTGCTGGCTCATGTTCAGCCACTGCCAACCAACACCCCCAGGTCCTTCTCCTTCAGGCAGCTCTCCAGCCACTCTTCCCCAAGCCTGTAACACTGCAGGGGTTGTTGTGTCCCAAGTGCAGGACTCGACACTTGGTCTTGTTGACCCTCATCCCGTTGGTCTCAGCCCATGGATCCAGCCTGTCCAGACCCCTCTGCAGAGCCTCCCTTCCTTCAAGCAGATCAACACTGCCACCCAGCTTGGTGTCATCTGCAAACTTGCTAAGGGTGCACTCGATCCCTTTGTCCAGATTGTTGATAAAGATATTGGACAGGACTGGACCCAGCACTGAACCCTGGGGAACACCACTCGTGACTGGTTTCCAACTGGATTTAACTCCATTTACCGCCATTTATCTAGATATACCCCTTTTTTAAGAAGAGGAACAGGTAGACTGATATTTGATTTCCAGTATTTGCATTTTCATGGCAGGGTTACTTCATTATTTCACCAACTTGATTTTCAAAACACACTATCCAGAAATGTAAACATTTTCCCCCCATGGGCTAAGGAAGCTGAAATTAGGTGACCAAACCTCAGGTAATATGAGTCAGAAACTGGATAATTTTATTACCTTGCCTTTATATCAATTTAAAAAAATATTTTATGAAAAATAACAAACACTGCAAAGATTACAGATTCACAAATTCATATAGTTAAAATGAGGTAAAACTCAGAAAGCAATGGAAGCATTTAAAAAAACCTTGCACATTCTACATGCAAGATTTAGAAATTATATGATTTTGAGGTACAAATATTAAATATTAAAAGTAATTTGAGGTAGCAAGCAGCCATTTGAAGTAGCTTCTCTACTTAAAGTTTTCTGTTTGACCTTAGAAGTGAATAGGTTCTGCTATCTAATAAACTAATTTAAAATGTATTTTAGCCTGTTGGAAAACACTTGTGAATACTTAAAGGCTGGCAAGAAACAAGAGTGGAAGTGTTCTTTTTTTCTTTAAATATTCCTTTTGTTCTTAAAAAGGAGCTTCTGTCTGTGCATAAAGCAGAATATAAAAGAAGAGAGGTTTGATAGCTTAAATTAAGTAGGACATGATTCTCGATAATGGCCGTTGAAGTTCTAGCACCTCTTCAATTGAGAGGTGTTATTCCTAGAAGCATCTTATAATGATAGTTGCTTTTAAATGAGTCATCCTCAGACAGGTACAGTCAGGCAATTGTTCTCTGTATTCTTTGAAAAACACTACGAACCTGGCCTTTGTATAAACAAGAACTTTTCTTTTTGTGCTGTAATTCAGTTCTCTTTGTAAATTGTCCTAACAGTCAGTTAATTCACAGAGAAGGAGACTTTGGACTGGCAATGGTATTTTCACTTAATGAATCCAGGACCTTGCTGTAGGTGACTGTGCCATTTAGATATTTATTAAGCACCAGTCTTCACCAAGTTAATTATTTTTTATCCCGTTACTATTTCCATGGGAAAAAAAACCCCTCTTGCACCGTTGGTGGCCAGAAACCTTCAGATTTCATCCTAAATTTAGGCAAGGCCAGTTTGTTCTTACTCTTTGTTTTGTCAGCATTGCTATTTGGTTTTATAGGACTTCTCCCTTCTCAACTCTTACACCCACTCCTGCCTGAATAAATTGTGTCCACTGTCAGCCTTTGCCTCTCTGGGCTGAAAAAGTGAAACTACTTTTTTCCTCACATATGCTACACTCTTTGTTGCCCTTGTTGCAGCCATTTCTCTGCACTTTAACTGGGCAGAATTCACCTTGCTGGGATGCTGAGTGACCACAGTGATGCAGAATATTACACTTCACAGAGTAACATTAAGATTTTCCTTGTCTGATATTTCTAGGATCAAATAAACTTTTACTCAACTATGGCTTATTGTCATGCTGGAAATTGCTGAGACATCCAGCTATCTCCAACTGAAAATTGTGTATAGAATTTCTTCTATTAATCAATACATAAATTTACACTTTTACTGTTACTCTGTTTCTGTAACTCCAGTCTACAATATCATGCAGTTCTTTCCTGTATAATGCTTAGATCTTCCAGGGTGCTGTCCTCCACCTATGTGTCACTTCACTGTTACATTCCTATTCTATGCTGAATGCTAATAGAAGTATTATTCTATTCACTAGCCCTGACCCAGCTAATATTGGCAACTAAAACCGTGCAGTTAGGCTGCCAGTTCCCTCCCCCCAGGGAAAGGGAAGGGGAAAATGAGAGGAAAAAGGCTTGTGGGTTAGAAACTAAACCTACAGCTTTAATGAAATAATAATAATATTAATAATAATAATAGTAGTAGTAATAATAATGAAAATAATTAGAAAATAATGAAATATGTAAAGCATCCGAGACAGCACCCCCACCCCACCCCTGGATGACTTTACATCACCACAACTGCAGTGGAACAGACACGAGGGAATGGGTCCATGGCCAGGTGGGAGCCAAACTCAGGAATTGGTTTAAGGAATTGGCAACAATCAGACAGATAAAATCCTCACTGGACATTGGCCATCGCAGAAGAGAGCGAGACCCTCAGGAGCTCTCAGTTTTATACTGAGAATGATGTATGTGGGATGGGATCCTCTGTTGGTCAGTTTGGGGTCACCTGTCCTGCCTGCCCCTCCCTACAGGTGCTGCCTTTTTGCTCGCTCTAGGATGGCCTTGGTTGCCAGAGGAATAAGGCCTTTCTGTAGACCAATGTCCCGTGTTATCACTGCTAGAGACAAACTTTCTGAAAAACATGCAGTTGGCTTTCAAAAAATGAAGTTACTTAGATGAGACTGAGTTAGAGGCAGGATTCTGATTGTAATTTAACTCAAACCACAACTAGTGACACAGAATGTGGAGGAAATCCACCAGTAACCTCCTGCTAGCCCGTAGTTTCTTGCTTAGCTCAAGCACCACAGGCTCTCCTTTACTCAGCTCCTTAACTACGTTACATATAATTAGAAACCGCAGCTAGCAACCAAATCAGTGTTAGAATTGGTTTCATGAAAAGAGCTATATAGCTAATATTTTTTATTTTATTTGAAAAAAATAGGTTTGAAAGGATAAATCACTGTGCACCTATGTGTACTGAGCAACTTATGGTTCTATTTGAGATTTACTTGTTGAACTTCGTATTTTACAAGTGGCCTCTCAGAAATTATCTGCGAATTTGTGACTCATATTGTTGCTTCTGGTTTGAAAACTGTACTAGAAAGTGTGACAGTCTAAAGATCTCCTGGGTGACATTCATCAGTAAAACCAATGAGTCTAGAATTTAGTTTACACTATGGAATGGACTTACTGAGGGAAAGAGCGTTTTGCTAAAATTCCATTAAATGTTTTGTTCAACAGCACTGATCGGTCAAAATGATTCAAAATAACAGGAGCAGAGGCAGTTGCAGAATGTCTCTACAGGCAGTTCAAAGACAAACTACTATTCCTAAGTCTGTTGTCAATATTAATGGCATGCCCAAAGATGTTATATTTAGTCTCTGCCACAAGCTTAGGCTGTTGGTGACTAAAAGCAAAATGTAACACTCAGTCGTAGGAGTATTCTAACAGTTGGAGTGTCTTAGGAATTTATATTATGATCATTTAAGATGCAATGAAGGTGTTAACTGAAGGAACCTGTGAGTGGAATGCCAGTGAGGAAACCCTTGCTAGATGATGACGTGTAAACCCTTCTGAGGAAGAGTGAAAAATCCACAGATTACACATATATTTAAAAAATAATGTGGAAAAAATAGAAATAAAAATCAGATGGGATGGGATGGAAATAGTGTCCTTGTCCGGCTTTAGGTGAAGAATAATTTTCAGAAGAGTTATTGCTGAATGCGGTAAATTTTCAGCTTTGACAGCATGGAATAATCTTGGGGATTCTAAGATAAAGCAGGTTACCTCTTGCCTAGAGAAGCACCTGGTCATGAAGTCTAAATTAAAAGTGAATTTTATGTTTATTTACAGTGTGTTTTTTATTTACAGTGTGTTATCTTTCATTAAATAAAGAGTCTCTTGATTATTAAGTTTGCTTAATGTTAAGGTTGAGCTAAGCATGGAATTCTACTCCCATGGAAGGAGTGAAAGGAAGGACTGAATGTAATGAGCAGACATTCCTGAAAAACTATGTCCCAGGGTGAGTTTAGGGAATTCAAGGTGTCAGAGTATCTCCTACTATGCTGCAAACACTTGCATTAGGAACAGGGTCTGACTTTACTGTGTAGTGCTTATTGAAATTGTATTTTTTTTCCAGCAAGGATGAGCCAGCATTTCCTCTACAAGGAGCACATGACTGAGAAACAGACCCCGACTTGAGGTAAATCCTGAAGCTGAAATTCTGTAGGTAAAGACAGCCAAACTGCCTTCTTGAAAGAAGCTTTGATGACAGGCCTGTATTGCCAATGCAGTTATGTTGTTTTCACAACTGGAGCACATCCTTTCAATTATTTTCAAAGTCAATTCAACTTTCTATTTGCAATACCCATACTCCTGGTAGGTGAGTTACCATATAAACTTATTGTGTTTACACAGTGTCCACCATAATGAGGGGACTGGGATCAAGGCTGAGGTCTTGAGTTTCTGTGGTGTGGTACTACTGACTATAACGCATGAGCTGATTTTTTTTCTCTGGTTTCAATCTAGTCACCTCTTCCTGATCTTTCATGTGACACTATGAGTCCAATTCCTTCTGGGCTGCAGTGATTTGTGGTCCTTTTTCTTAAATACTTTTTTTTTCACCTTTAACTTTGGGCTAGAAATCTTAACAGTCTTTTGAATTATCAGATTCCTGCATTTAAGATTCTCTCCAATTTCAGAAATTGCTGTAAATTTTTAAATGATATTTGAAAAATTTTTCATTCTTTTTGTAGATTAATGTAATTATTATATGCACACATATCCTGTTGGAATAAGAAAATTTCAGGTATTCACAAATAGATCTCAGGCTGGGTACAGAAGAGGAAGCAGACCAGCAGAACGGAATAAATTAGTTTGCTACCGCTGATTCTGGAGCAGCTTTCCATGCAGACATTGTTCTTAAATAAAGGTTACTTTTATTCCAGAATAATTATTCTGCTCACAAAGAAGCACTGAGAGCTCTGAGACAAAGCTGAGACTTCTAACACTTTGTAAGTTTATTTCTGAATTCCTGCTGTGCAGATGGCACAGTGGGCTGGGGAGCAGCAGGACTGGGAAGCAACAGAGGAGTTGGCAGGTTGGTGAAGAAGATAACAGGTGGCTTGTGAAGTGGAAGAAAGGTCTTTGTTGCAGGCCACCCTTGTCTCAGGCAGAATAAAACTTTGAATTCAAAGAAGGAAGGTAGCCTCACATGAAAGCATACACAAACTACTGGACCACATCCTGCAGACTTGAAAGGTAGTTTGGGAAGTAAAGGAAAGGCATTGTGAACTTTTGGATGGCCTTAGCTAAAAATTGGAGATTTAGAGGGAGGAATGGCTGTTTGAAGAGTATCCACACACTAAGGTGCTGGACCAGTACAAGCAGAGGGCTGTGGAAGAAAAATGCTGTATGAAGTCTTCAGGTGAGATAGGTTGGTGTTTGTTTGTTGGTTTTCTCTCAGCAGCCTTATCATAGTACAGATTGCAGTAACAGCCAATTAAATTCCTTTTGCAAGTGGGAGGCAGGAGACTGAACTCAATTGGCAAATGCCTCATCACAGTGTGAAGTGGGAATAACTCATTTTGAGTCAAACACATGCTGCACTGCACTGTTTTATGTGGAAGATTCTGAGAAGACAAAGCCATTTGACTCCTTTGTTATAACAGTATATCCAATAGCCTAGCAAGTGCAAATTGTAAAGAACTTTTATGTCTATTTCTTACCTCCCACTTTTCAGAGTTTGCTAATATGATTTTGTTATTGTTAAAAGGGAACACACTTCAAGCCATGTGGCCAACTTTCTTTAAGAAAGTAAGGTAAAATATACGTTACTTAAAAAAGAACACTTAATACTTAGGAAAGGAAGGTGCAAAATGGTTTTCACTCAGCTGTATTAAGCTTTATGTGGTTTCTTTTGTCAGTTCTTAATCAGAATCTCATACTGAAAACAGATTTAGAGGACGTAACAGTCCTTTGGATGATATCTTGACAAGATTTGGGAAATCTTATATGAATTACCAAGACACGTTTGAAGTAACTTTGAAACTTCTCAAGCATCTATCTTGCTCTGAATTCATACATGTGCAAAGTAACTTACTGTAATGTTGGATCCTTGCCCAGAAATTAATTTTTAGAGAATGACTCTTGAGGTCTTATGCAGGTGGAAGGCTTATTGCACCTCTACGTCCACTCTCTTCTCTTACGTTCTCGCAGGCAAGTGGTGCAAACATCCAGACTACGTTAAAATAACTGGTCACAGCTCAATTGCACAAGAAGTGAAAGTTCATCTTCACACTAAATCTCAGCTGGTGACTTTATTAGGCATTGGGCTGGCTTTACACTACATGAAGTAAAATGTAGATTGCTTTTCAGCATATGCCTTATATGCCTGACAGTGTTTCTAAATGGATGAATGGGGTTGGTAAAATGATGATTTTAGCTGCTCCATTTCTGGGAGTAGCAACTTCAAGACTCAAATCCCTAGATCAAAAACAGAAACAAGAACCAAAACACAGCAAGCTCTTATAAAAGCCAACTGAACTGGACAAGACTAGTCAGTGATGATGCAGGACTTAATAAATAAATGACCAAAGGACTATACACCTATAAAATGAGGTACTAAATAAGAGCATGTGCATACATTTTACCTCTCCCACTAGACAACAGTTAATTGCACTGGTGGCTGGTGGTCCTAAAATATACAAGGGTGTGCAGAACCAGGTCTTCTACTTGCAGTAGCAATTGTTGGAAGTGCAGGAGCAGCCTCCTAAGAACCTTTTTCTCTAACGGTTGGGTAACTCATACCTCACTGTTTGAAACCTGCAGTACAAGTCATTGTCCTGACCTGCAGCCTTTAAAACCTGTGTTCTTTGATTACAGAATGTTAATAAATGTCTGGCATTCAGCCTCCGTGGGTAAACTAGAATGCTTGAAAGAGTGGTTTAGTTGCATTTAATGCATTGCCACCATTAGTCTAACGCGTATTGCATTCGATTTTTCAAACAAAATCATGTTTTGTTATTTGTTCATCAAAACATTCTGGTAATCAGAAAAAGTAATGAAAACATTTAGTGGAGAGAATCACTCTGTACACCTACACATGAGTGAGCTCTGAATTTGGCATTTTCACTCAGGTGGGAACTTGGAATCATGTGGATAGTTGTTTGAAATTGCTAACCAAAAGGAGTACAAAACACAATAGGAGGTTGGGTATGGAAAGGAAAGGAACAGAAAGCATCACATCACCGTGTCTGAGTACCTTGAGGCAGGTAACAGTGTGGAGAGAGGCTACAGTCAGGGGTTTGTAACAGAAGCCAAGCTCATCAGCTCAGAATAAGAGCCAGTGGAGGTGTTGGGAGAACAGAATGGCTGGGAGCTGGGCTGAAGTATCAGGGAGTCCACAGAGCATGGCAGGGCATCAGGTTTTAGATAATAGGCAAGGCTGGTGTACAGTTGAATATGAGGCTCTGCTTTGAGTAACTGGGACTAGGGAGCAGGATCTGAAACACCTTACCCAAAAATATGTGGAAACATAATCAACAGAGCTCCCTTTTCAATGAGGTGGATAAGAGAAAATCATCCGTCAGGCACGCAGTGTTTCCTTCAGCTGGCTGAACGTGTCAGATCCTTGACTGATAGGAAGACTCCAGAGAGCAGCTGTGGCACTGAGAGTCTAATTGGAATTTACTTAAGAGTATCAAAGTACCTGTTTCAGTGACTGCTGATAGGAACAGCTCTTACTAAACCATAGTACAGCCCTGTCTTCTTAAACACCACATGCGAGTCGTACTGTCCTAGAAAGAAAAGGAATCTAGAAGGTATTGTATGGAATTCTCAGAGATGTGGAAGAGTTTCTGTCACAAAATAGGCTAAATAAGCTAGGAAGCATCAGGTGGGAAATTTTCATGTTGTATTTACTGGTAATGTTTATTGTATACCATTTCATCATCCATTGATTCAGTATCCTAAAATCTAGGTAATAGGTCATGAATAAAAATATTGAAAGTCGGTGAAAGGCTAATAAAGAATAATACATGTTATTTTTTTAGCTCAAGAGCTAGAGGAGCTGGATGAAGTTATCAGGTAGCAAATTTAGAACCAAAAAAACCAAAAATCTTTTTCATATAATGCATAATTCAGTGGTGGATCAGGCAGCTACAGGTGTTAAAAATCTGAAACTAGAAAAGGACTCAAAAGAAGGATTAGCCAATTTGATGTCTGATTGGTTATTCAGTGGCTGTCAAGCGTAAGGGTATAGATGCTGCCTCTAGCTCAGCCACTACACTACACTGCTTTCTTTGCAATTGTTAGAAAGAGCATGTTGGGATGGGAGGTATTTTGCTGTGATGTCACATATCCATTCTTTAACAGGTGTTTCTTATTGCTGGGTTTCAGAAACACAGGAATTAAAATGACAAGGGCATCTGAGGGGGTTATAATTACAAGCTCCAGTTGCTATTTTTTTTTCCTTTCCTTTCCTCTGAGTCTTTTACAGATCCTTTCTAAGAAGAAGCCAGATCAGAAATGCATCACTGCAAAAGCAAAACAACCTGATCTATACAAATTGTAGCAAATGTTTGTGGGGTTTGTGTTTTCATAGTTCCTTAAATGAAAATGCAGTTAGAATTATAAGTTAACAGGACAGGGAGTAGTTGTTGAGGAGATGGAAAGAGAAAAGTAATATTTTCCCTTTTTGAACCTGTACATCTGAACATAAAGCGAAGTATTCTAACATTTGCTGTTACTGATTAGCTTGGGTTTATTTTCATGGAGTTTTTAGTTTGAATCAGTAAAGCAGTAAGTACTATCTAAATTTTAAACCATTAAAGTATATGAACAGGTCTGGAACTGTCTAAGATCTTACCAATCTAACAGACTTGGTCTTTCTTCCATCTTTCCAGATTATGGTAGGCTTCCAAGCCAACAAAAAGAAGAGTGCTGTGTCAAGTGCTAACTCAGAAAGGAGGAATATGAGGTACTTTATTCCTGTCCATCTTTTGTAAAATGACAACAGATGAAACCTATTTACTAACTTTGAAGCTTATTTTTCAATATCTTTCTTTTGGAAATTAATGTTGAAAACTGACAAAGGCACTAGAAAGCGTTAATACGTGTTAGTCGTACATTTACACTATTTTCAAGTAGAATCTATAGATTCTCAATGTCATTAAGTTGGAAAACCTCGGAATCCTGATGATTGAGATCTGTTTGATCATTACAGTCTCAGAAAATTGGAGAAATTTTAGCATCAGGCACTGAGACCAGCTAGACTGGGCCCTGTCTTCAAATGAAAGTGAAATCTGTTGTTGTGTTGTAATATGGTTTGCCTTTATTCCTCCGTGTTGTTTTACTGTCATATTTTATTTCTGTGTACATCCTGAGTGAATAATTGGGCATTTACCTTTGAGTTTAAGCAGTGTTTCATCATCTTCTTAATTTATGTCTGCATGAATCGTAATTAGCTGGTCATCAAAATTCTACTCATGCATACATTGATTATGTATATGCATATCTTCAGATTTTATTTGTAAAGTGATAATTTCTGGATTGAGAGCATACTGACACTTATGAGTAATCACTGGGCTCCAGCTCAGCTCTCCATCTGTATTCAGCAAAACACTTAAGCATGTGCTTAATTTTAACTTTAGCTCAGGTAAGCATGCAATTGCCTCCATCCAAATTCAGCATAAAGTTTTAAGTATATGCCTAACTTTAAGCATATCCTCAAATGCCACTAAAGTTAAAATCAAAGACATCCTTAAGTGTCGTCATGAATATGGATGACTACTGAATGAGGTTTGATGAAATTAATTCTGTTGGCTATTAAATAACAAGAAATGTCTGACCACGATTTCATTAATGGCCTATGGACAAGTAACACAAAAGAGAGAAATAAAACAGTCTGTTTCTTGAAATTCTAAAAGCTAAACTGTGTCCTGCTGAAGATAAAATATTTTATAAACTTGGGGGGGGGTGTGTTCTCCTTTAAAGAGGACTGTATCAGTAGCAAATCAAGACTTCATTCTCAGTATTTCATCAAGTTCAGAATGTTAAACAAAATTCTGTTTCTTTCTTTAAACAAGACACTGCAAATATATCTAAATCTGAAATGACACATAATAACGAGAACACAACTGGTCAGAGAATCTTACTAAGAAAATGAATAAACTGTAGACAGGTGGTAAGGATGTTACAGCTTATAGCACATTTTCTATGCTTTTGTTTTATTTTCAGTGCTGAAGTGTTTGCTTCACATAACCATTCCTTGTTTCAGTCCATTTTCACTTTTGCTGCCTCAATCTCTACCATCTTTCTGCACTATTTATGTGAAAAGCTCTTTGCATTTTTTATTTCGGATCCTCTCCTATTGCAGTTCACGAAGTCTTTCAACAGTAGGCTGTTAATCCTTTGCAGATTAATATGATTTCAGTGATAATCCTTTCATTTGTTAAATTTTTAAGACACATAATCATTAAAGAAAGTGCTTGACGGATTTTCCATTAAAGTAGTATAAAGCAGGTGGTATATCTGCAGTGTATGTCGGCAGCACTTTATGTTGTTAATTTATAAAATCAAATTTGCAGATGAAGCACATAAGTCTAGTGCTAGTTATTGGTATTTCATTTTAGTGTTACAGTTCAAAGTCAAGGAAAAAAATGCACTCAGGGGTTTGCAGACAAGCCAGAGTTAGATTATGTTTGAATACTCTTTTCACAACTCCATTGCTGCTTTTGATCCGGAGTGAGGATCAGCTTGGTCCCTCAGCCCATTTTTGTGTTTCTCAGCCCGTTCTGGGGTCCCTCAGCCCATTTTTGGGTTTCTCAGCCCATTTTTGTGTTCCTCAATCCATTTTTGGGTTTCTCAGCCCATTTTGGGGTCGCTCAATATTTGAAAGCATCAAGTTAAGTGTATGGAGATGCAGGGTATAATTTAATTTGTGAAATTTGCCTTCAGGTAACCTACAGGATGTAAATGGTACACAGGACTCATTCCAGGTCTCTGTACAAGGCTCATTCTGGTCTTCATTTAAGTTCAACCTATGACAGAAATATTCTTCCTCCGATGGAACTGTAATTATCTTGCAATAATGGCACACACATCTCTTTCCATTGGGGTTTTAGGTTTGCTGTTGATTCCCAGCACACTGTCCACGACTGTCCTCCTCATTAAAATTTTTTACTCTCTTTTTCTGCCTTCATTTTCCTCTGATATTTCCCATATTGACTTATTTCTCATTTTCCCATTCTTTTGAGCACACAGATGAAACAGTGGGCGGAAAGAGAAGGCACAGGTGTCACACTGAGTACTCTTGTAAGCCACATCTTCGCTGAGATCTCAGAAGCAATGCTTCAAAGTTAATATGCAAACCAGCAGAAATGCTTTTTAGCTGGAGGTCGGAAAAGCACTCAAAATTTACTGAACTCTCTGCCTAAACAAATAGAGGGCAGGTGCGGTCTGTTGGAGCGGGCTGATTTTTTACTTTGATGTATTGAAAACTCACGGAGACTGTAGGCAGAAGGGGAAAGGAGCAGACACCACAATGCTTCAGGAAAATCAGGTCCTGAACTTGGCAAACCTTTAGCTGGTTTTGTCACGTATTTGCAGCTTTAAAATGATTTGGCCTTTGCAACAGCCAGAATAAGTGTCCTTTAATAACTTCCAACCTATTAACAGATGGGCAGACAGCTTTTATAAATGGGGCATACAAAATACTCCAATATCAGCCAAAACTAATTAGCAGCATTGTCTGAACTGAAATTTGTAAGTGATGGAATATATATTAATGCAGATTAACTGTTGGTTTGATAGAAATTCCTTTTCAAACATCGAGCTTGGTATTTGTGCTGCTCCAGTATGTTCTAAACACTAATTAAATAAAACCCACTCTTTTTCTGCTTAGCTATTTTATTCTATTAAAACAACAAACTTTACTGCAAAATTTATCACTAGAGACAGCGTAGCTGAGAGAAATCATATTAAAGAAGAAGTAGTTTAGTGTTGAGGTTTTGTGCTATGTAAGAGAAAGATCAGTGTAACTTGAACACAACCTTAAAATAAATCAATCTTTAAGAACAGCACAAAATACTGATATAAGACATTATTTATACAGTGGTGCCAGAGCATATTAAATACATCTTTACACAGCACTATTAATCAGAATATGCAAATTGCGTGAAATTAAATTGTGAGATTATAAAAGAAATTGCCACATGTATAATTCAGTAGAAAGAGCCATTTAATGCATTGCCATCAGATCTGCAGCATGAATTTGATTTTACAGAGGCATCTGTAGTGCAGACAGCTGCTGTACCTAAGTGAGGATTTGATTGTACACTTGATCTTTCAAACAGCCACTTGTCCTTATCTTTCGTATCATTTTTATTACTGTAAATCTAAAAAAGGATGTAATGTTTGGAATCAGAATTATTCTGAAATACGTTTTCATTTAAAAAAAATACAGATTTGTTGATTTGAGGAAGACTTTCTCTTCTTCCATATGAGTACCCTGCCTTCCCCAAATAACCTACCTCTAACTAACTGAAATAGCAATTCAAGGATCTTGCTTGAAAAGTCAAAACTAAATCTATAATATGAAATAAATCTGAAAACAATGTTAAGAAAACATTTCAGATTTTTCTTCCTGTAGGATGGCACAATGGGGACTCCCAACATAGATAATTGTCTAATAAACATTTTCTCAGAATCTGGAAAGAATGCTCTACAGAAATAGTGTGTATATTGTATATACCCATGTGCGCCCTTCCTATCCTTGTGACATAATGTTGTCCCTTGGTCTTCAAAGACAGTGGATTCGATCAGTCCAGAGATCTATATCCTTATTCTTGCCTCGTTCTCCTGTCTCAGAGTAGGGAAACAGTTGTGGTGATGAGTCCACCCCTTCCCTGTGTAACCTATGAATTTCTTTGAAGCCCTACAAATAAATTAAGATGCTGCAGTTCTGTGGTAAAATCACTGGGGAAAATAACAGCCGCGGAGCCTCTGCTGGCATGGAGCTGAATTAAGTTGTAGAGGGTGCAATTCTTTTTTCAGTGGAAAAGGTTGAAGGGTTTACCAGATTATAACTGAGTGGTGAAATTGTGGTCCCACGCTGTGAGGTTATGTGAAATACCTGCAAGGTTTTTTAGCCAGTAGAGGCATCAAGATTGATGGAACAGATTTATCTTTGTGGCATGGAGCGGAATGATGAATAAGTGCAAATGATATTTTTTAATTATAAGAGGATGGTCTGATGAGGAATCCTGCAGGCTCTTGGCTAGAAGGAGAAAGTGCTCCAGAATTCTAGAAAATAATCAGTTTGAAATTCATCATCTGATTTTTTTGGTTTACCCCCCTCCCCAATGTATTATAACCTCGAAACCAAAAGCAAACAAAAAAATCCCATCAAAAGACAAGATTTGGAGAAATACTCAGATCTGAATTTCTCAAGCAGTTTATCTGACTAGCACGCTGCTTAATTAAGACCAGACTACTCAATTCAATGATATTCCAAGCAGATTGGTTTAGTCTTGGCACAATCTGGATGTGGTAAAGAAAATTACAACTGACTTTACAGCACACAGCTACTTATGATCTTAACTATAAAAAGACTGTTGTTATTCACAATTGTACTTTCAGAAAAAAAGAAAGTTCTAAATGTGTTCAATGAAAAATCCTCAGCTACATTCTGGTTTACATTTCTGCCAGTTACCCTGCTTGAAATACAAAATCTAGCATTTTGATTATTTATTTTCTATATTTCGGTCATTTCCTCGTTTGGTGCATGGTCAAGCAATCACACAGGAGAGCTATAGAAATGAAACTTTGGAGAGTTTCTTTCTACTCATTCTGCACTAAGACAAAATTGAGAGCTTTCAGGATTTTAAAATTACTTATAGTAATTTTACTGTAGTAAATTTATGCACAATTCAAGTTATTGAATATTTTGGCTCTTCTGGTGTTTCTGCTATCTTGTTCTGACAGGAGAATCTTCTGTACTGCCTTTCCTGGTGTGTCCTTATGAAAAGGATTGGTTTCTATGTTCTTGTATAATCTCTAATTTCAGGGGGAAGTTTCCTGATCACTTTAATAAATACACATTAATAAAATCCATGGAAGATTAACATTCGCATCAAAAAGACACTTCAGGATTTCAATGGGTCTATCCTTTGTAGTTCCATTGTAAGAACCAGTAGGTAATTTACTTTTTTAGTCTTTACTCACATTATTTTTCTTGAAATAGCGTATTTTCACACAAAGTATGACTTTTTGTGTTCTCCAGTTTGTTAAAAAAAATGTACAGTTGAATAGGAATTCGAAATGTTAACAATGTTTAAAACAATAACTTAATCCTCATAGTTTACAAAGCCATGTGCTCATCTACACAGCTGCAGCATAAAATTTGGGAAGCAGATTTGGATGCTAATTCTGTAATTGTAGATGGTAAATGACCAACAGTTCCTTTTCAGTCTTGTCAAGCTATTCATGAAATAAAAGGATTCTACATGATTCAGTAATTACTTTAGGTGCACAATACAATTTGTCTTCCAGAATTTTGATTCTCAGTTCAAGCATTTGTCCACCAAACTGCAAAACAAATCTTCTGTACTTCAATTTCTAGTGACAAATGCCTTGACCTTCAAACTCAGAAGACGGTGATGAAAATGTAACTCACCTGGAAGTCTTTGAAGGTTCTTGTGATAGCAGAAAGCTTCCTAGGAGCAGAGAAGTGCTTAAAGCAGTTATTTACATTCAGAGATATGTGAGAGGGTGGCTTGAACAAAAGGCATTCGAGAGAGTAAAGATTAAGGTAATGCCTTTGTTGTTGATTATTACTATTTCCAGAATCCTAGAATAGGGTAATAAAACCCAGGTTGTACTATTTGGTAATCATCAACCTTCAAAAATATTCCTTCACTTTATAAACTGGAGGAGAGGGAGTTTTTGCTGCTGATATAGTTAATGTTTAGATGAGGCAGCATTTCTGATATCTACTTCAGAGTAGAAAACAAATATCTATTTTTTTTTCCAACAATGTAATTTTAGTGAAAGAAAACGGATGTTGAACACAGAGTTTCTCACTTTGCCAAGTTTCACTGCTCCACTTCTCCCCCAAGACTGATTATGTGCAGACAGTATTTCACACAGTTCCTAATCTAATTCTGTAGTTTGGGATAAAATATGTTTATCCCCAAACAGTTTTATCCAGTCACCTTTGGAAAAGATGATCCCCTATCAACACTATGGAATAATTTGTTTTACGTGTCTCGCCACATAAATTCACAGAAATGGAATTTGGTTTTGCTTTCTTTTAAGATTTTCTTAAATGCTGCACACCTTGTAGTTCCAGCTCCTCATCTGTTTTAGTCAATCGTCACTTATTTCTTACACTAGTGAAAGTGAAACATCTCTATAATTACAGCCTACAAGTCATGGACCATCCTATCCAGCAGTTGTAGTCTACTACTGTAAAATGATAGCCCACATTAAATGTCAAGCTGGTAATTTGTATTTCTCCATACCACTGTATTATTTTGAAATAAAGGAGTGGATGGACAAAAGAAAATGTAAGTCATTCTATTTTTTAATAGAATTACCTTTTATTTTAATTTCAGTGGTCTGTCTATGCTTAAGTAATCTTCCATGTCTGCAAACAATAATTTTAAAGTAATTTTGATTCAAGGAAGATTTCATGTCTCCATATGTACAGCTGCATTTCTAACATGTCATTCTGGCACTGCAGAACTGTAGGTTTTAGTTTGAATAAAGAAATTCTCTGAGTTGACTAATACACAAACTGCCTTTTCCTTACCTCCAGGTGCTCTGCTTGCTGCATTCTGCATTCTTTGAATGTTTCTGTTTGTGCAGTCCTTCCCATTCCAAGGATTATAGGAATGCATTAAGGAAATAAAAAGCATTTTCTGCTGCAAAATTTAATCAAAACTTCATTTTTGTCTGATCCATTGCACTTAAAATTCCTCTTCTGGACTAAGAGGTCGCCACCTCATCATAAAGGATGCTTAAGATTAGATGAGTGTGTATACTTGAAATAATTATCTTAATAAGAAAAAGATGAGAATTAATGAGTTTTCAACCATGCATCAAAATGCAATACTGCAAGTTGAACTTAGGTGACCATTCTCTTATCTAAAGGTTAGAAAAGTACTCCTTTTTTTTTCCCCTCTCCTTTAAATAGGCATTAACATTCCAGAGAAATACAAATATACCACCCATTAAATACTGGAAGTAGGTTATAATTGATTTTTTACACCCCTTGAGCTTGATATGTATTAATTGTTCATATCTTGATTCCAATTTCCATTCAGTCTTTTAATTCTGCATTCATAAAGCTTTTTACTTCACTATAAAGTAGGAGGATTGTAATATTTAATCTGAAAGAATTCAGTGGGTAGACTTTGAGTTCCCTCCAAATGCCTTACTCATGCAAATCACATAATTAGAAGATTCACAGCATAGTTGCAGTTTTGACTTCCAAATTCCATAATCAGATCTTATATTGCTAATATTACACAGGAAAATATATATGCAAATTATACATATAATTTGATTTTCCCCGTACGTTAGAAAAATATCAATAAAACTAAATTCTGAAGATATAACCCACATCCTCCTAGGCTGCATAATTCATAACATATTGTCTAATGCTAACTGGCTGAAAAGTTTGTACTACTCTTCATGTTGTAATGAAATACTGGTTGATGGTTGAGTGTTGTGGTGAGATTTCTTTCCACCTCGCTTGCCACGCAGACTACTCTGTGCTTTGTTTTGCACAACTTTTTTGGTGCACTTGGAAAAGCACTTGTCACCAGTCTCCATCAGAACATTGAGCTGTTGAGCACTACCCTCTGGATGTGACCATCCAACCAATTTCTTGTCCACTCAACAGTCCACATATCAAAACCTTATCTCTCCGATTTAGAGAGAAGGTTGTTATGGGGAGCCAGGCTAAAAGCCCTACAGAAGTCCAGATTGATGACATCCGTAGCTCTTCCCTTGTCCACTGATGTAGTCACTCAAAGCCACCAGAAAGGCACCAGATTGGCCAGCAGGGCTTGCCCTTGGTGAAGCTGTGCTGGCTGTCTCACATTGCCTCCTTGTCCCCATGTGCTTTAGCTTAGCTTCTAGGAGAATGTGTTCCATGAGCTTCCCTGGCACAGAGATGAGGCTAATGCAAGACTTTCAATGGTACAAAATTCCAACTGCAGGTGTTGAAGGCTTTGTTGGTTTGGTTTGGTTTGGTTTGGTTTGGGGTTTTTTTGTGGTTTTTTTGTTTGGGTTTTTTTTTTTTTTGTTTATTTTGATTTTTGTTTGTTTTTTTTCTCCTTGCGTGGGTACAGAAGTTTCTGTTCTTAAAAGCGTAGTGAGGACAAAGCCTACCTGTTGATGATCTTTTTCAAAATGTAGCATTTTATCATCATGCTTGAAATTAAGTACATTTTGTAGCATTCCACTGTGTCTAACAATGCTGGACTATAATCCCATACTATTTTGGAATATACTTAAAAGGGTGTAGAATTTTGTGGCAGGTCTGCACTTGCAGGTATCTGCAGTATATTCCTAGATGAATATAAATAAAATGAAATGTCACAAGAATCAAGATATCCTGTGCTGTAAATAGGAGAAAGATCGTTATATTTTAAAAATACAAATAATTTTTTAATAGGTTAAACACTTTAAATAAATCTAGAGTCTTCCTGCTGGCTTTTCTTTTTACATGAGCCATCAGTGGAGAAGCCTGCAGTACTCCACCCTAACACACTCTTCAGCAGCAGAAGCTCCTGGGTGAGGGTTATGGAGGCCATCTCTCTGGGCACCTCACAAATTGAGGTGGGAGATGCCACTTGCAATTTTTCCTCTGGCACACTTTTTGGTTTGTACTGTCATGTGTAGATGCTGTGAGCCAAAGCTGGACTAAACATAAATTTATATTATCTCTGTGTCTTTCTGAGTTTGAGATTCGTCACAGCTGGGAGATTCTTGTGGACAGTGGTCTTAGGTTAAGGTTAATTTTATGTATCAGCAATTCCAAAGAATGCTTTTAAAAGTACAACTTCATTTAGAGAGAGGAACCCATGTTTGACTGATGCTTTTGATTTTTTATCATCATTTTTTGTATGCTTTCTTCCAGCTCTCTGTTCAAGCTGCGTCTTTGAGAAGGTGGTCTCTTTGAGTATCTGGCCACACATTATACTTCCACCTTATCTGCTTCTCAATGTTGGCTCCTAGTAAATGCAATTAATTTCTCGTGGAAAATCGTGTATTAAATGTCATTTAGGTCACATTTCTAAGACAGTGTGAATAAGACCAGGTATTTTTAGTCCTTCGCTCAGTCGCCATCACTATGGTAACAAGAGATTTTGTAACTGTGAGACAGATTTCTGCCTTATATCCTAGATTTGGGAGAGTACTGCTACTTTTCACTGTGTGCACACTGACTGGGAAAGGTTCGTGCTTCCCTACTCATTATTTAATTTATTTAGAATCTCGTAGCTATGAAGTGTTATCAAGGCTTGTTCGGCCATTTGAGGTTTCTTATTCATTTCGAGTTCAAAACTCACCCAAATCATGAACATGTAAATAACGAGTAACTGCTGAAACACAGAGATGTGACTGTGTCTAAAGGGCACTCATAAAATGACTTCAAACACGGAAGCATCTTGAATAAGTGGCACTTATCTGTAAAGTGCCCTCTCTCAATTTTATAACATGAATGTCATTATTTCTGAAGATAAGTTATTAACAGAGTATAACCTTGCTAAATGGGCTGGGAGAGACACAGCAACTGGTTGAATGTTTTGAATTTCTGAATGCTGGTTTGATGCAACAGTCCTCAGTGCAGCCCATCCCATAGCATCCGACTGCCTGTTCAGGAATGGAGAGATAATGGGAGTACACGTGTCTGGGCAGAGTGGTAAAGAGATCTACTGGAAATTACTGGAGCCTTTTTGGGTGAATGCTGCATTCTGTATGGCCATGTGACTGATCCATGGAAGGCTGCAACAAGAAAATGGACCCTGGTCTTGTGGCTATTTCATCTGAGCACAGGGTAAAAACAGAGACTCAGATTTTCTCTTGAGAAGTTTTCCATCTCATTCTGCTCCTACTGGGTATTTTTGGTTTAGTTTCGTTTTTATGAGTCCAAACATTGCTGAAAAAACAAGGCCTGTGAAACATAAGTTCCCAGATATTAAGTGTCCTGTCACTTTTCTATTTCCAATACTGAAATGTTGACTACTTTGACTAAGAATAATCTAGGCAGAAAAAGTTTGAAGACTTTTTATTTTGTGTGTTCTCTTGAGAGTTTTAATTATATCAGTCATACATAACGACGAATGAGATCTGCTTATTTGTTGTAAAGATTAGAAAATAAGATAGTAAAATTATCAGAATAAACCAAGAATATTTGCAGCAAAATACTGATATTAATCATTATACAAGGAAGAACTTACTGTCAAAATAGGAAAGAAGAGTATCTGTTATAAAATGCCTTCAAAATGTGAATTAGAAATATGAGGGAATAAAAAATATGGGATATGTAGAAGGTTACTAGACATACAGTTTTGCATCACTGTGTTTATATAAGCAAAGCTTATACAATAATTTGACCAAACAAGTCCATACACTGTCAGGACCTAAAGAAGAAATTGGTTCCTGGAGTGGGCTTACGGTGGTGCTGAATGCAGGCTTACACAGAATATGTTTGTGATTTCCTTTTGAAATTTGCTTCTTAAATTCTGGGGAACCAAGTGATCTTCCTTTTGGTCAAGTGGATTTAGCAAAGATGAGTGTCTGGATGCATCTGTGTATATCCTGTTCCCCACAGAGTGAGGGAAAATAAGTGACTGCGTTACAAGCGAGCACATTGCTCACTGAGGAGTTAGGAACTGACTAGAAATAAGTGAATTTGTCTATCAGTGGCAAGGTTTAGCTGCTTGTTTCATGAAAAAGCTAATTAAAATTAAGGTCATAGTGTAGTGACTTTTAGATTGCATGCACAAGCAATGATGCTATTTCACCAGATTCCAAACCAGTTTGTGCTGCAGCTTCATTCTACCTTTAAAAAACCAAATGCCACGCACTATGCAGCCAGGAGAGAACCTCAGTGCGACCCCACTGTACTTTGAATAAAATTGGAAAAAGAGAGGTTATGAACCAATCAATTGTGGTCACATGCTTTAACTGTATCCACTGAAATGATACCTAATTGTTATGCAAAATATGTCTATAAATATATTTCAGAAAGGAGTATTGTAACCTATGTTTAAATATACAATTTTCTCCAGTTGATTCAAAATGTTACGTGTTCTATTCAGGTAAATATTTACATTGAGTTCAGAGGAGCTACGTGTGCGTGTAGGTTGGATACTGAGACTGCTGATTATTTCACTTCTACATCAACTGAAGGGTCCAGCAGTAATATCCTGTTATTTAATATATTCTGCAGTCACTGGAATTATGGCTATTAATGCTGTTTGAGACTGGTTAGGCAAATATTTGTGAGTTCATCCTAGTGTCTGTTTTTATGGCAAACCGTTCACAGTTGCAGCATCCTAATAATGGGAGTATTTTCAAATAAAATGTAAACATAGTAAAGATTTCCTCTGCAACTGGCCCTTCCAGGCTGCCTCTATTAAACCTCATTTTTTTCTGGTTTTGTGTTTGAGATGGTGGTAGCTAGTCTTGTATTGTACAAATTATCCAGTGTTTAAGCTAAAGCTATGAAATATCACATATTCTACTTGAAATTCAATCATTGTCTATAAGGCATCTCGATTTATATCAGCCTTGTCTTATGACTTATTGTTCTACTTTTGCAGAAGGGTAGCAAACCATCTCTTCATTTAAGTACAAAAGTGTCCAGAATTTTCATGTATTTAATTTTTCATGTGTTAGTGGTGTTTTCACAAGACCTTTTATGTTGCAGACTCATCTGGCTCGATTTGAAACAACACATGGAAGAGCAATACCATGAGCTTTAACAGACATGTCAAAGCAATGTGTCTTCATTAAAGTCAATCCTAATTCTCTTTCCAGCTGCAGATGGAGAGGGGAGATGCAGGAGGTCCCTGGGGGATGTTCACTTCCATGAAAGTCACAGAAGGTAGTAGAGCAGTTCCACCCTGCCTTTGTCACAGCCTGTGGTTCAGAGCTTGACTCATGCTGAACCTTTATAATTTTTCAGTCCCACTGGGCTGTTCCGTGATAGTTGGTGGGACATTTGGGAAGCCCTCATGTTTTTGGAGGTTCAGCTCAAATATGGCACTGTCTGACTGAAGGTTTCCCCAACTCA
This sequence comes from Dromococcyx pavoninus, assembly GCA_033558185.1. Taxonomy (NCBI): domain Eukaryota; kingdom Metazoa; phylum Chordata; class Aves; order Cuculiformes; family Neomorphidae; genus Dromococcyx; species Dromococcyx pavoninus. The sequence goes on along the minus strand of JAUMJL010000308.1, from coordinate 630,255 downwards.
GCCTGCAGTTATTTTCTCTCAGTTATTCCTTACTCTAGTTCATATTTGGGACAACTTATGCATAAATTGCTAAATGTAAACAATACCTAATAGCAATTTCTGTTGCAGTCATGGCAGAAAAGCCTTATTTATAGAGCAGGACCCTTCTGTGTTGAGTACCGTGCACATTCTGAAGAAAAACATACTTCCTGCATCATTGACATGAAATTGCGTCCTAAAAGTGTTTATTTTTCATTAAACAAAATCTTACAGGACAAGCAACAGGAAGCTATGAATACTGTAATAGGAACAAAAGTGTAATAGCTCTCAGGCATCTGGCAGACCACAATACTCAGGAGTTTCTTTCATTGTGCTGTTCCTTAATAATGTTCTCCACACCTATAAGGTAATGAGCCCTGAGGCAAATGTAGGCTATAATTATGACCATTTAAGCCAGATATAAAATCAAGAAATTTAAATTCCACCGTGGAAGAACTCTATGAGTTAATGAGAGATAATGAATGGATGCATTAATACAATGTCTTAATAGAGCTATTGCAAAGCATTTCCTACATAATGGTCGCTGGATCGAGGCTAAATGCAAATCTGATCTAATGATCCCTTCGAGTCTTAAAGACTTCCATTTCACTATCGACTGCTGCAAAAGGAAATAAAACATGTGTAGTATATCCCTCTCCTTGACTTTTGATTCTTTCCCAAAAGAATTATAGATTACTGTGAATTTAGAAAGTTAAATAACTCCCACAACATCTGGATTATTTGTTAACAGGCATGCAAGGACCCCTGCTGGATCCAAATGTGATCTAGTCAATGTTTGTCCAAAAGCATCTTTCCTAATCCTTTCTAACTTATCAGATACATGCAAACATAAGCCTGTATTTCTCTTTTTTCTTTTCTTTTTTTCCTTGCTAAGGAAGGTAAACCTCATGCTCAAGAATTAACTTGAATGTTTTGCTGTCAGTAAATCCCCAGTGTGCTTCTCCTGGAGCTGGTAAATCGAAACAGGAAATGCAATTTGGGTTACCCACTCAGCCCAGAGTACCCTAGGCCAGCCAACAATCTTTTTAAAACATGATTAAAATGTTATTTCTTTTTGACAGTAATAATAGTCCAAAACACCATCATGAATGAAGATGTTTTGATAATAAAGTTGAGAGCTAAACAAAACAGATGACCTACATAGCTGATGAAGAGAGTTTTTGGAAGTCTATTCGCATTTTGCATAATATTTAGAATTTTTCTAAAACTCTGCTTTGGAACAACAATGCAACTGTCTGAGAAGTAAAATTTCTTCTTAAAATTCTCCTTTGCTACGTTGTCCACAGAGTAGTTAACAACAGTTGAACTAGGATGCTGACACTGCTACCTGTCACCCAGACTGATGCTGTCTTATTTATATTCTGCTCTCTTGTCTCTTCCTCTTAAACCTAAGCTATAAAACCTTGGACTGGCTTTTTGTTCTGCCTGTGTTAGAATCTGGCACTGGGGGTCTTGTTTTGTGCCTAGGGCTCCTGAGCACTGTCCTAATACTAATAGATTGTACAAATAATGATGCATTGTCAAATCTGCTTTAAAGAAAGCTGGGAAATTTTTAAGTTTAAACGATGGAGCTTCCCTACACCCATACAGGCAAACTGTAAGTCCTTACACTTGACTGGTTTTCTACATCAGCTGTGTCTCTCTACCTCCAAACTTAGGAAGAATTCACTTGTCACAGCGAATCCAGTGGCAAGTTATGAGTGGGAAGCGTGACAGGACTGCAGTACTTCTCCATCAGAGTATGGGCAGTGGTAGAGAACAGAGCAGTATCTTTGCTGGTCTGACCACTTCTCAACCATCTGGCTGAAGACTATGGAGAAAAGACCTTCCCTGGGCTGGCATTTTTCATCGCTAGTTCTTATCACAAATTCATGTGCTGTAGCTCGACTGAAGCTCAGGGTGTTTTATTTTTCCATCACTCTCTAATGACACTTTAGGACCACTGCAGCTGAGCAGACTGATCAAGTTGCCTGTCTTTACTCTCAGCACTTTGGCCTGTCTCAGGCCCAGAAGGACAGTTTCATCAGACCACAGCCCTTTCCACCTGGCAGTTTGTGTTTTCATCAGCGTCACTACAGGGAATTAAGATTTTGATATAAACATCAGTGGCTCAGTTTGCTGATACATTTCATGCAATAGCATCAGGTACATTTCATTCCCTTGATACAACAGCACACACATTTTAAAGCCTTTTTAAAGGCATAAGTAATTTAGCACATGTGCTATACTGAAATGGTTAAAAAATAACCATAATGCTGCTTTTTCTATTACACATTTGCAGACTCTTTATCCAGGAGATTTTCCAAATCACCACCTGGTACATGTAGGCAGCCCCTGTTCCATTATTATGGACAAACATGGAAGTATCAGAGCACTGTGCACCCGGTGATTTGTCTCCAGGTCATCATCATCCATCTCTGGTCTCAACTTCTCTCTTTGCTGTGGTTGGCTCCTCTTCGCCCGTTGCAACGTCTGACTTGGTGGTGTCTTATTACCCACATAAAGTAAAAACCAAAGTCCCTTCCATTAAGAGAACTCATCAACTCCACTTGTGTCTTAATGACATTAGCTTTTTAATGTCATTTTTCATGTGAATTTGACCTTAGTTCGTTAATAGGCTGAACTGCTCCTGATGTTGATGGAGCAGATTCATTGCCTCTTACGCCTGATCTGTCAAAACATCTCAGGCTGACACTTGTTCTTTTTGTGATTGTGTTGTTAAGTGCCATTCTGCTGGTTGTCCTCTCTAGCACAAGTCTCTACTGCTGCCTAGATGGTTCTCTCTCATTCTCCCTGGCATTTGATTATTTATTTCCAAGTTTACTGCTTTGCACTTGTCTTAATTGAATTTTATCTTATCGACTTTAGGCCATTTCTCCAATTTATCAAGATAATTTTGAGTCTGACTGATGTCCTGTACAGTGCTTGTAACTGCTTCCAGCATGGTGTCAACTACAAGCTTTATAAGTGTCTTCTCTATTCCATTATCTTAGTAGTCATTTATGAATATATTGAATAGAACTGGACTCAGGACAGACCTCTCTGAGACCTCACTTTATATATAATCTCAGTTTTGTCAGGAAAATATTTATCCACCCTGTGAGTAAGATATTGTGACCTCTAATAAAGAAAAATAAGTCAGCAGAAAATATGAGTTTAAAGATTAGGTAGCTATTAAGAGATACAGCAATTCTAGCATAGAATAGCAGTATTTGGGAGAGAAATTAAAAGTTCACCATTTATTACTACAAATTTGTCTTTTATGTGATTTAAGAAGGTTTATTCTCCAATAATACATCAAAAAATTACCACTGCAGTATTCTTGGTCAGAAAGACACAGAGCAGGTCTTAAAATTTCGAAGAAGTTTTTGCTGTCTGTGGGGAGAGGGACCATATAAATTGACTTAAGTATTGCCCCTACTAAAATATAAGTTATTTATAGTTTATTGTATGCAGAGAATAATGTGTCTATGTAAATATGTGGATATGTAGGTATAGTACATATAGAATATATAAAAAATAAACATGAATTATCACTACTGCCGTACTCCAAGATCTCTTGATAGGGCAATGAATGTAAAGATATTAAACATCTTATTTGATAACTATAAGGCAAAATCACTCTAATATCCGGTTTATTAGTGCTGGTTTATTCATATTAGTTTATAAATCATGTCAGAGTTAAATCTTTTTTTGTGACTTTAAAAGCACAATAGTCTTTCCAGTACTGCTGTGTTATTGATAAGTGTATATTATTCTGATTTCTGAGATTCAGAAATAAAGAAAAGAATTCAAATTATTTGTCTCTCATCATATGCTGAATTAGTGTTAGAAATTTGGCCTGAATTGTTTTAAATTAAAGCTTAGAACTTGTTCTTATGCCCATGTTCATCAAGCAGGTGATTTCCAAGGAGCAGCTTATATTTTTTTGGCTGTCTTTCTTATGTGAACGCACATACCCACTCATACTTAGTTCTCTCCCCCAGACAGGTTCTTAGTACACGTGTGTCCAACTTCAACTAGATCTTGTTGCCTGTTGAGACAGCTGCCACTCATGAAAAAATGATCCTTGAATTCTTTTTGTCAGTAGTGAACGTGTGCAGGAGACTCAGTAGGATACAAAGGCTTCCAAATAAAATTCAGATTTTCTTTTTCTGTTGAAGAATAGTTATCAAGGCAGGGAAAATACCCATTTTTTTTTCACAGAACACTAAAATCTTAACTTTGCTTTTATTTTTTTTTCTGTTAGGTTTTGATTACTTGGTGCTTTTTAGGCAAATTCCTATTAGTAATAACAACATTTGGCTTTTTGTCATGATTACAAAAGCAGCAACATAAGAGCTTTGCCCCATTAAAATTACTTTGGTGATTAGCTCTGTGTTATTATACGGGTCCTTTTCCAGCTCAAAGCAAAAAAACCCTTGTAAAATGGACCAAAAAAAATGTACAGCAGAGTGGTTTTGACTGTAAAATTGGTCTATAAAAATTTATATTAAAATTAACAGGATTTTTCTACGCTGTCATTTGCTTATTTTCTTAAATATTTTCTTAATTTTTCCTTACTTCAGTGAATCTGGTCTTTACTTTCTTCTGTGTTGTAAATTATATGAGTAACAACAATTTATTATTTAAAATGTCCTGTCACGTGTTGATATAAACTGTTGCTGCATTTAAATCTCTCTCAGAGAGACGGCATAAACTTAACCATTTGATTGACACAGATATTCTTCCTTTTTTGAAGAATAGCCCTCTGTAAAACAACTCATCCACCTTTGAAACCTAAAGCAAAGAAAATATTCTATAGCAAAATTTTATTGTGCACTGTCATCAAATCAACCATTTGTGATATCAACAATTGGTATTCATATAAACAATTTCTATTAAGTTCACGTCCAGACAAATATCTTGAGGTTATTGATTAAGATTGTCTCTTTCACACCCAGTTTAAAAACGACACAGCTACCAAAAAAGTAAGTAAAGCTCTCTATGGTTATATGAACTCTATCGTTTAGGCATTCTGTGTATCAAGGCTTATCAAGACCTTTGTTTCCTTTTGGGTTGTGATATTTTTGGATTCTGTTGTGATAACTCTACACAAAGTAGTATTTCTTGATCCAGTGGGTAATTTTTTTTGTCTTCTACATTACCTTTTGCATTCTATTCAGTAGAATACTTGTCTGTCTATTGACTGTTAAAATCAAAACCAACACAAAACATCCTCTTTAACCATAACTCTTCTAGTGAATTACCAGTCCTTCTACCAGCATGATATTCGGCTAGCAATGACTGAGTTTATCCTAAAGAAAACAGATTTGGTTGTCAGTTTTGATGATGAGTTACTTTTTGGGTTTCTATTATTTGGTTTGCTGAGATTTCATTGGTCTCAGTTCCGCTTTTCTGTCTGAAATTGAGTTTTACTGTAGTGTAGCCAATATTGTCTGTGACCCAGCAAGAAGATATGTTTCTGCACTGGAGAGATCTACCATCGTGACCATTGTTGTTGGGGTTTTCTCCTCTGACTCATGAATTATTATTTTGATTTCTCTAGGTTGGATGGAAAGCTGCGTTCTTGTGTTAATTTCTTTTAAATCCATTATTTGAAAATATACCTCTTGTGTTGAATACCTTTTGTATAACGTTGTGATAACCATCCACCTTGTTGAAACAAAGCCTCTAGAACAGGGGTGTCACAGTCCTGCTCCCGCCGCGCTCCTGTTCCTGTCCCACGCTGCGCAGTGCCCGGCGCTGGCAGGAGCACAGGGACAAGGAGCTCGGCGCTGCCCCCGGGGACAAACAAGGTGCTGGGACAGATAAAACAAGGGGGAGGGATGGATTTGGCCAATGGGCTGTGGGTTTGACAGCCCTGCTCTAGAACATATGTGGAGGATAAGATCCAAAATGTCTCTGCCATAGGTCAAGAGAGCATATAAAAAACCTCTGTGTGGCAGATGACCGAATACCTCAGGATAATTATCAACAGTCTGCTTTCTCTTAAAGTCTTCAACTCTGTCAGCTAAATACTACACAATAAATAACTTTGCCACTCTGAAAATGAAAAAAAATCAGTTTTCTGCATTTATACCAGCTTTCAAGGCAGAAATTTCATTCAGATTTAGGGATTCACTGTTTATAAGCTTGACTTTGTCAAATGCAAACATGTTCCTAACTAATTTTCAGACTTCATCTATGACCTAAACAAACTTGAAGGCATATACTGTCCTTAGTTAATTTTTATCCACACTGGAAACAAGGTTAATGTATATGATGTAACAGCTGAAATTTTGAAATTCTAGTGTCTTTTGTTGGTTCATGTCACAACCTGAGTGTTATTTAAACTTTTTTTTTTCATATTTAATATTGGGTTCTACTCTAGAGGCCTCTTTAAAACAGCTAATGTTCCCTTTGGCACTGAAATCCACTTACCTTAACTGACTTCTGTTATACTTCAACCTGATTCTCAGAGTCACAATGGTAATATTCATCTTAATGTCCCTATAGGCTCTTAGTATTCATCAAATATTTGATTTACATTTCTAATAAGGTTTATGGAATGCAGAAACATGAAACCCATACTCTGCCATGATTCTAACTACTGTCTCTTTCATTAGCACTGTGAATTATTTCTCCAAAATAATTGAAAGATGTAATTGAATATACTAGAATAATTTTGGAAAACTAGTTTAATTATTCTAGTGCTTCTACTTGGAAAGTTCACATAATTTATAATAACCAAACAGGCAAATATAAATTTATTCACCCAGAGTTCTTTTGTTTATAGTTACTTTTTAAGAAAACATATATACTTGAAATGCAGGTGCTTGTTAATCAACACTGTTACAATATAGATGTTCTGTACTCAAGAATTCTACTGAAAAAAACCCCGACCCAACTTCAGAATTATTTCAACAATTAATAAGTGTGTTCTTCCCTTGAGGAATTTATTTTCTCTATATGCATCCTGTAATATAGAAACTCTTAACCTGAGCTAAGTGTTGTATATTTAGCCACAGTAAAACTAGAAGCCTGTATACTCTAAGAATTAGTTATACACCAGGAATCACTACAGCAGGTATATAAAACCCAAGCAATTGAAATTATTAAGAGATGAATTGAAAGGGTTAAAATTTCCTGGCATAGGATTCATCAATGGTGCAAGAAACTGATGAGGTTTGCAGTTCATCAGATGCATGACCAAAGGGTCTGAAAACTGGCCCTAAACCTCTGAGCAGCACTTTGCAGCTGCTACTGCAACGTACTGAGTTGCGGGACTAAATGGCATTTTGACCACTGTAAACGTAGACGGGAACTGTATTGAAGAGGGCAGAAAAACTGGGCTAAGAGACAGCCTGAACTGGAACAACTGTGGGAAAGAGAACTGGAGTGAAGGAACAGGGTGGGGTACAATAATAAAAGATACAATAATAAAAAGATATCTTAGTAAATACCTTCAAAAATCTTCAGCTGCCCCAGGGATCTGGGTTAGTTCTCTGCCACATGGCCAACGGTCCCTGCTGGGAACTCCTAACAACGGTTGTATCCACATTTCCTGAGTTACTGGACTGGCATGGCGTGGGTAAGCAGAGGGCACGCACAGCAGTACCAGTGTGTTGCTGGTGTCTAATTATAGCTGTACAGAGGGCTTGTGGTGAATGGCTTCCAGGCTGGCAATACCATTGTGTCTAGAAAGAAATGCCTCAGAAGCCGCCGATTCCTGCTGCGGTAACCCTTGTACGTTACAGTTCTCTTGTGGTATGTCCAGCACCTCTCATTCACAACCTGCACTGACTCCTCTATTTTTTTTCAGAATGGTGTGTAGGGTTAGTTTGGAACTTGTAAAGTTTTAAATGTCACGTGTTATGTGTTACTTCAGGGGTTGTTTTTGTTGCGTGATGGGGTACGGCTCACAGCACCGCAGGGCTAGCTCTGGAATCAGGATGATACCACCATGCCAGCACACATGCGGAACCTGGGCTAATTAGCCTGACTGAGAGATGTGGCTAATTAGTCCAGACTTAACACAAATCTCACCATGCTTCTGGGAGCTGAGCTGGTATTGCTGCACGTCAGCCTGCTCATCCATCCAGAGCTCGCTGCAGCGTCTGTGAGAGGACAGGGTCAGCAGCTACGCCTTCAAATCGCCCCCTTTTTGGGGCACCTTTATAGCACGGAAGTTTTCAGACCCTCACCACATTTAACCCCAAGGAACTGACAAAGCTGTCCAAGACAGCTTCCTTCATCTAAATTTTGTTCCCATACTCAGTCTGCCAATATTTTGTGTTCTTCAGTTCATCCCAGAGGCTTGTTTGCTCCTCCAGACTCCTGAGCTTTCCATTCCTCTATGTCTCGCTGGCTTCAGCAAGTCGGTTTCAGTGGCAATCCCTTCCCAGTCCTGAGAGGGCCACAAGCTCTCTGCAGGGGGCAGGTGGGTATTATTCATTAGTGTTTCCAGCTTCTATGTGTTTGGCTTGGTCAATGTGAAGTTGAGCGATGAGCAATGCAGGGGTAAACTGCTGGATCAGGCACCTGCCCTGGGTGTCCTTAACCATATCCTTCCCAAACTAAGTATCAAAAAGGTGGAATCAGATTTTTTCATCTAGAGACGATTATTTTCTGTATTAGTTATATGAGAGAAAAGGGATAGGATCTTTGAAACTGTGTCATTTCAGTGAGTTTCAAATCACTAGCTGGTATTTTGCCACCTGACCATGCTCGGTTTCCTATTTGACTCCTTCAAACTATGTGAAAACGTTGCAAACTGGAGCATAGGAAGGACAAAGAAAAGCCATGTGAGGGGAAGATGGGGTGCATAGTAGGAGAGGAATAGTAGGCTGTTTCCCTGTGTTCTTTCCTCCAGGCACACAATGTTAATTGGTTGAATTGCCTAATGAATATTACACTTTTAATCTGGTCTTATCCCATACATTTTACCAAACTGAATAGGATTATTAATAATAAGTGATATTTTAATAGTTCTTATAAAAATACTGTTCCATCACTGATTAGGCCAAAAAGAGCTATTTCAACAGCTGTGTATAATCTTTTTTTTCCCTAAAAGAAATACTAGGGTTTGGACAGCTGTGTGTGTGCACTGGGGGCAGAAAATAGCTTTTATTGTTGACCTGTTACTTCAAGACAGGAGATTATGGAGTAACTTAAGAATTCTTGGAGCTGTTTAGCACTTTCCCTGTTCATGCCAGAGAAAATCACACATTTACTGTTAATGAGCAGAATGCAGCTTTATGACTTTGAATATTTTGCCTGAGATGACTTCCTTTACTACTAAAATCATTGGCAGAATCCCTCTTGTTAATTTTAATGAGGAAGGATTGGACCTTTAATAAGCATCACAGTCACGTAAGCTTGGGGTTTGTTTTTTTAGCATCATGCTTTTTAAGTGTTTTTACTTACTGCCTGCAGTGTATACAGCTGTGAACTTGGATAATAAATAAGGATTATTTCTGTGAAGAAACCTTTGGCAGCAATTTTTGCTTTGCTGAGGTAAGCTGTTAGTCATCTGCCACCAAAGGGTAATCAGCTAGATTTTAAATATTGCTGTGTCTTTCTACTTTTACTGTATTTTTGATTAGTCAATAAATACATGTTCAGTCTATTTCCAAAGCCCAGCAATCAGTATAGATGCAAGATTCATTTCTGAAAAGAAACAAAACAACAACAGCTAATTGTAAAGCTTTGGTTGTTCTCAGTAAAAGTTGGGCTCACTTGGAAATTAGTGGAATGTGGTAAAGCTTCATTATAAAAACATTACAACCAAAAAATTGTGTTGACAGGTGGTAAAGTACATTTTCAAGACTGAATAAACTTATTCACTGATACTAAAAGTGAAGCCAGAGAAACTGCACTCCCTGGTACCGTGGGTGAATTTGAGCTTGGGTACCCTGCAGGCAAACACAATTCAGATTTGAAAGCCCAAATTTAGACTTCTAAATCCATTTTTAGGAACCTGATTTTCAGAAGTGCTTAGTAGCCAATGAAGGAGAGTGTCATAAAATAAGAAAGGATTCATAGTTTTCTGTCCTTGCTTGTTATGAAACAATTCAGAGCCAAAATCCTTACTTCCCTAACGCTCCCTCCTGAATCCCCAAACCAAAAGTGCTGAAAAAGTCCAAGGGAAAGGTATAACAAAATGTATTACGTAAATGGAATTGTTTGGCATTGAGAAAATTAAGATGGCAATGGCTTGACATGGTTAAAAACCAACAGATACACCCTGGCTTGCAGGTAGAGAGTTAGGAAATTAACTGTTTGGGTACTTATTCACCCAGACAAAAAGAAAGAGTTATCAGCTGCATTACAGGCAAACTGGGCAGGTGCTGTATCCATTCAGTGGATATACTGGAACAATACACCAAATAAAAAGTAATGGTTTAGCCATATCTAAAGAAACTCTTCTGATAAATAAAGTACATGGTGTATCATCAGGTATTTTTCTGCACTTCTGCTTTTTTTTTTGTCTGTGATACAGATGCAGAGATGGACATGTGAACTATGCAGATGGCTTTTGGTTCAAATCCATTTTGAATATACTTCTGTTTGGTATTTTAATTTATAAAGTCTTCAAAAGATTGGACTGTGTATTGTTCCTTCACCTCAATAAAGCAGTCCTTTTTTAAAAATACGTCATTCCTTGGAATATTCAAAATCATCTCTGGTGTCATGTAGCAAAGGCTTTCTCTTTTCCATCCTGTTCAGCAAGAAGAATTTTAATTTAAAAAACCCTTAAATAGATAAAATAAAAATTGCCATTGCATGAAATAATCAGATTTGATTATACAATTATAACAGATATGAAACTGGGAGCACTTTCAAGCTCGCTTTAAGGATATAATTGTCAAGTTCTTTTAAGCTCTTGACAGTTACATCCCTCTTCCAAGGTGTTGATCAAGTTTGTAAGGTAGCTATGGATGCTTGCAGATGTTCATCTATTTCCATTGCTAAATCTTAAGAAGTACATCGACATATATGGCATACGACGTACCAAAGGATAGAAGTCAATGTTTCAATCAAATTGCAATTTTTACTTCGTGTCAATTTTTTCAGACTGTGCCAGTTTTTAGCAGAAAGCTGTCTTTCAGGTCTTTGGGCCATATTCAGCCATTGGCTGTATTTACACCGAATGGATTGTGCTCTCTGAGCATAGAAGCCAAATTTATTAAAAGTGTGCACCACATTGTTCATTTTGCATATCCTGATTTTTTATTAATCTTTGGGATGTGGTGTTGCCTTAGAGGACATCATCAGAGAATGGTAGAACAATCTGTGAACGTACAGTATTGCCAAAAAAACAAAGAGAAAGAACTGTCCTAAAATTAAGAAGCAGTGTAGAGAATCCAGTCACATATGGGACTCTGGAACATAGCAATAGTATGAGGAAAAATGAAGCACCTACAAAGCTGGAAAATGGATAGCAGAAGAATGTACAAAAGGAATTGTTTATAGTCAGGTCTGGGAAGCAGGACACAAAAACAGAACTGTAGAAGCTTGGGAACTATGCCCAGTTCTGCTACAATCTTACTGGGAGCCTGTATTGTTGTTTCATATTTTGTTTCTTCCTAACACTAAGTTTTCACTCTTTCTGACCTGGTATTACAACAGGGATATTGATAGGAAATCAAGGTTTGGACTATAAATTCCCCTGGGCAGAGCACCATCCTGTGCGACTGTACAGTGCCTGACACAAGAGGGCTGGTATCTCTGTGGGGGACTGAAGGCATTACTGTAATATAAATATCAATATTTTAATCATCTGCCTTATTTAATCTCTTAACTCACAATTGTTTAGAGTAATTTGGATATTTGTTTCCTTTGCACATTTAAAATGGTCCCGGGGAGGCCTCACTGGATGGAGGTTCACGGATTATGTGTACCTGATTATTCAAATTCCCTGCACCTGCAGGGGTTTCTTTGATGTTGCATGTTTCAAACTGAATGTTCACTAAATACAATGAATTTAAAATACGGAAAAAATGAATTAAATGAAAACATTAGAACTGCATCTAAGTTTATAATCAGCTTGATGTGGGGGATGGAAATGAATGTAGAACCCAGCTGAACAGTGTTGGCATAAGAACTCTTGACTTACAGCTGTTCCTTTGTTCTTTTTTGTTAGTTTGACAGCATTTTTTTTCTAGAAAACCTTACTTTGCATGAAAGACAAATTCATACTGGAAGATTGTTTAGCCTTGTGCATCGTAATTTAAATAGAGTGAATTGAAATCTGTTAAAGTTGCACAGCATTCTGATGGAGTGGGTAGTTTAGCCTGATAGGTTACTTCTGTCCAAAATTAAAAACAGTATTTTATGAAATGTAAAAATCAACTTAGACAGAAATAGTCTTACTGTCTAGTAAGGCCAACATATCTTTGATAACAGAATTACTCAAATAAAATAAATATCTGTTACAAAAAAACTACAAGTGGAAATTGCCTGTAAAGATCTTCTGTAGACACTGTGAAAGAAAGGGACAGATGGGTAAGAGTGAAGGGCTCTGGTAAGGTGGTTTAGCCAATCAAAGCTTCAGCATCAGTGCTTTTATTGTTTGCCTGTTACACAACAGAAAACATTTTCACTAACCCCTTTCCTGGACATGTTGGCTGAAGTGGCAAATTCAACATTCAGCTCCTTTCTATAGCCATGTGGCACGTTTATTCCATGCCAGGTTTGTGAAACTGGTCCTGGTTTGGGTATTTAAGTAAACCTTCGCTAGCTTTAATGGCAATGGTGTTGTACGAACACTTCTACTGTTCATACAACACCAGCATCTGCCCCCAGGTTCTCCAATTTGCAAGGAAATCAGAAACATAACAAAAATATCTCTGATTTCTCAAGTGGTTATTCTTTTTCTTCCTTCCTTCTTTCCCACTGTTTTTGGTTGCCTGTTCATTCCTTGCAGAAGTTGTAGCGTGCAAGGAGAGTTGGGGTGGAAGAGTTAAGTCTCAGATGACCAAGTGCCGCTATGGGGCACTTGTTCCTTTCCTACCTTCACTGCCATGGGCTAATGGGATCACCAGCATGTTTCTTCAGTCAGAGTTCCCATGGTTTTTTTACAGATATTTCTGTTTAGGGACACCTCATGTGTAAAGTACAAATTAATAGGGGCTGTACTCCAAACGCGTGCACAGATGCGTAAATCACAACTTCTTCCTCCCCTCAACACTTAGTTGTATCAAAGCAGGCACCCAAATCAGTGAATATTTAGTAAAGTAGCCTTAATCTCTCCGTGCTTCTACTGTATGATTTCTTAGAGGTATTGGAGGGTAGATTATTCACAGTGAGAGCTGAGAGCACCACAAAAAAAGCTGAGAAAACCATGAAAAAGCCTGTGAAGGTATTGGTAATTTTGTGTTCAGTGCAGGGGTTTGATGATGTGTGCTAAATAAGATCTGGAATCAAACATAGAAGGATGAAGATAAAGAGAAAAACTGAACAGCTCCCCGTTCAGTTAGTGTCCATTTTATACACTGAATAAACCCTGTAAGGGGGAAAAATGTAACATTAGTTCTCATATTTTATGACTTTTGAGCTCTTGATTCTGTAAATTTAATACTTGTATAACATGAGATTAGAGAAAATGCACAAAAGAGTGGAATTCCATGAGGGCATCTCACAGATTTCATTTGTATCTTGCTTAAGGTACAAAAGTTTGTGCAAATTTTTATGTAGAAAGAGCTTTTGTTATTGTTGTCAGTGCCGGAAATGAAGCTGCTTGTTATCAGTGAACTTCTCAGCAGTTGCCTGGCCAACAGGCTGCCACATTTCTCTGTGCAGCTACGTGGTGCTGTGTACAGCAAGTATGTCTGGGGGAACAAATAAACTTTGAAGAGCTCTGACATTCCTGAGCTGATGTGGTGGGGCTGCCTTTCTGTGAAGAGGAGTTGAAATGTGGGATTCGGATACAAGGGAGCTTAATTTTTAAGCTTTGTGATTAGAGGTACAGTCTTCGCCAGTCTCCCCTGTACTCTTAACAATTTAAGACTCTTCTGTGATTCACAGTCTTTTCTGGAATCAAAAGGCAAAGGAGGATGCAGTTTTTAATTTCTGCCTGTCAGTCAATGGAGCAGAATTGATGACCCATTCAGAGGGATTACTAAAGCTATGCAGGTAGGAACCCATTTGACAGGTAAAGGAAAACTCCCTTTCTGTTTGGTACCTTCATGGCTGTAATTAACATTTCTGTTTTGTTCTAATTATAATTTTTGTATCTTAGCCATTATGCTAATAGTGTTGTTCAGTAGCATGTGAGATTGCATTCATTATCACTGGTGAATTAAACCTTTATTAAAGAAAAATTCCCCCAGGCCTCATTCTGAAGTTAAGTAATTATTCATTTGGTTTTATCCTGGCAATTAGCTTATATACTGTGGCACTCATGATTGAGTTTCTATACGTCCCTGGATGAGATGGTAAATAAATGCCTAACTGCTCCCAACATATTGTTTTAAGCTCATTATTATATAGGAGGGGAAAAAAAAAGTCTCATCGTTCAGTAAAACAGCTTTTCAGTTCCTAGCAGACAAAGATTGTGCTGGACATTTGGGGCTCTGTGGAGCAACAGTAATAACAAATGAGTTTATGAAGCCCTCCAACAGAGCAGTTAATTCTTTCTTCAACTGCAATGACTTCCTTGGTCAATATGCTTTAGAGCTGAGACACGTACTCTGCTCAGGCACACTCAAACTGTAAATCAAGCCTTTTGAGAGCCTGCAGACATAAATAATTTTCCTGGATGATGTAGCCTAGCTTTCAGTCATGAGAGGACAAAAAAATGTTGAGGAAAATCTTATTAATAGTTTGTGAATGCCTCACAAGCACCATTGAATTCAGCAATATTTCCCTGAAGAAAGAAGAGTTCTTATGCCTATTCTACCACCAGAACACAGAGACATAGAGAAATTCAGGTTTTACCAAAAGTCACACAAGAAACCATGAATAGAAATGGATTCTGACTGTGGTTTGCTTGTGGCCTAATCAGACCTTTTACTTGCATTAAGAGTTTCCTGTCTCATATCTCTTTATAGCACACATTCAGATTAGAAATCTGTTACAAAATGTGAGTCAAATGCCTTTGAAGTTTCTTTTTATTGATCCAATTTGTCTTATGCTGCTCTATGGGGAGAGGCAACCATTGTCCTGCCTTTGGTTACAGTCACTGTTTTTAGAAGCATTTTTCAATGGAAACACCTTAACGACATTAAATGAATCAATTGAGCGTCTTTGATTCCGTACAGGACTTCACTGCATAAAGTGAAACCTAATGTGCTACCACAGCCAAAATATTAATCAACTGCCTGGGAGTTTTGCCTCAAGAAGACATGTAGGACTTGTCTTTGAATTCGGATAACTACTATATTTGAAATGCAGGCACCACCTCTACTCTGTTGTGAACCCAATACATTTGCACAGATAGGAAAAATTAGTATACATTGATTTTTGATAAGCGTCATTTAATCTGTTGTACATTCTGGCAATATCTACCATATACCCACAGGATCTGGCAACCACCTTAAACACCTTCACTTTCAATTCCAAATGCAAGCTGCATGTCATTAACCTTGCCTCAATATCAAACGTGTGAAGCACAGAAGACATAAAATAAATAAATGAAAAGTAATTTTGAAAACTGCCCTGTAATTTTCCCATTGGGGAAAAAAAAAACAGAGAAAAAGACAAAGGGAAACACAATGCTATTCCTGTCCTTTAATACATGTCATGAAAGTATTTCACTTCAGATTCTCAAAGGTTATCTGCCTCACCTGCATTACTATCAATGGAAGTCACTTACCTATATATATTTGAGATTTTGGGCTTCAGCTCCGTGTGAAAATCTGAATAGAATTCAAGGTCATTAGTAAAACTTAATAAATTATGTATTATATGTGGAGTTATAGATCACATAACACAACACAACGTTGCTTACAGTAAGTGTTATCCCACCTCTTGGGATTCTAAAGAGGTTGCTTGATCAATATTCATAAGGTAGTTTAAAATAATAAAGTGATATTTAAGTGGCAAATATCGTTGTTCTGTGCTACATCTCATTATGCTGCTAAGTTTGAATTGTGTACTCTAAGGCTTCCCCACAGATGTCATTCTGCTCTGAATGTGCTTTACAGACCACTGCATCCCTTGAGGGCTCAGTGGCAGTTTGGTACAACGATCAGGGAGATTCAACTTCCAGACTTTGCTCATAACTGCTTTGTGGAGCAGCAGTTACATCACTGTGGAAAACTCTCATCAACAGAAAGAAAATTGCAGATATGACCTGTTGATGGGTCCTAAACGAGTGCTACTACTATTCAGGAGGAAAGGGAGGAGTAAACTTTGGTTTCAGCTGAAAAGCCATCCTTGTCAGATTGCATTAAGAAGGCTTCCATGTTTAATCACGTCAGTTGTTATTTTGCGGCAAAGCTTTAGTAAATCTATTTTTTATTTCCACAAAAGCAAAGGAAATCAAGCTTGGTTTTCACCTCTCCTGCATTATTAGAAATCATGCTTTCATGGTAATGAAATTCTTGAAGACCAAATTCTTCTTTCACTGATACCTATTCAAGTGTAGTGCTGCCCGTGCCCTGACCGTCCAGTGTTGGGATGCCGGTAGATAATGCCACACTTCAGGACTTCCATTGCAGTTATGCAAAAAGGAAGTAGGTTTCCTACTTTATAAATTACCCACAATATGATAGTGCTTTCAATCATGGCCCCTCAAAGTTCTCCAAAAAAGGAAGTGGAAAAGAAAAGGCGGGAAGAAAACCAAAACTCCAGACTTTTCCACTGCTTAAATTGTCTTCTATTGGCTCTTGACTCTTACAGTGGGTGTACTGTTTTTTTGGGGTTGCTTTTTTTTGTCTCTGCAGGAATGAGGGACCTAGAACTGCATTCTTAATTGAAGAGAGATGTTTTTTAAAAAATTGTTAATTACACAAGTAATATTCAGCTGTCCTTTGATGATGGGACATCAGATCAGCTGAGGTACGCAGTGAGCTGTTGGGTAGAACCTGCCAACACGTCGATTCTCTTTCCAGTCTCTTTTGCCTCCACCAAGAAGCCCATTAGTTGTGCATAATTCTACTATAGCAGATGATTTACAAGCTTATTTAGTTAGCAAGACTGATTATATCTCTCTTTTGCATAGCAAAATAAGCACTCCTGTTTATTCTTTTTTATTTCTTTCTTATTGAAATGCTGGTTTTCCATTACTTTTGTCGTAACTGTACTTGCTGTAAAGAGGAAATCTGTGCATTTTGGATCATATAGAAGTTGAAGGTATTTTAGTGGGAGAATTTTCGAGGTATGTGTTTGAATGCTTTGCTCTTTTATGGTTGTGCTGTGGAGAAGATGCTGGGAGGTTGTGACAGAGGGAAGAGGGTTTGCTTTGAGCAATATGATCTGGCAGATGCTCCAACGGTGAAATTCGTGTAAAGTACTTGAAATTGCTATTATCATCAAAGCACTGTAAAAAACCATGTCCAATAGGAGAGAAAAGGCCACTGAAGATATTCAAAGCTAGCTGATGTAATTGGTTGGTGGGCAGCATATTTCTCTCAGAGGGCCTTGTATGTTAAAGTATTCAGCCTTACATTACAGCAATATCTAATGAAGTTGGAAAACAGTGCAACTCTAGCTTGTTTGCTGCTTTGCATCAGTGCCTCGAGGGGTGATCATAACACCGTACACAATCAGAGCAACGATCTTTAATTTTAAACTAGTAGAAAAATGTTCTTGCTTAAAGGATATATCGACAATTTTCTGTTAGGCTCCAAGTCCTTGAAGTTGCAAACTGTGAAACAATGACTACAGAGGCTGATTAGGAAAACAGGCTTTGCTTTGTATGGAGAGGTCCTCAGTGCTGTTTCCTTAATGAAATCTGATCATCTTGAAGAAAGCTTCCAGATATTCCAGTAAAAAGGTGCTGAGAAATATATTTATTAATGGCCTTTAGTAAAAACGTTAACTTCACATTTTATATGCCATTACCTCATTCACATCTGAATCACACTGATTCTCTGAAATATTTGGAAAATAAATATTAATTCATTAGTTATTTTCCCAAATCCTTATATTTGCCAGATATGGAATTCCTAAAATTTTAAGTTTTTCATTAAAGTTGGTATTCAGCTGTAATGTATATCACTTATTAAAAGATAAATTAGAAACTAGAATATCCATTTCAAAAGACTATTCCAGAATTTACCTATAACTGGAAGGTCCGTGGTTCCAATTTCTTTTTATTTTTACAATCATTTTAGGAAAGTAGTCATTCACTTGAAAATATTATAATATCACTTGAAGTCAGGGATCTTAATTCTGTAGGATACCAAACCTTCTATCAACAGTTAGGATACAGAGGATAACAGTCAAATTTTCCCCTGAAAATTCCTTTATAAACAGAATTAAAGCTGGGGTATACTCAGATTCTGCTGTCATAACTTGACAGATGTTGGCTTGAGTAGTCACCTTTGTAAAATGCTTTTGAAAACCTGCAAGTTTATTTCACCTCCATTTGGTGCTGTTTCTTAAGTTTCTAGGTATACACCCATGCATTTACTCCCACAGCAAATGTGAAAAGAGAATTAGGAAAGTTTTAGCAGATTATCAACACTAATTTTATGAAACATGAAAGGCACCTCAGATTTCTGCTGACATATACTCAGACCTAATCTGCAAGTAAAGAGATCACAACATGCTGTGCATATGAGCAGAAAGGCTTTTTATTCCTGGCTGGTACCTTAAAAGGAGCTGGGCACAAATGATACCATTCTTTACTGAAAGCACATTTGAGTTCCCTTGTAATAATGACCAAATGATGTTTCTCTGTATTGAGGCTGAGAATGGATTTCCTGAAGAAACAGATAAAAATAGCACCAAATCAGGACAAGATAGGTGAAATAAGACCTTAGAAGGTTTAGGACCAGAAATGGAAAACCTGCAAATTGCTTTGCCATGGGCAAATGCTTAGTAATGATAACATATTTTTTTTAAATTTTTGTTATATTCTTTTAGGAGGTTGCAGCAGGTCAAAATATCAAAGCATATTTTAAAAATAACTTTGACATATTAGTGTTTTCATTGCTTGCTGCCGGTCAGACACATTCTGCTCGCTTTATTTACACATTGAGGTCAATGAGATTCCAGAGCAGGATTACTCATTTGTCCCTAACAAATTCAGATTTGCCAGTGAAATTACCTATGTTGTCAGTGGGATTGCTTAAACCAAAGATCCTGAGTCCGTGCTACATGAGTTAAAGGGGTGACCAGTATAATAATGACAGTAACAACTTTGGAGACCTGTGCTCTTCGGTTTGTTTAAAGAGTAGCAGATGATATTATAACAGTAATATTGCTAACAGCATGGAATGTTGTTACTGGTATTTTAATGACCTCCCATCCATTTCTGGAATGCTAACTCATGGTTGAGAATGGTCAAGCATCCCACATTGCCTGTCTGGGGTGCCAAGCTGCCAGCTCAGAGTGACATCGAATGCGTTAGTGCTTCTTGCTTGTTTGTCTTTCGTACGTGGGTAACCTTTGTTCCAAGATGAGTCAACACACAATAGGAAATAAAAATTTAAGATTGGTTTTGTAATTCCCTAACAGCTGGATTACACGTTAGGACCACAAGAACCTGTATTTGTATCTGTCTGCTGTGGTTTTAAATGTTTTCTTTTCACTATTTACCTGTGGAAAGCTATATCACCTCCCTTTCAGTGCTTAGGTAACATGAAATACATATTAACCTGGAAGAGATAAAATACTTGATGTATTTCCTATCTACAGTCTTCGTCATACTCAGAGGCTTGCTATTTACCCATCCAATTGTGTAACCAATTGTTCCCATGGTCCTCAGCATTTAAGAATAAGGTTTCCATGGTAATCTTCGATTTTGTAAATGCTTATCATTTCTCTAAAGGGATAGCTTAAATAAATAGGTGATCAGGTATCTTGTAGCCAGAATATGATTTATTGGTATAAAAAGCAAAAACATACTTCTGTTATAAAAATAGACTAGTTTTTTGAGCCATAATAAGTTCACAATCTGCAGAATCATGACCCTACTGATAGTGTTAACAAAAGCTTCAGCCTTAATTATCTGCATTGCATTCAGCTGCTTATTCCCTCCTAAACTCAATTATAATTCTAATAGCAGCTGTGCTGCCATTGTTTGTTGCAATTCACTTTAAAGAAGTTTGATTGGATGTCATTGGTCTTTTTGACTAAATGTGCAGGGTTCAAAGTATCCACTGCCACTAATAGCCCTCATCTTATCTCAAAATTATACTAATTATTTATATTATTATATATTATACATTATAGAGCTATTATGTATTATTTCTAAATGATAGGTCTCCATCAAAGATGTTTAACAAAAGAATATATATAGTTTTATAGTCTTTCCACATATTTCAGTGTTGGTGAAGTATGCTTCCAGTACACTGGAAATTTATTAGAGCATTCAAGAATGTCTATTTCTTTCAATTACAACTCTTCATTTATTATTTGTTCTGTACATCCATAACTGCAAAGGATGTGATAAGCAAATAATTTTAGAGGAATAGAAATGTCCTCTGATGTCCTTCAGGTTTTGTATAATCTGTTCTATTATATGACAGATCTTAGTTTGCTGATCTAATGTACAACAGCTAGTCAAAATGCTCTTCATGGTCACATATATAGTTGTAAAAAATCAGCTCACCTCTAATGTAATACAAGAATTTATATGATGTAGTCTTTCAGATCATTTATACATGGGTAGACAAAAATAAATTAAGAACTTGCTGCAGGTTTTGGATTTTGAATTCGATCCCATGTGTGGAGCTAGTCCTATTGACTTTTTATAAGTACTACCAATGTAACTTGATGTCAAGATAACTCATGTATATCAAAGAAAAGAATTTTAGAAAATCTTTGATTGTCTTAAGAAAAGTCCATCTGTTTAGACACAGAACTGAATTTCTTTGATGTTTATGGGTGAAATGAATTGACTTGAATACATCAAGTATTTTATCTCTTCCAGGTTAATATGTATTTCATGTTACCTAAGCACTGAAAGGGAGGTGATATACTTTTCCACAGGTAAATAGTGAAAAGAAAACATTTAAAACCACAGCAGACAGATACAAATACAGGTTCTTGTGGTCCTAACGTGTAATCCAGCTGTTAGGGAATTACAAAACCCACGATAGGGAATTACAAAACCAATCTTAAATTTTTATTTCCTATTGTGTGTTGACTCATCTTGGAACAAGGAAATTATAACGATCACCTGCATGTATGTGGAGCACTGAAAGTCTCAATGCCTGTTGAAAACTCTGGCGTGTCAATGCACTAAATCATGAGGGCAGTCTTGCACCTTCTTTCTGTTTGTTCTTAAATGTTTTCAAAAAAAACCCCAACAGCCCCACAAAAGCATTAAGAGAACCCTATTGGACTTGAAAAGTCAAGTGATTTATAGTTTGCCCATCAGCTGCACTGCATATGCAAATTGGCCTCTACGTATGAACATGGAGTAAAGCTCTCCAGTTGCACAATCATGCACATATTTATGAGAATCAGAACAAGAGAAACAGAATTCAGGGCGAAAGAGATTGCAGTTAAGACTCCTCCATTTTTTGCAGAACTAGAAGGTACATAGCAAATGATGATGAGAATTGTAGGGAGAGAATGGTTACACAGTTAGGGTGTTTGAAAATTGCCCACAGCAGCTCCACAGAGTTTCTTTTTTTGCTGATAGTTCATTTATGTAAAAGAATTCGCAGAGGTGTTCAGTATTTTTGGAAGCCTGACTTGGAATCTTGGTGACTGTTGTTCAGAAATGCTGAGGATTCAGAGCTACAATTGATGTTTAGATTTCTGCTGCAGCTCAAAGCTTGTGTTTAAAGCATATAAAATGTTAGCAGAATGCCAAACTCTTGAAGATGAAATCCAAAGTGTGGATCCCACAGTCCATGGATCCCCCCCCCACCTAACCTGTTTTGAGCAGACGTGAAATGTGTTTTCCTGGCCAGCGGTGGGCAAAGTCTCACAGAAGAAACTTCAAAAGCACCTTTGTGCTGGAAACAAAGTGGTTTAGTGCTTTTGGGAAAATTATTAGACTCCCTCATGCATTTTTAGGTACCTATTTAACTGTGAAAAATCTGATCTGATGTGCCTTAGCTCCTAAGCAGTAAAATGGCCGTGAGAAAACCCATTCCTCCCTTAGGTTGTCGCAAAGGTAAATTTGTTAATGTCTCTGAACATCTGATGCTCTTGTGATGAGTCCCGTGAAGCAGCTCATGAGGAAGTTACTAATTCCACCTTCAGCTCAAAGCATGGGTGCTGTATAGAAATCAAATTGAAAAAGGAGAAAACAAAATGCCAAATAACTGCTCATAAGGTTGACACTGTCAGCTTGGTGCAGTGAAGGAGACGGGCTCGCGTGAGTCATGAAATTAAGGACCTTATCATAATGCACACTCAAAAGGGATTCCTAATGTTTGAGTAGCACCTGGCTTTGCGACCTTAGTAATGATATGAGACCACAGTTCTTTTATAAGTAAAATTCTATAAAGTTTTAGTTGACAGAAACTTGGGAAAATACGTATATCTAACTTATAGCTCTGCAAACCAGGGGCAATACAAGCTTTATTGCACCTCAGGCTCTCATATATCTATATCAGGGGAGTGATAAATGCACTGTTTCTTTTTTTCAGAGTTGGCTACAAAATACTTACAATTGAATTCCTCTGGAAAACAAATATGAACCTGGATAATGAGACAAGTCTGCCACGTTGATGAAAATAAATGTAAAGTTTATTCTAAGAGAGCTTCAGAAGCACAATCCATTTAGAGGAGTATTGTGTATCTGTTCCAAATATCTCTTTGTGTGCAATATGAATATATGTTTCAGAATTATCCATGGTATTTCACACTGAATCCGAACTTTAATCATGGTTTAAGATTTAAAAGGTGGTTTCATAATGAAAAAAGTCCACCTTTGGTTGTCAAATCTACACCCCACGTCATCCCCCCTTTCCTTTTTTACTGAGTTATTGGCATCCCTGTGTATCTGGAGCTCTGCTTTGTACTTGTCAAATTCTGTGGATTTCCTTAGATTTCTATTCCAATACTATCTATTATTTTTCAGGTTCCTTCATCTTGTGAATGTATTTCTATTTCATTATAGAAAACAACCAATATGTGGGATTCATGGTCATTTTTGTGTTTTTTCTGCTTCTTATTTCTTTTTCTCAGTGGACAGGGATGAGCTAGCAGTCGCTCCACGCTACTCCACTTTGAAGCCAAATGCTTTAAAGATCTTATAGTTGTCCCATAGATGAACATTTTTAAATGATTTTAAGTTGGCTGAAGATTCTGTTCGATTTATATTTTGACTTGAAAAACAGAAGGAAAATAAATGGAGGGGAGCAAAATAAAATCCCAGGGTATACCATTAAGAAATTGCACTTCTGAGATTCCAGCCTAACCTGCATCTGTTTTTCTTGTCTATTATTTTAATTATCTGGGATCTCTCTTACGTTACCTCTTACATTTCTTTTTAGGAGATTTTTCCGATTCCACATTTTTTTTCTTCTATTTTAAAATTAAATGTAAAATGGTGTCTGGTGGGAGGTACCAGATGTGGATTTCTTTCTTATCTATGACACAAATAACGCACAGAATAACTACAGTTATCAGAGAAAAATGGCCATACCTTGTATTTGATTGGAATCATAGTTCAGAAAATAGATGAATATTCAGAAATAAACCTGTGTTTTCTAATAGCAAAAATGTAATATTTTAAGAAATATTAAAATAATTATAAAACTAAAAAACCCAAGCAACATTGGATACATTTTTATAAATAAATCACTGTGTAGTTTTTGAAAGACGCAGCACTAACGGTAAGCAAACCATATATATTCTAATGTTTATTGTATTATTGGTCATTCTAATCAGTTTTCATCATTCTAGCCTTTAAAAAAGAATTGTTATTATTATATTGTATTAAAGTACGTGATAAGCAGACATATCTCTGCACTTTTTAAATATTCTCATTAAACACAGGATAGTTAACAGAAGTGAAGTCTTCAAAATGAATCAAAACAACTGCAAAATTTCTAAATAGCAATAAGAAATAATGTAAGTAAAACACGCAGCTGTGACATTTTTAGTCAGGTGTTGCAGACCTGACTCACATAGCAGAAAACATCCATTTTCTGGAATTTCAAAGCAAATGCTGGAGTTCCTGCAAGGGGAACACTCCCTCAGCACTTGTGGAACGGGGTAGAAGAAGTTAAGTTAGCAGCAGCATAAGTCTGCCTGGTTGAATTTCCACCTCTTAATAGCCTGGTGAGGTGTCTGTGTTCCATCTGGTTTGTGACCTTACTTATGCTTGGGATTATCTGCCTCACTTGCTTTTAAGAAGAGCAAGATGTCCTCAGTTTGCAAATGGTACTCCCTTCCTGCCCAAATGGCCTGTGTGTTCATGGAAAGAGAACCTTTAACAATGAAGATGATTCCACTATTGGACTTTATGAAAGAGATATATGTGTTTGCCAAAACAGAGAAAATTATTTGTTTTCTGGAACTTTGTGATGTATTCTGGAAAAGATTAACTCACTATTTATCCAAGTGCTTTGGGACTAAATTAAACAGAAAATCTTTTGTGTGTGTGTGTTTCCTGATAAACCTGGCTGTTGTGCTTCTCTGTTTGCTGGTTTCTAGTTCCCACGTTCTGCAAGAAATCGTTTGATTTTCAGCATGAGATGCTTCTTGTAACTGGCAGGGAAATGACCTTTCTGAAACACTGATAATCAAAACCTGGCAACTGGTTTTTATACTGGTTTTGTAACTGATGAGACTGTAGACCTAATCCATCTATGGGAATATTCCAATATGAGTATGTTAGATCTACGGTCCATCTTCTGTCATATGTTTTAAGTCTTTTTAGTGTACTCTGCATGCAGTTTAAAGCTTAGTATTTGACAAATGCAAGGTGCTCTAGGTTATAAAATGTTTGAATGTTATAAAGGAATATGAAATAAAGTTTTTCTGCCCAAGCACTGGGAAACAAAGGGGAATTAGACCAGAATCTGATAAACGGTGACTATTGTTCTTGCTGGCACATGTGAGCCTGTCTTAATGCATCCCGGTTGTACTGGGGGGTTGAGGAACAGAACTGAGCAGGAGGCCCCTGTTCAATAATATTTATATCATAGCCATGCTTTGCCTTTGCTAATTCCTCTTTCAGTTGTTTATCACCCACCCTTCAGCATTCCTTTGTAGCAGGTTGCAAAATTTACTACTTGGCTAGTTAACTTGGCAATTTGGATTTGAACTCTCTATTCTGAAATTCCTCTGATAGGTTGACTGGTTTGTATTTTTTTCTCTTTAAAATAGGTAACATTGCCATTTCCCAGCTCTGGGACCTTGGCTGCTCTCTGTTAGTTCTGAAGAATAATAGCCAGTGATCCCAACGCTATTTCTGCAAGTTCCATTAGCTCACTGGGATCAATCCCACCCGATTTCTGTGAATTTTCTTTTGTTGCCATAAACATATTGCATATGAAAAGAACAATTATTGCATTAAGAAAGCCTGGGCAAGTGTATTCTACCAAATTTTTTAGAAAGAAGGCTAGGAATGAGTGCATTACTGTATTGATGGCAACTGAGCTCTGCATTTACAAAGCAAAACTGAACTGTTGCAGTGATTCTAGGGGACAGACATGTAAGATGTGTAATTAAACACAACAAATGGTTTTTATAAGTAATAACTATTAATCATTACTATCATTTAAAATTGGAATAGTGACTGGAAAAATCTATTTTTTAAATTCTTTTTATTAAAATGAAAGTGTTTCTCATTTATAAACCTTGCCCTTCCCTAGCACATCTACTTGATTAGTTCCATGTCAACTTTGTTGTCCTTCCTCCATGTCATGTATTGTGAACATTTAAATACAATATCAGAGATCAATGGTTCTTACATTTATTTTCCTAGACTATATCACTTGCTGACATGATTCTGAAATGCATTTTTAGCAGTTTTGCCCTTCAGCTATAAATTGTGATTCTGTACTTCTTCCTTAATGATCTCAGAGTACTTACATAACTACTTAAGAGAAAATATTAAATGTAAGATGGTTCAATTAATTTAAGAGCAGGGACATTCTATTTAGACTCCCCTTTCCTTGCTCAAGGAGTAGAGCATTTTTCATTTTGATAAATGATTTGCCTTGTTATAACTTTTTTTAACTAATGGGTATAGAAAAAAACCTGTTAAATAAAAATGATATGACAAAAAAGTGTGACATTCACTTTATTTTATACAAAAACAAATTAATGTAACACAAAGTGATTTTATTGAACTGTAACAGCAAAACACTGCAAGTTCAGTGCTGAATTGGCCTTGAAATTTAATCCGTGTGTAACACAGAACCCTTCGCCTCCTTGAGTAGGTTCAGATATGGCCCAAACGGTTAAAGACCAAGACTGCTGACAATGGGGTGCTTCAAGGCATTTGGCTCATTTCCCTGTTCTAAAAGGTGCAGCAGGTGTTCTTACCTTGAGCACCCTTGTGGGTTGTGTTTGGGTGTGAATCCGAAGGAAAAACTGCCCTCACTCTGCTCCCGACGCGCCTCTAGAGCCGCTGCTGGAATTGTTACTGCAGGAGGTCATGGCCAGAAATCCACACGGCTTTAGCTGTTCCTGCTGCAGGGAGCAAGGCTGTAGTTTCCAAGGCAGTGAGTCCTCCATATGTGAGTGCCAAAGCTCCTTGGTTTTGTAAGGAACTCGTGATTCCTAAGTGCAGCGTGGAAACACATGACTGAGGTGCACTTTTTTCTAGTCAGAGTTCTTCCATTTAAAAAAATAAATGATTATCAGCTGCTGTGTAAAGTGTGGTTGAGAATAGTTTCTTACTTGAAATTTTATCTCTTTCTATTTTTTGCTAGGGAATTCTTAACAAATATTTCATTTAATTAAGTAATTTAATGGTCTAACTTCAGGTATGCTTCAGTTTACGATTGATAAAGAGTCAGTATCAAGCTTGAGGTTTCCAAAGGGGCTGAAGAATAATTACACATCCATCCCCCATTAAGTTTTGAACACCTTTGAAAATTTTAGTCATACTTATCACGGGACACTATTCAGAAAAGGCTGAACCTTTAGTGAGTATCATTATAGAACAACGTATTAAACTATCTGAAGTATTAGAACAGTAATCAATTAATTCTTTTCAAACTGGACACCTTTGTCCTATTTTTTAATCATAAACAGCAGCTCCACAGCTTATAAGCCCACATGCATCTCAACCTTTTAACTTGCAGAAGTTCACAGTTCCATCCTAATGTATTTCAGTTAAGTAATAAGAGGAAATCAATCAGTAGAGGTTGTTGCTGTGATTATCAATTGCATTTTCATGCATACCAGAGGAAAGGTGTTGATCATTATATATTTTTTTTACTTTTTTCAGCTGCCACTGCTGTCATAAGAAGCATCAAAAAGTTCCTCTTGGTGCAAAAGTGAAGAACTTAATTACAGTGCTGCTACCATGGGTGCACCCTCTCACGGACAGAAAAGATGGATCCAAGAAACCAGGTAAAAATTTCAGCCCCTCAGAGGGACAGGAATGTAATGAATGTCTTGAAAGTATTGCACTTTTTGCATCTGTTAGAACCTGTGTATGTGGTGTGTACATCTCCACGAACAAATTTATCACACATACCCCTCTCCCCAGGCCACTGAAGGACCAATATTTTTTTACTTTCCAAAAGTCAAGTTAGTTTACTTATTGGCTTTCTACAGGATGCAACAAAATCCTTAGTTTTCAGGAGTTTCCAACACAAAACCTGCTCACTTGGCAACTGAGCCTCACACTTAACTGGTGACATTTTTTTCTGTCTATGTTAATATTAAGAAGGGCATGTTCAGTTGTCATCTCTTTCGAAGTTTAAATTCAGGGACAGAGCTGTTTTTCTGCCACTTTTGCCACAGAAGGGTAAGCAGAGCAACTCCACATTTACATGCAAACGAATCTGGATGTGCAGAAAGAACCCAGAGAGTGTGCTGAAGAGAGGAGGTGAAAAGAATAGAGAAGGATGTTTCTCTGGGTTGCATTAGCACCCAGGGTACAGAGCTGCTGGAAAGTCTAAGCCTGTCTCAGGTATGGTTCCACTGAGAAAGGGATGATGACTGCAGTCAGGGATTGTGGGAGCAGGAGAGAGGTGAGCATCAAAGGAAAACCAAAAATCAAAGCCCTCCACAAAACTGTGCTGCAGGCTGGGCTTTTAGTTCCTTAATGTCAGAATGAGTGTACTTTCCCTTGTAACAAGCTTGGAGTAAGAGGAAAGATCAGACTGAAGTCTGCATGGGAAATGGTCCGTGATTTGCACTGCTAATGCCTTTTCTCCTTACTTTGGCAGATAAGAGCAGCCAAACTGCACATGAGAAACTGGAGGCTAAAATCTTGTCAGTTACTCCCACAGCTTCACGGGAATTTCCTGCAGTTCATTTAGGCTCTGAATGTATTTCTAGGATCTTGGTCAAAGACAGCACTCGGTAGATTGCACAAAAATGTGAATTTAAGGACACCAGAAGACAAACATTCATTTCTGCAAGCACAGGTTAATTTTCAGACCCATGTTTAAATCAGAAGATGGGTGGAATGAAGAAGCAGCAGAGGAGGGTGGGAGCCATCCCTTGTCCAACCATGTTCTTGTGCCACATTCAGATGAAAAGAGCACTGGGTTGGAGTTAAGACAGTGGTGCTCATCCTTGATGTGTTAACAAGACAGTCTCCTGCTCCTGTCACTCTTCACAAGTGGCCTCGTGGCAGCTGCTGTGTTGAAGAAATTATTAAAAAAATAACTTCCTATCTCACTCAAACTTTAAGTCACAAGATCTGTTATTAAACTCCTTTTTCATTAATATATTTTCATAAGTAATAATTAATTATTCTAACAGTTGCAAGCCTCTGATTGAAAAAGAAATGTAAAAGGATTATTTACCTGTAGATGTAAAAGGTATTTCTAAGGCAAACATACAAGAGCTTTTCCCTGATTTTGATGTACCATTAGCACTGTCTTTAACTGTGCTTGAATTGATACTATATTATGCTGAAGCACACCTTATTTGGACCAGAACCTTGCCTGCTGGAAATAGTCATAAATTAATTGATTTTAGTGCAGTAAGGCTGGTATAAAACACTTGCAGACAGGTGCCATTTTTGTGAGGTTATCGAAGCCTTCCAAGACCAGAAGTATTTAAATGCTCTCCTCATACTTGTCAATATGACTTTTCATCTAAAGTGCTTATTCAGATCTTTCATAGCATGTTGTTCTGTCAGGTTTTGATCATAGTACAGACAAGAATAGTGGAGGTGACGAAAATAGATCTTCAAATGAGATTGTGATGTATGTGGTAAGATCTGCCTCTGGAGGGCTTTTGAGATTTTTTGGTCAGTGACCACAGTATTGCATCTTCTTGAGTTACAGCAGTTATTAAACTGTTGACAGGAGAGATGCAGAAGTTGCCTTGAAAAGGGATCAGTCTATTGAAGGAGGACTTTCTGCAGCTGAGAGACTCCTCTTCCAATAAGCATTCTGGCTCTGGATAGCCTTGAAATTTATTTTGTCTTCCACCATTAATACTCATCAACACTACAAGATTCATACAGCTCTTTTTTTGCTTACTGTGTCTGTTACTGTGGCTTCTGAGATATGTTGGTCTTCCAGTGTGTGTGAGACAGTGATTGTCCTCTTACCAACTCGTCTGCAGGCAGGGCTTTTACTGTTTGGGAAAGATCTAAGTCAAGATAAATAATCCTTCAACTTCAATTGTATTTAATTTCAGAGTGGAAGTGCCCATAGGCATATTTTCATACTGTATATGTAAATTACATATTATGGTGCAGTCTACCATTGATTTCTAATCTAATTATAAAAATTGTACATATGCTTAAGAAAGCAGAAGCTTTTAAACTTTTTGAAATACAATCAATTATTTCATAACATTGATATGCAAAGCAGGTTTTCATAACATTTCTGCACTTAGGTCAGCTATTATTGCTTCTACATTACCACGTATCCTAACATCTCTTTTAAGGACGAGTAATCTTCACTGTATTTTTTAACTGGAAAATGGAAGATAATATTAATTTTCCCTTGGAAAAATGACTTTATGAAAACACATCTTCCTACTGGACGTGTTTGCTAGGTTAGGTAG